>CM060877.1:21167977-21535477 GCA_030737845.1 Acorus calamus | reverse complement strand
CCCCTTTGTCATAAAAATTACAATGTTTTCCACTCAATCCCCTTTGTCAACACAGAAATTAACAACATTCAAAACCACTGTTGTAGTCACATACCCAATAGAGTTGGGCTTCCTAATTAACCAAATAATTCCATCTAGACCAACTCCCAATTGAAAAAATCACACAAATTATAGATTTATAGAAACCCTAAAGTTTTTTAAAAATTCAATCATGGAAAAATCATCTTAAAAACACCTCAAGAAATCATATTCAAAACCCATTACAAACCCTATCTTCAAAACCCCTAATCACTACCTAAATGAAAATCCCTTAATCATCATTAACCTAGATGAGAAACCCTAATCATCATAAAAAATGAAAACACAGAGGGAGAGAGGAGCCTGGAATCGGGGTTGCTTGCGGGTAGTCGACGAGAGGTGGTCGCAGGTGGTCGGGAACCGTCGCGGGTGGACGGCGGTGGTCGCGGATGGTCGGTCACAGGCGCTCGACGGGTGGTCGCGGGTCCGTGCGATCGTCGTCGACGGGGTCGCAGTCACCGGTGTGGTCGTCGACGGGCAGTTTGAGCGAGAGAGAGAGAGAGGAAGAGATGGGGCGAGCGAGAGAGACAGAGAGAACCCGTGAGAGAGAGAGAGAGACAACGAGAGAGAGAGATGATTTCGACCCCATTTTTTTTTTTTTTAAACAAACGTGGACCGTGCGATCGTGCGACCAGCGATCGCACGGTCCTTAGTCGGGGCGCACGATGGGGTGCACCGGGCGCACGGTCGCACCCCATCAGCCCCCTATATATATATATATATATATATATATATATATATATATATATATATATATATATATATATACACGACCGCGATGAGGTGCGGCGGCCGCACCGTGCGGCAGCCGTCCGATCGCGGGTTCATCGCATCCAACGGTCGACGTGAATCGCACCCGACCGTCCGATGCGATGGACCCGTGATCGACGACCCGTGATCGACGCCGCACGGTGCGGCCGCCGCACCTAATCGGTGCTATATATATATATATATATATATATATATATATATATATATATATATATATATATATATATATATATATATATATATATATATATAGAGCACCGATTAGGTGCGGCGGCCGCACCGTGCGGCGTCGATCACGGGTCGTCGATCACGGGTCCATCGCATCGGACGGTCGGGTGCGATTCACGTCGACCGTTGGATGCGATGAACCCGCGATCGGACGGCTGCCGCACGGTGCGGCCGCCGCACCTCATCGCGGTCGTATATATATATATATACTGTATTCATATATATATATATGAATACAGTATATACTCAAACGGTTTGATTTTTTATATGTATAATTTAGTATAAATTAGGAGAACATAATATATTATAAGCTATGAGAAATGGGGAACGTAGAAGTTCCCTATATATGCTCCCAACCTATCAAGAAAACCTAAAGCAAAGTTTACAAGTGGATTGAAACACTTAAAAATCCACAGTATATCAAAGTATAATATTTGCTGAGAGATTGACTTTCTTAAATTTGATATTTTCAATAATTTTATTAGATGTGTCTCACATGTATTCTAATTTATGCTATTCCATGACATCACTTACTATAAATATTTTTTCTATATTTGTCATACAGAAGATCACATCTTCTCTCATGTCAGACAATTTAAAATACTTAAAACGCAATAACAACCAGAAAAAAAGAGTGAAAATTAAAATATTAAATTAACCCATCAACACTATGATGACTCTTTTAATCAATGAAATTCCATAGCATGCCTCCGAAAATAGAAGATTGGAATATCTTGTAAACTATACATGCGCATGGAGATGAGAATAAAAAATAATATTTGACCAAGGACAAGTTTGAGCATGTATACCCCAAAAAAGAAAAACATGGACGTACCTCTTTTGGTGATTTCAGACAAGAAAACCTTCTCAGATCCACAAACGAAATGCTTGTCTTTCCGATGATGTTTCCAAAACCCTAATTTTGTCTCCACTTGATTTTTTGATGGCCAATCAAGGGGAAGGATAAAAAAAAGGCAATTAATACATGTATAAAACCAAATAGATCTAGATCATGTTAATGCGGATTCATGTAAACACACAACAAAATTAAAACTTCAAAATACCTTTTTGGTTTATTAGTTCAACATGCATTTCAACAACACCATAAAGTCCATGTATCATAATTCACAAATATATACACAAAATAAATACAAACCCTTTTCTCTTTAGCTCTAGCACCTCCAGTATTCAATTCCCAAACAATATAATGCCATTGGATTTGAAATACAGATGGAGATGTAGTGAACACAAGCATTTCCAAATTCAAAATAAATGATCCCTCTATTTCTCTCTCTTTTTGAAGAAACGGTGGGTATATATGGCACAGTGTGTGATGTTATTTATGGTCATCTTCATATAGTGTACGTCATGCAGAGTAGTGAAATGTTGTGATAATGTTAGAGCCTTCCGAGCAGCTCATAAACCTTATTAAATAGGGTACCCATCTTGAATAATCAATTGTTATAGGCAACCAATCAAAAACAAAAAAAACTGTTATAGGCACGTGGAGGTGCACCCACACGTTTAATTAATTCAGTGAACCTGAAGGTTCCACTTGGATGACTCACTTGATGAAACTTCCAGACCCCATAAAATGGGTCCCCACCCAATTAAAAAAATAATTAAAATTTTATAATAGTGGCGAGGATAACAAGAAAACAAAAGAAAAAAAATAAAAAAATAACCAAGGACGGTGGACAAAGAGCAGATGAGGGCGGAGGTGGGTGAAAGAGAGACCAAAGTGATGTCTTTCTTTCTCTCTCTCTATTCTTTTTTTTTTCTCTTGTCATTCATCTCACCCTAAAAAGCTTTTTTGGTGGAGGAATGAAAGTGGGTGTGGGAGTAAACTTTTTTACACTGAACTCTGAAGAATTACAAGATACTAATCATATATATAGTGAGCCAATCTACTTCAATATTAATACAACTGAGAGTTGAATCATCACCCACAAATAGCTAGACATGAAGGTCAAAGTCCACGATGGGCTTTTTTTTTCACTTTTTTCAGCCTGCACTCGGGCGATGATCGAACGTGGGCCTCTCCTATGAGGAGATATGTCCTTTCTATCAGGGCCTTGAGGGATACATGTGTACTCCCATCTTGATAAATGCAACCATCTCAATCAAATGCCATCTATAATAATAGACATTATGTAAGAGTTCGGAGCTGTTCATTCTTTTCCTTAATTAATTAAATTATTTTTAGTTTCTAGTTTAGTAATTTTTTTATTTAGAATTCCATCTTTTTTTGTCTATACATAAATTATATTTATTCTCTTAGCCCATGTTTGGATGGGAATAAAATGGGAATACATGTGGATAAGTTGGGATAAAGCAAAAAAAAATGTGTTTGGATGAGTGGGTATAACATGGTATAGTTATGCAAGAATAAACTGGAATAAAGTGGTATATGGATTCCAACGAACCCCTGCATTTAAAGTTATTCTAGGTTATTCCACCCAAAAAATATGTGGGTCTACTATCAAATCAACCATCATCATTTCTTATAAATCACATGTCAAATCAACTATCATTATTTTTTCACATTTTATAAATCTTTATCTACACTTTATTCACATTTTATTCAAACTACAAAAATTTTATTATTATGTTTTTCAACGAGAATAATTCAAAACACAACCAAACACAAAATTATTTTGTCCTTATTTATATTAGAATAGTCATAAACATCAGAATAACTTAATTCTATATCCAAACGGGGGCTTAGGGGGCACTTGGATGTGGGTTTGGAAAGATTATGCATTTGTAGAAATCTGATTTCCTCAAACCTGTTTCCAAACAGGAAAAAAAAGTTGTAGCTCATTATTTAAAAACTATATACACATTTTTACAAATAAGTGTAAAAAAACTAGCCAGCTTCATGCAAATTAAACTCAATTTTAAATTTAACTTTTGAGGAAAAGCTAATTAATTAATCCTCATACTCACATCCAAACACACCATTAACCTCTGTTTGGATAAAAGAATGGGTGAGAAAAAATTGATTCTTTTGATAATTCATGTCATATTGTAAAGTTACGAGGATTTAGTTAAATAAATTTCTAAATGGCTCTCCAATTTGTCTTCAAACCTTAGCCATTTGATTATTTATAAAATTTGACAATGACTTACCTATTTGAGCAAATACATGCATTTTATACGGTGATCAAACTCAATATTTCATGGCATGTTATGCTGCTCCATGTTGTCATTTATTTCGTGGATAAAATTGTCAAATTCATTTATATATATATATATATATATATATATATGAAAATGATTACGTGCGGCGAACGGCAGGTGCGGCCGCGGCATGGCCGTTCGATCGCGGGTCCATCGTATCGGACGGTCGGGTGCAATGTGATCGACGGCCCACGATCGCTGCCGCACCCGCCGTTCGCCGCACGCAATCACGTCCCTATATATATATATATATATATATATATATATATATATATATGGGAACCAATTACGACCGCACCTATATATATGCACGACCGCACCTCATCGGTCGCATATACGGGAACCGATTACATGCGGTCGTGCGGTCGGTGCGGCTGCGATCACGGGACGTCGATCACGGGTCCATCGCATCGAACGGTCGGGTGCGAATCACGTCGACCGTTGGATGCGATGGACCCGCGATCGGACGGCCCATGATCGCGACTGCACCTCATCGGTCGTGTTTATATATATATATATATATATATATATATATATATATATATATATATAGGGAAGTGATTACATGCGGTCGTGCGGTCGGTGCGCCCGCGATCACGGGTCCATCTCATCGGACAGTCGGGTGCCAATCACGTCGACCGTTGGATGCGATGGACCCGCGATCGGACGGCCCGCGATCGCGACCGCACGACAGCACGACAGTATATATATATATATATATATACGACCGCGATGAGGTGCGGCGGCCGCACCGTGCGGCAGCCGTCCGATCGCGGGTCAATCGCATCCAACGGTCGACGTGAATCGCACCCGACCGTCCGATGCGATGGACCCGTGATCGACGGCCCGTGGTCGACGCCGCACGGTGCGGCCGCCGCACCTAATCAGTGCTATATATATATATATATATATATATATATATATATATATATATATATATATATATATATATATATGAGCCGCACGGTGCGGCGTCGACCACGGGCCGTCGATCACGGGTCCATCGCATCGGATGGTCGGGTGCGATTCACATCGACCGTTGGATGCGATGGACCCGCGATCGGACGGCCGCCGCACCTCATCGCACTCGTGTGTGTGTGTATATATATATATATATATATATATATATATATATATATATATATATATATATATATATATATATATATATATAGGGAAATGATATCCTGCGGACGCGCGGACGACCTCTTACGTGCGGATCCATTTCGGACCGTCCGATCGCAGACCACAATCTTCTGTCCGTCCGATCGCGGACCACCAAACACTCTCACAGTGTCTCTATATGTACTCGATCGGACGGCCCACGGACCACCATCCAAAGGACCACCATCAAAAAATGAAAAAGGACCACCATCCAAAAAAAAAATCACCCGACTCTCTCTCTCTTCTCTCTCTGTCTCTCTCTCGTCTCTCTCTGTGAAAACAAACCCCCTTCACCCCCTTTGACCACCGCGACCCCCGGCGACCACACGCGACTGCGGCGACCCCCGACGACCATCGGCGAGCACCCGCGACCAACGGCGACCCCCGCCGATCACATGCGACTCCGGCGACCCCCGGAGACCATCGGCGAGCACCCGCGAATACCTAGAATCAGATCCTCCACACCACCTCTGCTGCGGCCATCCACCTCCGCCACCACGTATACTGTGACGCTCCGTCCAGCCTCCCTCAGCCACCACAATCCCCTCCACCACCCCCTGCGGCGACCCCCTGCGACCCCCTCCGCTGCCACCACTTGCTGCGGCCAGCAGCCTCTGTGAGATTTTTTTCTTCATTTTTTATATTCAAATCTAGGGTTTTATCTATATGTGCTGATCTATATCTAGATTTTAGATTTCAAATCTGTATATGTAGATTTTAAAATATAGGGTTATATCTATATTTTTTCATCTTTCTTTTAGATATAGGGTTTTCATATTTTCAAACAAAAGTTGAAACCATATTTTTTAGAATTCATGTTAGATCACTACATCAGGTAAGCCTTGAGGATTTCTTTCCATTGTTACACTTACGCACAGCTAATGTTTGCCAACCTTCTTTCTTTGGAATGGAAGCTCCCTGAAACAATCGAGTGCTTATGTTTAATATTCTAACAAGCAAGCATTTATGGCATATCCAATGTTATTGTTGAAAATAAAAATGACAATAGGACAGGGAAATTCTATGAATTTTATCAGAGGACTTTTTTTTTTCTTATGTGATTTTTAACAAATAGGAATCTCATAAGAATGTGTAAAAAATGTGTTTGTTGTTGTAACTGTAAATAAATGGATGCATTTTTATTTTCAATTTGAGCATGTTGAGCAAGTTACATCCTTTATTTCAATTTGATTTTTTAGTTGTTTCTTCAATTGATTGTCTTGTTTGGTGTCAGGACATCAACCTCAAGCATCTAACTATGAATTAGCTATTTGGTTTTATGGAATGGGGATGGCTTTGTAAGCTATTGTTGTGCCTTCATTACCTATTCATGGAATTATCTAGAAATAAAAACATGGTTGTGCAAACATTGACTCCTGTCCTGAGCCTCAATTGTAGTATGGCTGTCAGTTTAGATGAATCAAACACAGAATTGTGGTACAGATGTACAATTATGTAGTATTTCTTGCAGGATTTAAATTTTCTGCCTTTCTTGTGCTTGAACAGGCTTAGTCTGATGGTCGGCACAGGTCTGTTGTTGGCGTCCTTCATGACATGCTTCAGAGCATCTTGCGATTCGAGCTTTTATGAGAGGTCGGGAAGAGTGATCAGCCAAGAACTAGAAATTTATGTTTGATATGTTGATGACGACCAGGCATCCATGTGTTGTAACACAATATTTCTTTCATTTTTTCATCCAGTGTAAAATATGATTCCTTAAGTTAGAAAATTCTGTCATATACAACAGCTGCTCTGAGAACACCTGCTTTAATGAGGATTTTTTTCACCATGAACCGTAATTGTGTAAAATGAGAAATTCTACAGGAATTTTAAATTTTTTTCAGATACCATCTATGTTCTAGCAGGATCCAGGGGAATAGTCTAATTAATTTGAAAATTCTGATGCTCATTGGTTCTATCAGGTCTGGGCAGGAACTTTCACAATAGTATCCTATACAATAATTTTTGTTTAAACAAATTCTATACAATAGTTATAAGCAGCTTTGTTAACTTCCATTAATCCTCAGTCATACAAATACATTTACACCTCACCTTTGAAAAAAAATTGTTAATGTAATAGATCTCTTGGCATACAATCATCTGCATTGGAAAACTCTTTAACATGAACACAACAGGAAGACTTTCCAAACTGATTTGTCCAAACAAGTTGAACCAAATAAAAAATTCAAAGTTAAGTTATAAACAACAGAGCACCAAGTCATTCCTATCTCAAGCTCATATCCACCACCACCACCACCAAAAGAATCCGCAGCAGCAGCAGCAGCAAGAGAGAAAGGTGAGACCCCAGCAGAACAGTCCCTCAAGTGTCCAAGATGTGATTTCAACAACACAAAGTTTTGCTACTACAATAACTACATCCTCTCCCAACCAAGGTATACCAACAAGGGAGATTAAACCATGAAAAACAAGCCATAAAAAACATTTAAACAAATATGAATCATGTAGATAACAATTAAAATAAACACACACCTCCATTGATGATGATTTCCAGAGACCACTTAAAATAAACCAACAATTAAAATAAACCAACACTAGAACTACAAATATCAGATCGCAATTAAAATAAACACTGAAAAGACCAGATAACACTGAAATAAACCAACAATTAAAATAAACCAACACTAGAACTACCAACATTGAAAAGACCAGATAACAATTAAAATAAACACACACACCTCAATTAAAATATCAGATCTCAATCAACAAAACTCACAGCTCCTCATCTTAACAGAACATGAAATTGAGAACATGAAAAAAAGGTGTCTTCAAAATCAGGCCCTCCAAAGCTTTTGCCCTGCCATCTATACATCAAAGAAGAACCGAAGAGCCTGTTTAACAATTAAAAAAAAAATGAATCATGTAGATGAAATTGAACAATATGATATGAAGCAAAGGAAAAAAAACATCACATTCAAATCAGATATGGGATATTTTTGTTTAAACATGAATCATCTAGATGAAATTGAACAATATGATATGAAGCCAAGGAAAAAAAAACATCACATTCAAATCAGATATGGGATATTTTTGGCTAGATACCTCACAAAATGGTGGAATTTTGGGTGTCTTTATATACCGCGGAGTCTTATTGTGTGTTTCGTGCTAACCTGAAATATATCAGTTGTATAAAAAAAAAGACATATATATCAATCTTAATAGAGAGTGATAAATTTAATCTTACATTTCTTTCAACATCGGACAGCTCCTTTTGTTATGCTTCTCTTTCTTGCCACACACACTACATGTTCTTCTTTGCTTTTCCTTCTCCTCCATCGCTAATTCCATTCCACCCTTCAACCTTTTCCTCTTCCTCTTCCTCTTCCTCAAATATCTGCTCAAAACTTTCAACTTCCTCGCCCTCATTGATACTCATCTATTTGAAATCAGGCAACAGAATGTCAGTTAATAAATCAATCATGCATTTAGTCACATTCATGCACTATCCATACACCAAACAAATTGAAAAGCAAGCAATCTACATATTATGACTATTTTTTTTCCTAGAAGATGCCTATATTCACTCAGAAAAATATTTGACAAAGTTGATTAACTTTTATTTACTTTATTTACAACAATAGAGAAAAAGGCATAAATCCCCTAATCCATCTCTGGACTAATTAAAAATTTGCATGAGGATCATAAATCACACTCTAATAACAAATTCTTTGTTGATAAATGGTATAATTATCACTACACAGTTTTCCTGCCACCACTTATCACTCTTGAAAAATGCATAACAAAATGAACATTTGCATGGAACCATCGAAAAAAGGGCTAAAATATGCATATAAACTACCCTCATTCGGTTCCACAATCTCATGATGATCATCTTATTTATCAGATTTTGGGTTGGTTGCCAAATCATATATGGTATGTCAAAACACATTCATTTTCAAATGAATAATCTTTTTTAAATCTTTTTTAAAGCCAATTCATATAGCAAGTTCAGTCATCAATAAACAATCAAACAACACGTGAGCCCAAAAATGACATACCTCTCTGGGGTTTTCAGACATATAGCAAGTACAAACCCAATGACAACATATTACCAAATCAGAGGAGGACCTGATTGCATATATAAACTACACATCCTTGGATGCCATATATAGACTGATCAGCACCTCCTAAATTACTAATATCAACAATAAAAAAAATAGCATTCCAACCATTTTTTTTTACAAAGATCAAAGCACCCCGAATATCCCAAATACACCACTGACAAAGAAGAACCAATAATCAACAGAAACCCTAGACTAGTTTTCAAAAGAGAAGAACAAATTTTTAAAAAAGATCCCACCATCCATTTGAATCACAGAGATATATAAAAACCCTAATCATAGAGAGAGAGAGAGAGCGAGCTCAACCTGGAATCGGGGTCGCCGTTGGTCGCGGGTGCTCGCCGATGGTCGTCGGGGGTCGCCGCAGTTGCGTGTGGTCGCCGGGGGTCGCGGTGGTCAAAGGGGGTGAAGGGGGTTTGTTTTCACAGAGAGAGTCGAGAGAGAGACAGAGAGAGAAGAGAGAAACAGTCGGGTGATTTTTTTTTGGATGGTGGTCCTTTTTCATTTTTTGATGGTGGTCCTTTGGATGGTGGTCCGTGGGCCGTCCGATCGAGTACAATCGAGACACTGTGAGAGTGTTTGGTGGTCCACGATCGAACGGATAGAAGATGGTGGTCCGCGATCGGACGGTCAGAAATGGATCCGCACGTAAGAGGTCGTCCGCGCGTCCGCAGGGTATCATTTCCCTATATATATATATATATATATATATATATATATATATATATATTGCGTGCGGCGAACGGCAGGTGCGGCAGCGACTACGGGCCGTCGATCACGGGTCCATCGCATCGGACGGTCGGGTGCGATTCACGTCGACCGTTGGATGCGATGGACCCGCGATCGAACGGCCCACGTCGTGGCCGCACCTGCCGTTCGCCGCACGCAATAACTCCCCATATATATATATATATATATATATATATATATATATATATATATATATATATATATATATATACGACCGCGATGAGGTGCGGCGGCCGCACCGTGCGGCAGCCGTCCGATCGCGGGTCCATCGCATCCAACGGTCGACGTGAATCGCACCCGACCGTCCGATGCGATGGACCCGTGATCGACGGCCCGTGGTCGACGCCGCACGGTGCGGCCGCCGCACCTAATCGGTGCTCTATATATATATATATATATATATATATATATATATATATATATATATATATATATATATATATATATATATATGTAGAGTCGCGATTACGTGCGGCCCGTATATATATATATATATATATATAGTCGCGATTACGTACGGTCTGCGATCGGTGCGGTACGCGATCACGGGCCGTCGATCACGGGTCCATCGCATCGGACGGTCGGGTGCGAATCACGTCGACCGTTGAATGCGATGGACCCGTGATCGGACGGCCTACGTCGCACACCGCACCTAATCGGAACTGTGTATATATATATATATATATATATATATATATATATATATATATATATATATATATATATATATATATAGTTATTGCGTGCGGCGAACGGCAGATGCGGCAGCGACTGCGGGCCGTCGATCACGGGTCCATCGCATTGGACGGTCGGGTGCGATTCACGTCGACCGTTGAATGCGATGGACCCGCGATCGAACGGCCCACGTCGCGACCGCACCTGCCGTTTGCCGCACGTAATAATATATATATATATGTGTGTGTGTGTGTGTGTTGTATTTTTAATAGAAAAGTCTTTGTCTGATAACTTGTATCTACTGTTTGGGGGTGTGATATAAATTTTATTGAAAGAGATTGGTAGTATGACATAAATAGCTGTCGGAAAAGTTAATACTTGATTGTATTTTTCTTATTCTTTCATCGTTAATTTATTTTGTGGTTAGTGATTTGCTGTGTTGTATTTGATTTTTATTCCGCATCTAAAACGGGATAAAGGCAGGACTTACCTATGCCATTGATAAGCATATATGGGGCGATGTACAGATTAATTTTTTAGGTGTATTATAGTCACTTACTTCTAATTATACTCCTAGTTAAAGGATTATGGAGAGTTTTTTTTTTTGGCGGTTAATGTATGAGTTACTTTGAGAAACAATTAAATAGTAAATCAATGCCTGTTTAAACCTAACAGCCCAAAGTTGGAATTTAGTTAATTCGTAGATGCTGTAATATGGAAAGGAGCTCCGTTACACCCAGTTTTGTAATGGTCTGAAATATAATCTTCCTATATGAAAAAGAGTTCTGTTACATTCAATCCAATTATTTAAATATATATTACATATCTCATTAAATGAGGTAAATAATTTTTAAAATAATAAAAATCTTGTTGGCTCACCCGAGCTTCCTGTCCTGCTCTCTTCCTATTTCTTTTTGTGTTATGTTTATATATTTCAGGAGGGACTATCCACACTGCTTATGTGGGTACCTCTCCTCTTTTCTTTTTTTTCTATCATCCACACATCTTTCTCTTTCCTCCACCAAGCTTTTAGAGTTAATTCAGACTTATGTAACACCTTCAAGTAGTTATATACAATCTACATTTTCTAAAAAAAACGTGTGTGTGTTTGTGATCTGTATTTTGGATGTAACATTTTCCTCAAAAGAAAAGAGGAAAAAGCCCTAAAGGGCTCATGAACATGCCATTATTTTGCATGGGCTGGATCATAATGGCCCCAATTTTTTTGCTCTCTTGTGCCGTTGGGATCTTTGATACAACTCACGTTTTTTGCAGCCCGGCCTGTCTAGATTCACATGAATGCACTACGATGGGGGCATATACATTATAATAGAACTCATACACCGCATGTATAAGGTCGATCATGAGATTTAAAAATTTGGGTGAGATTCTAACGATTTTTTAAAATCAGACCTTATAAAAAAAATCATCTTGTTTAAATATGACCCAATAAATTATTATTTTTCATTGATTAATTAGAAGAGTATAAAAGATAAATACATACTCTCATCAAGCTTCACTTCACAACTCAACTAACATATGGTTATTTAAAAATCTATCTTAAAACAATTATATCAGAAAAATTACAAACACACATATATAATCGCTAATAGACATGCTATAATCAATTCAAAATCCAACATGCAATAATCAAGAAATTCAAAATCAAATTTAAATAACAATAAACCTGACTATTGGCCTTCTTCAATATCACCACCAAGTATTTGCATATATATTGAATGTTGGATTTAAATGGGTTAAATTTAATTGAGCGCTGATACAATCAGTTTATTTTGTAGCAAGTTATACAACCCCATACGCTATGATAACATAGTATATACTGTGCTATCATAGTGTATGATGTTCTATCATAGTATATGACACAAATTTTTTAAATATTTTTAAATTTGAAAAAAAATACATTTGTTAAAGATATTAGATTAAATTTGTTATTATCTCAATTTGTTATTATCTTAATGTGTTACACGTGTAACATCACCTTGTACTATTATATAAAGGGTTTTATTCCCTCTCTAATAGAATAAGAGTTTTAGGGTTTCATTATTATATTCTCTCTCTTATTTCTAACAATATTAAGTTTTGCCCCCTGTAAACTTCCTAAAATCCATATATCCCCTTGTCTTTTCCTGAAATTCGTATAACCCCCTAAAAACATCTATGTAAGTCGAAATAACTGCCTAAGTTAAATTTTCGTTAAAAATTTTGGATTATTCTATGAATATTATGTCTGGTTAATCTTGGATGAAAATGTAGTATACCAAAAGCCCTTATAATTCTTTGTAAATGATGATTTTATCCATCTGGATAGAGTTTTATAATCTAATTAGAGTGATAAAGTCATCATTTATAGAGGGTTTTTAGCATTTTTAACAAATTATAGAGGATTTTTAATATTTTGTATTTTTAGTTAGGGTTTATCAAACGAAATATTTGTAGAATATTCTTTATTTGTCAATAAACATTAATCTCAATGGATTATTTGAATTTATATAAGTGTTTTCAGGGGGTTATATAAACTTTAGAAAAAGTCAATGGGTTATATGAATTTCAGGCAGTCTACAGGGGTTATTTGTATTTTTCTCGGTCCAAAAATATATTTTTGTATTGATCAAGTCTATCAATGCATTGGATACAAAGTAGCTTAGGTAGCATTTGGTAGCAGGATTACAAAATTGATTTTCTGCAAACGCTGAGTTTAAAACTGATTTTGCAGGAATATGGCTCCCCTTCAGCTTTTTCATTTTCGTAGCTTTTAAGCACTATTTACCTAAAATTTATATGTAAAAAACTACGATTGCAAAACTATTTGATTGCACGATTGCAAAATCAACTTTCTGTAAACGTAAAAGTTGTCCAATCGCAGAATCAAACATTGCCTTAATTATTTAGGATCATGTGTGCAACATGAATCCTACCAACAAAACAAATTTTGTGCATCCAACGCACCCATTTTCATTGGATTAATCATTTCGAAAATTGGTCATATAAGTTCATGAACCATCTATTTTTCATGAAAAGAATAAAATGCATAGTTGATTTCAAAAACCAATTATCAGACCGATAAATAAATAAATAAATCCATCAAATATCTTTTATTTTTTTATAAACTATTTTGTTGATTTCATATTTAATTTACTTGACAGATATTATACACATTTAATTAGTTGAAAGGGCTTGTATCTTTCATTCCTAATGCCATTTTTCAAAAATAGAAACGTTACTTCCACCAATGAAACTAATAAATTCACCACATTTTTTTCTTCTTATCTCATACACAATTTTTTCCTCTCATACCAAAAAGTTTTCTCAAAAGATTTCAATGGTGATAAAAAAAAAAAAGAAAGAGACTCCAAAAGATTTAGGAAAGAAAGTGACTTCAATGGAATTGGGTCTAAATCCAATTTTTTCAGTGAAATACTTGTGAAACAATTTTATATTTTCGGTACGTCTATCTTTTTCTATTGTGAGTGTTGTAATATTTTGTTATTTTATATCAGACATTGTTTTTTATGCCTAAGTTATATGTTGGTGCCCTATTCTCTCTAATTCAAAAAATAAAACTCACAAATAATATATATAAAAAATTAACTTTATATGAAGAGATAATTTAGATTTTCCAAGTTGCTTTTATATGTTGCTCATTGAATTTGATGAAATATTATTGACAATGATGCATGGTAGTCTTATAAATAAATGCAAACGGAGCAATGATTTTGTATTGTTAAACGTGAACTTTGTCATTCCTTAGCCTTTTTTTATGGTTAAATGTTTTTAAACACCATTCAATTGTTTGGTATACGTACATTTTTTTTTACATAATAGGGCATTTTTCCTAAAAATATTATATTTATGTTAGTGACACTTTTTAAAAAGCAAGTATGAGAGGAAAAAATTGGGTGTGAGAGGAAAAAAGAAAAAAATATGGTGAATTTATTAGGGGCGTTGGTGGTAAAAAAAAAATCTTTCATTTTTTGTTGACCTATATCATAATTAATTTGTTAGGTTACCTAAAAAGTTAATAATTAATATGGATGAATATTAAAGTATATTTAAAAAATAAATTCATTGTGCATCAGGGGTCATTAATCGTTCCCATCTAAGTTTCCATTTGTAACCAATAATAGCTTCAAAATTCAATTTTTCGTCTCAGATTTCAGATTTATTTTTAAAAACTGATAAAGTAATTCTTATATAAAAACTTGTTTTGAGAAGTTCTTTAAAATCAAATCGATTATTATAATCAATTTAGAACATAAATTATCCTTGAAATTAAAATTGTTGTGTGGACTTGACCCCTAAGTATGTTATACCCCTAAGTATGTAATAGGCATGACAAGCCTGGTTAATATATGTATTTTGGGACTGCCCCCTGTGTGTGTGGGCCTTTGTTGTACCAAAAAAAAAAAAATTCATGTATGAATTTTGGTAAATTTTGGTAGATCCACAGCTTGAATGCTGGGAACTCGTGGTCCTAACATGTATATAAGGAAACAATGGTGTCATACATAGGCTGGGGTGTCTCCTCCTAGAAACCATGTCCATGTGATGCACCTGATCACAAATTTCCAACAATTTTAAGTGTTACGTTTCCTGGGTGGGTCCCACTGAAGTCTGGTGAAAGCTGATATTAATATAAGATTACATGTTGGATATCTTTAAATATTGAAGATGGGATATATATATATTGTACTGTTCCAATGAGATGCTTTCTGTTTTTTTCTTTTTTTTCTTTTCTCCTCTTTTCTCTCTCTCTATGTGGATTAGGTGGGTGGGAATACTCTACCTGCAAAATAAGACTTAATAAAAGATCATATTTTTTTATTTTTGAAAAACTGTTTTGAAATGATATTTATAATTAAAAAATTGAGTCAAACTAATCCGTTAATAAAAAATTTTAATGTATAAAAACACTTATGTAGCTTTTAATTTTATGTAACAGCACAATTCACCTAAAAGAGCATTTTCAAACACTCCCTCAATGGAACAACATATATTTTTATCTGTGGGGTTTTTTAATTATATTTTGTACTGAGAATATCTCGAGGTGACACTTGTTTTATCACACGAAAAGTTGTTTGGGTTATATTTTTTTGTGTTGATAAAACTTTTCTTCCCTGTCCATATTCATTTCAACTTTTCTTACCTAAAAAAAAAAGAAAAGAAAAGGAAAAAAAGAAAAGAAAAAAAGAACAACAACATTTGTCAATTGCACCTTACAAGGGTACGAGTGTCACGTTTCACAGATGGTCATAAAGCACTACATCACTACATCTTATAATCAAACACACACATGTTTTCAAGGTGGGGATAAGATATTGGCACAAATAAGATATTGAGGTCCACTGGATCACGAAATATCCTTAGCCTATCCCCTTTGAATATATATTAAATAATTACCAGGAAGACTAATTAGAATTATTGCACTATCTTTTTTTATTAATGGCACACATTGTAGATCGAATATTTCATTAACTATGCATTTAAATGATGTGATTTAAGCATTATAATATAATAGATCATCCAAATAGTTTAATCAAGGGCACCAAAAGTATCTTTCACAATTTTTTGCATGACATGATGTCAGGTTGTTCCATTTTGATGTTAGTGTAACTAAACTGGCTGATCAAATTTTGATGAAATGAAGCCTAGCTTCATGGTTTTAAATTAATTCCTTAAAGATGTCGTGTTAAACATGAAATTAATTACGTAGCATTCTCTAGTTGGCATGTTAGGTATCACTTATGTTTCATGAGAGCTCAGTCTCTGACTCCGCAGGTGATGACAACAGGGAAAAAAAACCTTAACAACACATGTCAGGCTTGTGTTTAAAGTCCTATTTTTTCTTGGTATACTGTATTCAAATCACGTTTGAAATTTTAAAAGTAATGATATGAATGATTGTTCCTAAGATTCTTCAAAAAAATATTCAATAACTTTCACATGAAACTAACTTGATATGACATGAAATAATTCTCCCAAAAAAAAAATTTTGACATGAAGAATAATATATAAGTATTGTCTTATATGCAGCTTTTTATTTCAATTTCATGTGATTTGATGTATGTACAGTGTAATGAAATGTTTTTTTAAAAATAAAAATAAAAAATAAAATGTTTGAACATTTCAAACAAAATTTCTTGATTTTTCAATCTATATAACCAAATTAGGTGTTACAAGTCTCACACGGATACATTTTTTGGTTGGACTGGACATTGACAAGGACTGCAAATGGTCCCCGAATGGCAGATTTATTAACCTTAACCGGCCTTTATCTTCATCCGTCGCCCTCATATTGTACGGTCCGTCCCTTCTTGACCCTCCTGTCACCCATTTCACTGTTACGATATCCCGCCAAAGCATTTAACCATGCCGAATTGATGACTGCAATCAACGGTGTAGATTGACTGGCTAGTGTGACCCGTTACAGTCCTCCGGAACTGAACAAAGCCACCATTTGATTAATATCAGCCGTTCGTTTCCTGTAGCAAAGCATCTTTGCCGTTGGTTTCACCTTGTTTTTTTCAACAAAAAACAACTGTACGTTTACCTCCCTGTGTGAATGAAAGTTGTCAATTTGGACTGACTGAACCAGATTATAGTTTAATTCGAACCCAATTTATTAGATTTGGTTTAAATTTTAATTAAAGTTAAATTGGACTGGTTGAGTGGGTTTATTGTGTTGAGAATTTCAAACCGTATTAGCCTTAATTATTTGAATTTTCATAGTAACCATAACAGAGAATGAATGAAACAAAAATGAGAGGAAAACGATAGAAGGAATGAGGACCTAAATTATAAAATTTTGGTAGATTTTATGATAAAATAAATCATACGATTCATATTTTATTCTTCTTTCTTTATTGAAATTGAACTAAATTTTTAAATTTTACCACTGGTCCATCATGAATTAACCGGATAATCCAATTCTTTAATTCCAACTCAAATCAAATTGGGTGAGTTTGCTCAAGTTTGGGTTCGTGATGAATCAAATCTCTATAATGGTTAGATCAAGTTCAACCTGCCTAAAATGTACCTATATTGGGCAGGGTACTGAAGGAGAAGTAAAATGAGAGTATTATAAGGAGAGTCCTGGACATCGAGTGGCAATATGCGAAATTACGAGTCCAAAATTGGGTAATCGGCAAACACAGTATTGCCTGTATTTTTAAGGTGCTCTGTTTCTTTATTAGTTTTTCCAGTTGAGAATTTGAAGAGAACGAGAGAGAGAGAGAGAGAGAGAGAGAGAGAGAGAGATGGAGAGGAAGAATCAGAGCATGCAAAGCTATAATGGGTTGAAGCTTTTCGGGGTGAATATAACCAGCGGAGGAGGTAACGAAGAGGAAGAGGACATGGTGGAGGTGATGAGGAAGAGCTTCAGCATGGGAAACCTTGCCTCTGCCACCGCCACCGCAGGAGGAGGAGGTGGAGGAGCAACCATGGCCGCCGATCATTGTCATGGGTACCTCTCCGATGGACCCGTTCACGATTCAAGGAGAGGAGGGAGTAATCAGAGAAAGAGAGGTCAACTGAATCTCCCTTGAATCTGAATTTTTCATTTTTCGTGGTCTTTGACTTGTTCTTGGTTTGATTTTTGTTAGACGATCTGTTATGTCATTGAATTATTGATTTGGGTTCCTTTGGTTTTTCACTTTTGTTGAATCCTTTTTTGTTTGGTTGGTTTTTTCTTTCACGTAAATGTTGTGAATTTTATGAAATCTTTTTTATTTATGGTTTATTATGCGAATATTAATTGAGATTTTGGGATTGTGGTTTTGTTATGAAATCCTGTTGGGCAGATTTTGTTATATGATATAGTTTGGTTGACTAGAATGAAAAGGCCTTTGATTTCTCATTTGGGTGAATTACATAACATTTTATTGAAAGCCACCATATTTCAATTTTATCTAAACATTGAATTCTCAATTGCTGAAACACAATCTCTTATATAGATTGGGTCTCTAAGAGCTTCTCAACATTTATCCGGCATTTCGAGTTCCTGTGATTTTCTTAACATATACCAATTACTCATATCTTCAAAATTCCCTGAATTGTTTTTTTTTTTTTTGCTTGGTAAAAGTTTGTATTACTATTTGAGGTCAAAATTTACATGAATGTACATCACACTGAATGCCACAAAAAGTAAACCATGAGAGCAAAAGTGCTGGGCAATTAAACTTCCAGTCACTCTGCTGTACTAAAATTCCCTGAAAATTTGCTTCTTTGGACCATGTGTAATTAAATTTACTGATCTCTAAAAAGAAAATTCATTCTCTCTTCAGGGATTCCATGGACAGAGGAAGAACACCGGACATTCTTAATGGGGCTAAAGAAGCTCGGTAAGGGAGATTGGAGAGGAATCTCCAAAAACTTCATCCCCACCCGCACGCCTACACAGGTAGCCAGCCATGCTCAGAAATATTTCTTGAGGCAGACATCATCCGCAAAGAAGAAACGCAGATCCAGCCTATTCGACGTGGTCATCAATGACGATGTAACACTTTTAAGCTTCAAATTTCATTTTCTATTGTATGGTTCCATGAGTTGTGACTGAAAAGGATTGTTGCATTGTCAGGACACTCCAACATCTGAATCAATCTCGGCCAAAATCAATGAAGTTAATCTTCACAGCCACATTAATCATCTGGTAATTCGACTCATCAATCAACCATGCAATGTTTATAAAGCAATGATCTTTTCTGATTCACTTGTATATGTTTTTAAACAGGTGAAGGCATCCGAATCATCTTCTAATCTACCACTTGAAATTCCTGGCATTAAAGTTCCCGATCTTCCCAAGATTAAATTCATGGTGAGAAGAAATTTTTCACATCTGTATGTACTGATGGAGAACCTGTGTGTATAGATGGATGACAAAGGTTCTAGATGTGTTGATGTGATTTCCATCAATAGATTTTTTTAATCCATGAACAGTCATTAATTATTTAATGGACACGTGCCATCAATTAGTATGTGTTGATATGAAAATTTTCCATGAGGAGACCATGCGATCTTATTTTTTGGCTAATATACTCTCCTAACATGCTACTGTACAATTTTATTTGAACAGGCAAACCAAGTAGCAGACACCATTTCTCCAAAACTACACATTGGCTCAACCAATTGTGTCCCAGGTTTCCTCAATTTGCCACTGAAAGCACCATCTCAGCCCGATCGACAATGTTCCTCGCAACGTGTTGAGATTCCAACGGCGATGGCAAACAGCAATGACCTGGAGCTCCGTATCGCGCCTCCCAGGCCATTCGGGCTAAACAGGATGTCCACTGAAGCCACTATCAGAGTGGTTTGAGAAGAACCTTAGATTAGTAGACAAAGAAGTTGTGGTTGTGAGTCTTGTGACTTCTCTTATCTATTTTTATCTGTTATGTATATGTTGATGTATGTGTAGGGAGTAATCAATGAGAAGGCCAATAAAAATGGATTCCCTTGCAACCACGTATTTGTCTATCCATGGACCATTGGAATAGCTGTGTGTCTGGCCTTTTGTTATGGCTGGGACCCTCCTCAAACGAAAAGGAAAGCCAACTTTAGAGGGATAATGATATGTGAGGCTAGAATCCGTTTGTTCTCCTGTAAAGCCTGAATGATTCAATGTATCTGGAGCTAATGTTTTTGGATATTTGTCACATCCACTGATGATGCCTTGTTATCTTCTGTTTCTATATTATGGAGGGGGGTGACTCGTGGTCTCACCAACCATTGTTGTTGGTTGTTTTGGGATCACTAATTATAGGCGTGCCCAATAATTTTAGAAACTTTACTGGTTCGTTTTATTTTCGTGACTGTTTATACTAATATGGGACACATTTTGTTAATGTTTTTATCCATATGGTGCCCAAAAATTATAAGCAAATTAGTGGAGGCTGCATTGGGTTGAATCACAGGAGGCTAGTCACGCCAGTGTCGGTGGAACATTAATAAGAGTTAGATTCATATGCATGCCACGTATAATCTCTTTGTCATGCCTCTTCTTTCTAGGGTAAGATTGGTCATGCCTGTCAAAGGTTTATTTTGGGAGATGTGGGCACAAATGTCAACCCCATAAAAAGAGAGATTTTAATTAGTTAGATGGGGTTTTTGTACGTTTTTAGTAGTGGAAGATAACTTGCATTACGACAACGTTGTTAGTGACCGGGCAGAGCTAAGAACTAGAATAAACGGAAGCGAGAGGGACTAGAAAATGAGTAAGATAAATAAAATAATTATAGATATATTATAAGTTAAGATGAAATTAAGACAGTTAGATAATGATAGATTCCTTAAAGAAATAACAATCAATTCTTATCTAAATTTATTTTTTTACTTATTTTAGTATTTTTAGTGATCTAGAATAATTTATAGAAGATTTAAAAAAAATATTAAAATCTCATTAATCTCATAATAAAAAATAGAAAAAATAAAGTTTCAAAAATTAAAAATATGAATACCAAAGAAAATAATTGATCACACAAATGTATATGGATACTCAATATAATTTCAAAAAGATATCTTCAAATCTAACTTCTAAAAAATATGAGACTCAATATAATAATGATTAAAAATCAAAATAAACAAAAAAAAAATCACTAAACCATTCAAATCAATAGTTTTTCAAACACCTCAAAATGTACCGATATTCCCATGAAAATAAAATTTATCACAATTTTTTTAAAAAAAGACCCACGACTCCAAATATCAATTGGCGATAATACATCGAGTCCATTTTATAACTCTATTTTCATTTGCCATATCTAATACAATATATAAAATTATTTAATGCAATATATATTTCACTATCTCTGTATACACTATTATGAAGAATATAAATAAAATTTAAGTATTTATTTCATATGGGTATGTAATTTATTTCTATAAAAAATTAATATGCTTTATTAAATGAATATACAC
Source organism: Acorus calamus (assembly GCA_030737845.1). Classification (NCBI taxonomy): domain Eukaryota; kingdom Viridiplantae; phylum Streptophyta; class Magnoliopsida; order Acorales; family Acoraceae; genus Acorus; species Acorus calamus. The sequence continues at coordinate 21,513,623 of CM060877.1, read as the reverse complement.
TTAAAAAAACAAATGTATTAATGCTAATCAGGATGCAAACAATATTGCACGTTAAATTTTCCGACTTCAAACATTTTCCAACTTCACACCCATTCATTTCAAATAGGACTTTTTTGCATATACTCCTCAAAATATATCATTTTGTCAAAAAAGAAAACCTTGGTGAAATATTATCTTCTGCAATATCCTTATTTTTATGTTATTCTGACATATGTATATATATATATATATATATGGGGATGATAATATGCGGTCGTGCGGTCGCGGTCGTGGGCCGTCCGATCGCGGGTCCATCGCATCCAACGGTCGACGTGATTCGCACCCGACCGTCCGATGCGATGGACCCGTGATCGCGGACGCATCGACCGCACGACTGCACATAATCACTTCCCTATATATATATATATATATATATATATATATATATATATATATATAATGCAAAAATACCCTTTAAAAGGGCCTTGATGCAAACTAAAAACCCTTTTCAAGGTATGTTGGGAATATAATTTAAATAAAGGTATTTGGAAACCTAAAGTCTTTTGAGGGGTTTATATGCAAAAAAAACCCTTTCAACCACTGACTCCCCTATTAGTCAACTATACATTAATACATATGTTTATATATGTTGATGGCTTTGGGGGCCCCTATCTCGGCCCTAGGTTAGTGATATGATTGTTGTAAATATGGATGTGTATTGGTCTATTTTTCCGACGTGTGTATGGGCAATTTTTGGCGTACAAGGACCCTTGTGATTTTCAAGAGGGTCCCCCATCTATTTCGACAGTGTGAGAGCTGGTCAGGGTGAGTATCACTCAGTGGGGCATCGGGTTGGCGAGGGCTTCCCGTGTTCATGTGGGGAGAACATTTTGCTTATGGAATGAATGTCAAACTGTTTGAATCCGGTTAGATATTTTATCCAACGGGCTCGATTGATTCTAAATGTAGCCCATAAATATTTTTTTTCTAGGAAAAAGATACACACCCTTCATTGCAACCTTAATTGTAGTTCATTCCATTTTTTTTTTTTTTCAAAAATCATACATTCATCCTTTAAAATACATGCTATTGTATTAAATGAAGTATATACTAAGATACATCAGTATTTTTTTTTATAACAAAAAAATTTAAAAAAATTAAGTCATATTCTATGATATGACTCATATACCATGATAGTGCAGTATATATTATGTTATCATAACGTATGAAACTTCAAAACGAGTTGCAAAAATGACTGTGTATATCAACGCTCTTTTTCCTATTATTATTGAGTATTTGGTTATTGATGGCCCATCAAATTGACTGTGAACATAGCCCAATCGGGTTTTGTATATGGCGTTCATACACAGTCTACTTTGTCAGTCTGCCTGCAGCTGAGAGTTAGTTCCCCAACTACTTATGCAATTCACTAGTGCAATGTATGGATTTTTCCTCTTTTTAGTTTTTCAAGAAAACAGTAACTGATTTTTAAAGATAAACTTCACTTTTTATAATAATATATATATTTCATTATGTCAATATTTACTGTGCAAAAAAAATCAAAATGATTTGCAGTACTGAAGAGGAAAAATGTATATAACCCCCTATAAGTTCTCTTATATCCAGATACACCCCTCATTTTTTAAAAAAATTGATTAACCCCCTAATTTTTGCCTCAGTTAAACAAATACCCTCCGGTTTAAAACACAGTTAATTTTGAAGAATATACTTGGAATATTCCGTTACTTAACAGTCCTCCAAATCATTGTATCCATGACATTTTGAAAAAATTCAAATATGTCCCTGTGAATTACAGAAATTACCCGTCTGTCTTCAACCATCCCCTGCAATTCACCGTTCTCTCTCAACGGTCTGAGATTTTTTATCGTTGGGAGTTTTGAAGCTTTAAACTCGCCCCTCCCCCCCCCCCAAATGCACAGAAAACCCACTTTTGATCCCCATTAAATTCTTTTTTCATTTCACTTCATACCCTAACAGATTTTTTTTTTTTGGTGTTGTATTAAATCCATTAATCAAATCGACTTGAAGTGTTTCATCAAGGATTTCATCCTCCATTGGTTGTCAACCAACATTTCGATCTCCCTTTTGAAGCATCCCCGAAATCATGTCGGAAAGAGTTATTTAGTTTTGTCTATCTAATGTTAGATGAAATGTGTGTGAGATTAAGTTTAACGTTAATTCATAATAGATCAAGTCGAGGGGGGGGGGGGGGAGCTGCATTGGGGCACTACAGGTGGGGTTGTAGAGGGGCTGCATTGGGGCTTCAGGGGGGCTGCAGAGGGGCTTTAGGGGGGTTGCAGCAGGTGGGGCTGTAAGTGGGGCTGAATTGTAATGCAGGTTGGATGCAAGTGGGTGTGAATTGGGGCTGCAGGTGGAAATGCAACTTGGGGTTGGTTCTGCACAGACTGGATGTGGGAGTGGCTGGGTCTGCAGGTTGCATTTGGGCTGCAGGTAGGGCTGTAGTCTTGTAGAGGGGGTGTCTGCATTGGCCTATCAATAATCATGCAATTCAGAGGATAGCATAACATGCAATTCAGTGTAAACAACCTGTAATTCTATAAATAGATGGAGAAAAAACAACTGCAATCACACTCATTCAAAAAAGCAATGCATTTAACACAAGAATACTAAACTGAATATTCATTTTTAAGTGTATGATAACTCATACACTACAAACCATTAAGTCTTTTACACCACAAACCATTCAGTCTTTTACAATAACAAAAAAAAAAAAGCATTCAAACTACATAAACCATCAGCCATCCAGTCTTATACATCTAAAAAACCACACAACTCAACAAAGACTATGCTGCATCTTTCACTTTCACACCATTCAAACAACACTGTTTCACAATAGATCCTCCCAAAGCAAAACCATGCCATGACAAGAACCAACCAGCCACCTGAAACACAGGTGATAACGGTAGGGGACTAGATCAATTTTAGGGGAACTTTCAAGGGGTTATATTGATTTTTAGAAAAATGAGGGGTGTATTCGGATATAAGGAAACTTATAGGGGGTTATATACATTTTTTTTTCTTTTTTTGTAACATTTTTCTTTTTATAAAGATCTTGTTCAACATGAGTGTATATCACAACACATTTATGTCTAAGTACACACATGACATGATCACTTCATACCTCTAGATATTGTCATTTGGTTGATATCATTCATCATTTCCTCGAATTTTTGTACTCTTCAGACAATCTTATTGCAAAGATGATGCCTAGATCAATAGGTCATAGGTGCATTCCCTCTCATAGTGCTATTTAGTGAAAGATATGAATTTTCTTTCCTTTTCTTTTTTGTATGTTTTTTTAATTTGTCATGCTTACATAGATTGAATGAATCAAAAGCATAATTTTTAAGTAATTTTTTAAACTTTGTATATGATGTAAGAGGGATCGAGTGTATCAGCCCAAAGCCCTTGTTTGGATATAGAATATGGATTGGGTATTCTATGAGGGATAAAATGATTATTTATCCGAGTATAAATGAGTATAAATAAAGATAAAATGATTTTGTGTTTGGTTGTGTTTTGAATTATTCACGTTGGTAATCGTAAGAATAAATGTTTTGTTGTTTGGGTAAAATGTGAAAAAGTATGGATAAGAATTTATAAAAGGTAAAAAAGTAATGATAGTTGATTTGACAGATGATTTATAAGAGGTGGTGACAGATGATTTGACAGTGGACCCACTTATTCTTTGGGTGGAATAACATAGGATAACTTTTATTCTAAGGGTTGATTGGAATCCATATACCATTTTATACCAGTTTATTCTAGCACACTTTATCCGGGGTTATCTGGCCTTTCCAAACAGGGCTCAAATTTTATCCGGGGTTATCTGGAGTTATCCGGAGCTTATCCGGCATCCAAACAGGGGCAAAAGGATGATCTCTCTCGAGGGTTGGATAACTATACAGGGCAAAGGCCCAACATAATGTTAGGCACTCCCTTGTACCTTATAAGAAAGAGGCCCACTAAAGCTCATCAAAGTTCAAACCACACATTTTTTTTTTTAAATAGTAAATATTATCTAATAAGCTAGATATATGTTTTAATTAAAAGCGTATATCGCTCTATTTCGAATTGAATAGACTCATTTTTAGTAAGTGTAATAAAAAAAATTTAACAATGTATATTTATAATCAAACGATGTATATGCTCAATTAGATTTCTAACGGGGTATATAGGACTATATTTTGGACTATAAAAAAAAGTGTAACAATCCCTTACTTTTGTCATTCCAATATGACTTAGATTTTTTTTAAGAGTACACTTGTATAATAATATATATATTTTTTCAGAAAAAATTAAATACATAATCAAATTTATCTTTTTACTTTTTTCCTATTAGAATATTTATTTACATAGTAGATTAAATAGTCTACTACGTGAGTAACTAATTAAAAAAAATCTTTTTACATTTTTTAAAAGGTTATGTTGGGATCCATGTTTGGACATGGTGTTTGTGGTAGAAAAGTCAACCACGGATCCAAATAATTTTCAATAGATAACACATTTCTCATAGTACATTATCTTTGTTATTTATCCTGCATTTCAGGATTTTCTAAAATATTGCTTTTAAAGAAATGATGAGCTTTCCAGAAATTTGCTAGTGGAATCACACATTCAAACAAGACATAAGAGGATGTGTATTCAACTCATTTAAATATATATAATTCAGTTTTTTATATATTTTTTTAACTAATATATACTTTTAAAAAATTCAAAACAAGTTGACATTTTTAAAATAATTATCCCTCACATTTTTTTTTACTCTACATTTCATGTTTGTAAATCCACCCTTATAATCTCTCCAAACCACCCCCCCCCCCCCCCCCAAACTTGTGGTCGAGAAAAAAAAACTACATTTTAACCATTGAAAATAATGAATAAAAAGAGAGAGAGAGAGAGAGAAAATAATATATAAAAAATCTTTTTACTTATCATAACAAAAAAAATTCAAATTATACCTGAGTTATTTTCTCTATACCCAAATCAGGAGTTAAATGGTTTTAATGCTTTTCGAATACGAAAAATCACTGAGAACAACTGTCTTAAAAGTCTAATGAATTAATCTTTTAAAAATTATCTTCTGAATGATACAGTGAATTTTTGTGAATATTTTTTTAATTGAGAATTTTATTAGATAAATGGTCGAAATTTGATTGAAGATTGAAAATTTACATCAAATGTATTTTCTTAAATAAATTAGGCAAAAGGAAAAGTAGATCCAGGTCTAGTTGCATCCTTTGCTAAATTGTTTTAAGGATCCACTTTTATAAAATTTCAAAAGAAACAAATCACATCTGAACTTTACAATATGTGCAAAACTATATCAACAACTTTCATCTGATTTTATTTTTTTCCTTTGCTGTTTAGATTCAAAATTTCTGCAAAACTTCTTTTGAATGATTTAAGATGTGATCCAAATATTAATATATCCGATTTTTAACTAAAAAGGTATTGTATTTTAAAGTGAACTCTGTGATGTATTTTATATATTTTTTAACTAATATGTATCTTTTTTTTTTTAAATGAATGTAGTGAGATGACTTGTAGTGTGTCGCACATTTGACTTGCTTGCACATATGTGATTTACACATGTACAAGTTCCATCTCTAATACTTTCTATTAACAATCTCCTCATCCATCTTATTATCATCCCAAACTTTGATATCTCATATCACCCACAATTTCCTAATATCATCATCTTTTTATTTACCCATGCATTGGTTATCACATTTATCATCACTTCAATTTACATATGCATTGATACACCTTTTTTTTAAACGAAATATAGTCATATTGTATTTCAGAGTTGAGAACGAACATGACTGAATGAGATGAAAAAACGAAAATTGAAACATACAAGCAGAAGAAACTAAATAAAGCTATAACACGCACTCAAGGTACCTCGACACTTGCCTATATATCTGCCTCACTGTGCAAGCTTGTACAGTGAAACCAAGTAATCAATATATTTTTATCATATTTTTCAACTTTTAGTTAGAGTCTAGCCAGACTTATAAGATTTTATCAATATAACACGCACTCAAGATACCTCGGCACTCAAGGACGTTTGATAATAAGATTTAGAGGTGATTTACGTTTTAATTAAACAGAAAGCTCAAACATATTATCAAACACGATTCAGAAAATAAATTTAATTAAAATATTTCTTATAACTTTTAGAGTAAAAAAATTAAAAAGTTACACTTAAAAAATTTTAGAAAACGAGTTTTCCGATAAATAAGTTTAATATAGTTTATTTAAACCACATTACACACAGTTAGAGTGCTCCACAAAAAGAGCCCCCAAATTATCAATGGGCAGTCAACACGTAGGATGGGCAAGCACAACGAACCAATACGTGCGGAACATGAAAAAAATTCAGTTTCGTGTTACCGCGCGCACACGTCCGGAAGTACGGACAGGTCTCTCCAGTCTCCAATCCCAACGAAAATCACCGGATCCCAAATAACCCAAACCTCCAATTTATTACAGCCCATATAAAATTACCAAACCACCCTCTCGCGCTTTTCATTCTTCTTTCGTCCCAAGCAACACCTTCCCTCCTTCTCCACTCCCAACTCGTCCGATTTTTTCCTTTCAAACCTTCCTTTCATGGCGACGGAGACGACGAGAATTCGCGGAGGAGGAGGAGGAGGTGGTGGTGGAGTAGGAGGAGGAGGAGTAAGAGGAGGAGGAGGAGATCGAAATGTGGAAGACGATGAGGCGATATGGAGGCTGATACGAGGGAGGTCAGAGTTCGTGCGCGTTCGCCATTTCCGCGTATTACGCACGTGCGCTCACCGTTCATGTCGTGGAAAGTAAGCCAAACCGATCTTTTAATTTGCTGTTGTTGTAACGATTTTGGAAGGTGTTGATGATTTAGATTTGTTGTTGGTGGTCTTTTTTTTTTTTGGGTGATTTGAGGTTCAAGCACAAATGGGCGTGGATCGGTGGTGGTCTTCGAGCGGACTGGGGATCCAAGCCCCAGATGGAAGAATTTCTGTTGGTGTTCTTGAATTCTCTTTTGATTATTTGTTTTTTGTTTTAGTTGTTCTTGATTGCATTTTGGGGTTTTTTTTTTCTTTTAAAAAATAGGAATCCAGTGACGGCGCTCGCGGACTTCATGCACGCGGGTTCAGATGCGGATGCCAAGGAGGAACCGGAGGTGTAGAGACTTCAATCAAGGTGATGAAATGAATACCCTCATATATTTGGCTCAACAAATTTTGATCAGTGTTTTTTCTTTTATGTTGTTTTTTTTTAATTTATTGGCTGAAATTGATTTTTCTTTTCTTTTTCTTTTATATGCATTAAATATTTATTTAAATTACACACACACACACACAAACAGAAGGTGGTAATTTTATAATTTAGAACTTTGAAATCTTAATTGAAGATGTGAATGAAGAAGCTCAAAAGTTATAAAAAAAAACATAAATCTGTTTTGATATTGATTGAGATTGCATCTTGATGGGTTTTTTTTAATGGGTCTGTCGGTCGGATAATTGAAAAAAATTAATTAATAAGCAAAAAAATTTTGGGGGACTGATTTCTTGCTTGTAACTAGAAAGAAGTGAATATAATATCCCAAGAAATCAAAATTATTCATATCGATTTTGAAAGTTTAGTTTTACCTTAAAAGGACTAGTGAAAAACTCCCTTGTGTAATACATGTCGAAAACATCTCATTCGATATGATATTACAAATTAATCGTTTATTTATTTTATACCTACAAATTAGTAATCTTAGAAATCATTTCATAACTCTTATTATAACGTTTTTTTTTTAAAAAAATCTTATTATATATAATTAACTCATCAATATTAAAAGGTTTTATCTTGATATTCCTTTTAAGACCGTTACATTTTATGGAAAGATTAAAATACTCTCTCTCTCTCTCTTTACATGTGTTTTTATACCATATGAAAGCAAGGACTTATATATTTTTAAGCATAAAATGATTTGTTATATTCACAATTCATCGAATGGCCACTAAAAAATTATATCTTAGACATCAAGAAATCGTTTATTGGTAATCAAGTTGTAGTAAAAATAAGGTGTAATGGCTATTGATGAAAATTCATATAAGAGATGTCATTATTTAGTGAACCAATATCTTAGTGCTTTTGGTTTTTCTTATATCATGATTAGAACTTCTTATATCATGATTAGAACTCTATTTATAGTACATGTAGCCTGTTCTACTTAATTTAATGCTACAATTAAGTGATTTGTGATGATACAAAACAAATATGATGTTTTTGGAGTCTGTTTTTTCTACCACTAGTTGAGAGTTAAAACTCTAGGGAGCTTTGATTTTTGTTAGAGCAAGTAATGCAATGTTATAAATAAGAAAATGAAGAGACATGGGAGGTGGCATAACTCTTTCAGGAGTTCTTAATATATTGTCTATGATTCTATGTAATCACTATTGTTTTTTTAATAGTCCATGCAAATGGATGGAGACTCGGATGTGCTCTTCATTTTTTTTCTTTTTTTGTTCATATTTTGATAATCAAGAGACTGTTGATTTCGATAAAAGATGCATGTGATTTGTTGAAGCAACTATTATGAAAGGTACAGAAAGTAAACAAATCCATGCGTCTATATTTTAATTTGGAAAAGGTTTTGTTAATTAGTGCCCATTCACAAATTCTTGATTTCACATTCAATGTCATCATGCACTTCTCCAAAGTGATTTAATGTTTTTTTATATATATCTAAAATTGCCCCTCTCAAAATTTTATTATACAAATTTTTTTGGTGGGTATTATACAAGATTTAATTTTCATTACATCTGTGATTTTTTTTATTTATAAAAATTACATGCATGACCATTTCTGTTTTCATATTGTACAGTATTTTTATTTTGATTTTTGAAATTTTTATAAAATAAAATCATGCACAACACATTTTCTATTACATTTTTGTTTAATTATCATAAAATAAAATGTTTTTATACCATATATTTTGAAAAATATATATTTTTATCATGTGTTGTACATTTTTGGCTAAGGGTAGTTTTGAAATTACAAAAAAAATTAAATCATTTAAATGGTTGAACTGATGGCATTGAATGTCAAAACCATAATTTGTGAATTTCTAAAAATAAAATAATTAATGCAACTCACCTGGTGTCCTTAAGGCACTGCTTAAGAAAAACCTATTTGTGAAATTAGATCCCAAAGTGGTGAAACATTTAGAGCACACCCAAAATGGGAAACCAAACAATTGCAAACATTTTTTTGATTGGCATGTGCATGCATGTGGTTTCGGGTCCTTATTTCTTTTTCATCCACACTACTTATTTTGCAAAACAATCAAAAATAATTTTCCTGCCAATGTAACAATTTACAAAGAAAAAAGATGCATGGAAAATTTAAAGGGGGGACTTTTTTTTTGTTCTTTGCTAGGGACTTGTGAGTTGTAATCAAGACGGTTTGCTTGAACTTGAATTTTTCAAAAGGAAAAAAAATCAAATATCCTGACTAAATTATGTTCTTTGAACAGGGAAAAGATTGTTGCAGAGCATGCAAAGCTGAAAGCTCTACCATGGAGTGCCTTAAGCTGCCCTTGCCTCTCATGATACAGTAAAAAAAAAAAAGGTTTCTATGTGCATATGAAATAGGATTTCTTTTGGGGAAATTTTTTGTGTTGATTTTGTTAAGTAAAAGAAGACCCTATCAGAAAGAAAGAAAAAAATACTGCATAGACAGAAGCCCTAGATATACCGTATATGATTGATTGATTGTATCCGTTCAAAGATGGTTTTTTTCTGTTATAATCACAGGGTTACTCTTTTTGCATTCACACTGTGTTAACTTTTTTTTTCCTTCTGATTTCACTTTGGTTTTGTTTACACAATTAAGAATCCGGTCCACAGTAGTTCTGATTTATTTTTTATTTATTAACACAATTGTCACAGGATTAGTTTTCTCAAAATATGGTTTCATGAGTATGAAGTAAAATGTTTTTCATGGGGGTATTCTGTTATTCACAAACTATGGTATTTTTGGTATTATTTATGTAATAAAATGATGATTGTTTTGGTATTTATAAATATGAGGAAAAGTGATCAAAATGCAGAAAAAAAATTGCTTTGGAAAATGGTTTCAGCTAAAGAAAAAAGGAAATCAGTTTTTGGCTGTTGTAGGTGATTTATGTTATCACTTTAAGAACCAGACATCACTATATATTTTATTTAACTCTGGCATTCAATTTTTTCATTTACCTATATCCATCACATGCGAGGCTAAATTTTACCACAAATCCAAACTCCAAAGTCAATCTGTGTTTTTTTTTTAAGATTTAAAATAAGAAAAATGTCCACCCCGTTTTATTTTTATTTTTATGCGCTTGTGAGATTCATGGATAGCCTCATCATTTCAAAATAGCGTGTGGGATGTTTTTAATCCATAAAGTCATTAAAATATAATTGCAAGATGCATATGGTTCTCTTATAAAAAATATATAAAAAAATGCATATTGTTCAAAAAAGGTAACGAAATTAAGATATTCAAAGAGAGACGTTGCAAATTAAACTAACAATAAATTTGGCTTCCAGATCACCAAGATGCATTGAAGAGTGGACTATATGTTGACATCCAATTGACCAATTCATTTGACCATGATCAACCACTTCTATGAGGTAGTTTATAGAACCGATTTGATTTGGAGGTAGGATTCTTGTGATGAATCCATAATCCAAATCGTATTAGGGCATAATAAATTAGAAGACAAATTAAGGAGAGAGAGACAGAGACAGAAGTGACTTTTGGAGAAAAAGAAATTGGATCAACACTTACAAATTAACAAAAGGAAAACCAATGACCAGCTTAGTAACTGAAATTCCAAAAAAGGAATTCCTCATTCGCAAATAGACGCTGAATGAAGTTCAGAAACACAAGGTGTTTCAGAATGAAAATCAACACCAAATTGGTCCTAAATTTCAAGATATCTAAAATCAGATTTTTATTTTTTGGTCTAGCATATTGAGGGCAAAAACAATGCTTGCTTGATAAGAATCCACCTAAAATTAGTTGCAAACGTTACGGACAAAATCCACAATTTCTAGATTCTATAAAACAAATATATAAAAATGTTGAACGAATACTGAAGATTTTAAGTCGCTCGAAATAAAACCATATCATTGTTGCAGTGTCAGATGTAACCCAGTGGAAATAAATAAATAAATAGAGGAACCAACATACTATTACTGGGATATCCATGATTTGTACAGGATATTAAAGAAACAAATAGTTGGAAAGAATGGAATTCCAAACAACAGTTCAAAGTGACAAATCAGAAAAAGTAAAATGTGGGGGGCAGGGGGAGACCATAGTGTTTTTTTTTATATATCAAATAAGAAAGCCAACTGTTTCTACACACAATGTCATGTTGGGGCAAACCCACCAGAGAGAATGGCTTATGAAGAGCAGCAGCTGGTCTTCTGGTTGACAGGCTGCCCACGGATCTGCACTGTCGGGGGCCTAGCATTGTTCATGGCCGGTTGGCTCGCCATCCTGTTGTGGAATTCAAAAAATGTCATAAATGATGTGTGAATAGATCAAAGTATATATCAATATTATAGAGATGCCATGACTCACCTGTTCTTGATCTCTGCAGCCATGGCCATGAATGCCTGTTCAACATTGGTTGCATTTTTTGCACTGGTTTCCATGAATGGTATCCCAATTTCATCAGCAAATGCCTAACAAAATAGAATGGTTGGTCATGTATGATTCATTCCACGTCCTTGTGTTGCCCAAGAAAAATAATTACTAGTCTGAGTGCAAAACAGTTTTGACTCTAAATTTGTCAAAGGTAAAATATAACCCATTTAAAGTTTATTGTGATGACCCACGCAAAAAAAAAAAAAAAAAAACGTGTTTCAGTGATTCTCTATAATCATTCAGAAAAGAAAAGATGTTGAATCATCTGAGGACAGCTATACTATGTAGCCTGGCTCATAAATAGACCATGCAAATAACTGAAATGGAACATATGATTTTCTGAAAGAGTTTATGGCATAGAAGTCGTGGCATTGTACTAATATTACCATCTTTTCTGTAATTCTAATACCTTATCATTCATTCAAAAGTATCAATACCCAGCCAACTAAAAAATAGATAGATTTGTCCAAAGCATAAATTAAACCAAAAAAAAAATTTCCTCGCCCATCAAGCAATTGAATATAAGATCAAGAAAGATGTGTTTTTACAACACAGCAATCACCCACAAGATAGAAATAAAATACCTTGCCTGTCTCATAAGAGACTACTTTATTGGCAGTAAGATCACACTTGTTCCCAACCAGAAGCTTGTTAACATTCTCACTCGCATAACGGTCGATCTCATTCAACCATTGTTTGACATTGTTAAAGCTCTCTTGATCTGTAACATCATAGACCACCTAGCAAAATATAATGACAATTAGCTAAATTCATTATTTGGTTGCATCAAAGAAGAATGAAGAGTGAAAACACCAACTTTCCAAAATTAGGCTTACTATGATTCCATGTGCACCACGGTAGTAACTGCTGGTGATTGTCCTGAAACGTTCTTGTCCAGCAGTATCCCACTGTGACAAAAGAAAAAGTGTAACACTCGTAAGGAATTCCAGGGTACCGTCTGGCCTTGTAAAGGATGTGATGGAATCAAGTCCCCAAAACCAGAATCTCATATGGGTTTAAATAAACAGCTGGTCTGGCCTTGGAGAAATACACAATTGTACACACACAGTAATATTTCCTTTACCAAAATTACATCTGCTATGTATGAGATGCATGCCAAAGGTAAAGTTTCTTAGTTATATCTCAAGAAGTGCCAGAAAAAATGAAACTCACAATCTGAAGTTTAATAGTCTTCCCATCCTGCTCCACGGTACGTATTTTCTGTAGAGATAAAATAGATACCATTATTAGTGCGGGCACTGGATGCATTGATGTAAGCATTACCATGAACTCAAGATACTCACGAAATCAACTCCAATGGTGCTGATGTAACTCTCCAGATATGAATCATCCTGCATTACAAAGGAAGAATAATGACAGAGGTCCACATGCCCTGTATATCACTACATATCATGCTGGAAAACAAACAAATGACCACTTTTTCCTAACCTCCTATGACCTTCCACACATATCCACTTGACAAATAATACATCTTCCGAAAACAGGTTCAAAGTTATGTGATATTTAATTAGAGCACATCATATATCAATGCGAATAAACATTGTTCTACTACTAGAAAAGCTAGATTGATGTAGATGATTCGATATTAAAAATTCCAAATAAATACCAAATTGCAATAATATTATAATTGAACCAAATTTTCTTCTCACACTTAATTGAAGGAAAACTAAAGTTCAAAAAGAAGTATCCACTTTCTTTCTCGTAATAGCATCATAAAAATTGAAGCATTTTAAGCTTAGCTTAACAAACATTTTTCCCTGCCCAACAAATCCAAGATATTTCAACATTTTCGTACACAAGAAAAGGATTTTTAGCATTTTGCATAATTTGTGAAAAAAATCCTGAACAATTTGAAATTCATATTGTTCTTAGGGATAAGACTGCATACTCTACAGTTATGTAGTGAATATAGCTCAAAGACGGGACCTTCATCAAAATAATGTAATAATCCAACATCAATCTAAGGTCAATAATCATGAAACCGGACCACTATATATATTAACGCTATTAATTGGCCAATATTATATATAAAAACCAGTTGACAAATTATGTGAAATTTGATTATCGCTTCAGATATCATCATATAAGCAATCTATAGTGAACTTCATGTCCATAAGAGATAGGAAGATATCCAAGGGGAGTTTAGAATTTTTCATAAGAGAAATGTCAGGCACCACTTGCTCATGTTTAGCACCAAAATGAGTCTTGCAATTAAGCATTACAAATTTACGATGCCACATATCAGTTAAATAATGCGGGATTGCTTTCAATCCGCATGCCAATTGAAAGTAATTACATAAATGAAGTTAATCATTGATATTTACCGCAAATCTCAACAACAGACATGACTTGCCGACACCAGAGTCTCCGATGAGCAAAAGTTTGAATAAATAATCACTGCAAAAGATTGAATCCATGAGCATATATCATTGTATAACAGTTTATTATCAAAAGTAGCTGAAAACAAAAACAATAAAAGCCCTATGCATTTTACCAGTCATACAAATATACAATTTAATAATATTGCCATATGGAAGGAACTGGACATATTTCAGATGCCCAACAGCATGAAAAGAATGAGAAAACATTTTTTTTTGGAAGAATGACAGGGGGGTTCCTTTATTATTTAAGAAACCCAGATAGAAGGGGACGAGGGATCTCTTTACAAAAGAAGCAAAAGGAGGAAGAAGGGAACACAAAACAGAAAATAAAATAGACTTAAGGGGGATCCCCCTTTGATAGACATGAGAAAAAACTTGCCCTCACTTTTTCTTGTATTAAGGAATTAAGGATAGGCTAGCACATTTGATGCAAAAACTTTCTTGTAAATAATAAAAAATAAAACCAGGACCCATAAGGTAGTGTGGATTACTTTTCAAAAAAAGCGGTGGTGTAAGAAGTAAGCTTATGTTGATGACAGAAATATTACAATTTGTTAAGCTTTCAGAAAAATGCACTGGTCATGCAAATCATATCAAAATTTCCCTTTTCAGAAATCTTCTTCTTGGATGAAAAGTGGAGATGTAATGTCAAATTTATAAACAAAATTTGGGTTTTCAACAATCAGTTTATCACATATAATTCATTATTAGCTCTATTTTGGGTGATGTTTGGGGAAGGGGATAATACATTATTAGCTCTCATATAATTCATTGTATTTTCATTTTGTTAATTAATTTGTAAGGAGATCCCTCGTCTCCTATTTTCGGGGGTTTCTTGAAATAAGATTCTCCTATATTATCCTCAAAAAAAAAAAAAAAACAATCAGTTTATCACAAAACCAGACAATCACATAAGTATCTGTGAATAAGTGGACAAAGATGACACAAGACGTTCAGTAAGAGAGAAATTAAGTTATACGAAACAAGAAAATGACCACATATAATATATACATATCCCACCAATTCAATCAAGCATAATCATTAATTCACATGCCAACATAATATTTTAAAAGGAAACTAGAAGTCTTGAACTTGGGCATTTGCTCTGAATAAATTTCATGGCTGCCTAAAAAAAAACTAGAAGTCTAGAACAGATTTCTCCAAAATAAAACACTAACTTGATCAAGGTAAACACTAAGGGCTAGTTTGGAAAGCAGATAAATGGTGGGATAAAAGGGTAAATGTGGAGTTAAATGAGGGAAGAACTTATCACGTTTGTTATAAAATAAAATAATCAAAATAAAGTGTGGACAATTATCCTAATTTTGAAATGAAAATAAGGATTTTTTATTCCACCTAAAAGGTAGAATAACATTTATCTTCATTTATGGTCTTAATTTTGACAAATGTAAAAATGGACAAAAAATTGATGGTCCTCTTTATTTTAAAACATAATATAAATAAATTATGGAAAATTGTCTTGATTTTGATATGAAAATGAGAATTTTTTTGTTCCACCTAGAGGGTAGAACAATGTTTATCTCCATTTTTGTCTCAATTTGACAAATGAGAATAAAGACAAAATTTATGAATTTTATCCCCTAAAATTAGGATAATCTATCATCAAAATCTTATACCGTTGCCAACTAGCCCCAATAGATTACATCTATTTAGGATCAAGTTACTGTCGAATGTTTCCACTACATCATGCTTCTAAGTAATTTGCCCAGAAGTTATAGTAAGACCTCCCAAGGACACATGCAATGCACTGATTTACCATCTTACAACCTTTGGTGCTCTCTTCAGATGATCACCCTTGCGGGTCTTACAAAATCATTCAATCCTATGTTAAAAAAATATATCCATTGCCAACATTTTCCCTATGCTTAAATATTATATATACTTTACCAGACTTCTAAATTTGTGAGGCATACTCATGCAAACTGCATCTGTCCATCCAAGCTACAGGACGGACAATTACAGGAGACAATCCATCATTATTTAGTTGCCACTGAAATTCTGTATTCAAATTTAATTATAAACAACAAATCATAAAACTGTAATTGTCCTCCGAGATATTCGATGGCTCTGATGGACTTGGATAATGAACTGTCTTTTGAGAAGGATGGTCAGTCCAATGGTTTACATGTACATCATACACCCACTTCTATACAACATATAAGAACCCATTATAAGAAACCATTTTAATAAGATATATATCTAGAAAATCCTTTATTTAACTTTACAGGATAAGAACATACAAGATCCTTCTCATACTCCATCGACACTATCATATCCAGATAAAGTAGGATTTCAAAATATTCACCCGAACAAGACCCTCAGTCAATTGAATCACCAACAACGCACCAGATGATGAAAGATGAACATGGGCATACAATTGAAAATTTTTATATGTATCGAATACATTTCACCTCCATCAGGTCCGAGCACCATCTTTTCTCTTCAATTCATTCATCCAAACAAACACAAAAAAAAATCTCATATTTCAATATTTCCCTCGCTAATAATAATCTAATCTACCAATAAGAAGATCACTTCAATTTCCAAACATTCAATTAAACAAAATTAATTAATCCCGCACCAATCACCAATCAACATAGATATCCAAATCAGGGGAAAAAACCAGAGCTCCATCGCCGAATTACACACAATCAATAAACCAATCAACAACAAAAAAAAATCACCAAATCCGTCAGATCTGAACCCCGCGCATCAAAATCCGCGACGAGAAGACCGGATCGATTAGATCAGGATCGATCATCGCATTCGAAACGAAAATCACAACCAGATCTGACGAGGAAAACGCGTAAACCCTAGCCGATGGAACGATGAATCGAAGGAGGATCGGTGAGGGAGACTTACTATTCGGGATTCATGGCTTCTCGTCGGTGAGTCTAGGTTCCAATTACCGGCAGGGTCTGATCTTGAATTCGTCGGGATTTTGACCGCGAATGGAAGAGGAAATTGGATTTTCGCCTTCGGAGAGGGAAATTCGGAATCGAAAGGCTTTTCGTGCAAGGAATAGAATAGATCGAATTTTGGGGGAGAGTCGTAAATATGGGTTATATATAGACGCCGACGTTCCTGGAGGAACAGACGCGTGCGACCGCGTGAGGTAGTATTTCCGATATTGCCCCTGCGAGGCGGAAGAAATTGCGATCGTGCGTTGTACCTGATGACGTGGTCGGAACTTTCGGATGGTGCACGTGTTGCGGGCGTGAGGAGAGCGAAGAGACAGATACATGTTTGTTAAAACTTATAAGTTAAAGATTGTAATTGTTAATTTAAAATAATTAGGTATTGCCATGCAGGGGCGGAGGTACGTGGAGACAAGGGGGGCTCAAGCCCCTCCTTAAATTTTTTTTATTTTTTTGGATAATGTTGCATTCTCTTTTTTTTCACCCTAAATTCAGTCTATAAGTATTTTAAATTTTTTTAAAATAGTATAACTCATTTAATGATATACATGTTTTTATAAAAAATAAAGCATGTACTCTAATGAATTCCATGAATGCATTTATTAAAAATGTGAAAAAATTATCGAAGCATATACTTCGCTAAAGTGAGTATATGTTTCGATAATTTTCTATTAACACATATAGGACTGAAAATGGGGCTAGAATAAAAACCGTGTGTGACAACACTTTTTTTTATGGTAAACAAACAATAACAGTTGAGTATCTGAGTTTAATATGGATATATTTATTGAATTATAAAAAAATTCCTGGAAAATAAATTTAAATATTTTTTTTAAAAGCTTTTTATTTTGTTTTGTCTCTCAAATTTTCTTGTATATCAAAACACTTTAGTAGTTATTATATTTTTTCTAAGTTTTTCCATTTCTTTTTTTATCGCTTGCCCTATGAAATACTTTTACACACAATTATACATTTTGTATATGTTGGTGATCACTCGTAAATTGTTATTCATTCCTTGTATTGTATATATAAACTCTTA
This sequence comes from Acorus calamus, assembly GCA_030737845.1. Taxonomy (NCBI): domain Eukaryota; kingdom Viridiplantae; phylum Streptophyta; class Magnoliopsida; order Acorales; family Acoraceae; genus Acorus; species Acorus calamus. The sequence continues at coordinate 21,495,546 of CM060877.1, read as the reverse complement.
TTATACATCACATGTATACTATTAAGAGTCAGTTTGATAATTTTGGTTGAGAATGCATGAGAATTTCTTTTTTAATAATCCAGTTCAGATAGATTCTGTGAAATTAAAAAATTTAATTGACATATTTAGGAATGAACACATGATTGGATGATTTCAAATACAATTTTTCTAAGTGTTATGATAAATTTTTATAAATGTCTCTATTTAAAGATACGATATATAATAGATTTTTTAAAGCCCCCCTTATAGAAATTTCTGACTCCGTCACTGATTGCATGTTCGTATAAATTTATATGACAAATGTCTTTCATCTCCTCGCAAACTCCTCTCCTATAGCTTAAAAAGGTTTTTTATATAATTACACTGTAGATATACTATTTTAAAATTTATTTCAACTAACATGTAATACTGCTTTATACCGTGTTTTTTAATAGATAAAACAAATACGTTTATTGTTTATTAAAAAAAATTATAAAATAAATGAGTATTTTTGTTCTTTTGTCTTGAATTGACAAACATGAATAAGAATAAAAGTGTTGCTCGTTCAATCTTAAAATTAAAATAATCTTATCTTTAAAATTTCAATTTCTTTTAACCAATTTTATAATAAATTAAATAATGAATAAACATTAGCTAAGGGACCTTTTGACATTAGTTAACAAAACCCATATTTTTACACCAAAAATTAAGATGCCTCTTAAGGGTCACTTTAAGAAATTAAAGAGCAATGTTAGAGGTATTTTAGTTCACAACATGTTTTAATTTTTTTTTAAATAATATACCCCTTTAATTATATATGTATGGGTATGAAAAATGTATATTCCTTCTTTCATTAAATGAATTTATTTTTAATAAATATAAAAAAATTAACAAAATATAAAGTCCAACGTCACGGAGACATGTGATAATTATCTAGAGCGTAAAATGATAAAAACTGAATGAAGTAATAAGTATGACGTTCTACTTTCAAATTTGCACGTGGGATGCAGCAGTATTTGACTTTTGATGTCCCTAAGTAATGGTTACTAGGGATTGGATTAAAAAAAAAAAAAAAAAAAAAGGTATCTTGAATCTGCCGTCTGTGGACAAGATGGACCGCTGAGGAATCACAAACGTCCTTCTCTGCTTCTCAAGGGAAGATCCGACTTTCCGGTCATAGGGTGCGTTTGGTTGCGCGATTGCAAAACTGATTCTGCAGGAATCTGCGATTGCAAACCTGATTCTGCAGGAAGCTCACTTTCTCAGCTTTTTGAAATCGCAGCTTTTGGGCACTATTTGCCTGCAATCGCTGGGTTTAAAACTGCGATTACAAAACTGTTTGGTTGCGCGATTGCAAACGCAGCTTCCTGTAATCGCAATCGCAGCGCAATCGCGCAACCAAACGCACCCATAACTGAATTCGATCAATATAATCAATATGGAGTTGTATAGTTTAAAAATTAAATTATACAATCAATTATTAAATAAAATGTTATTCTATATACAGTTTAATACTGATGATATTGATAGAATGAAACCTAATTAAATCTAGATTTCTGACTTCCTTATCTGTTATTAACTTCTTTTGCTATTTCTTGTTAACTTCTTTTGTTATTTTTCTGATCAATAATCATTCCAATTCCCCCTTCTTTTTTACTTGATTGGTGATGTTACACTTAGGCCGCCTTTGGTTGGGTATAGAAAAATTTTAGAGATGTTGTAATCCATACTTATTTTAGACTTATTTTCAAATACTCCTATCATTCATAACTTTTGAAAAACATAGAAAATAAATTTTAATAATAGAAATTAATTTTTTTAAAATAATTATTTTATTTTCATTTTTGTGGTTTTAATTTTTGTAAAATACTTATTGAATCTTTATATTAAATGAATTGAATGCATAAGTTTTACGTTTTTTATAATAAAATATATATTCTAGATCAATAGATTTCATATATACTCCACAAAAGTGTCTCAGTATAAACAACACTATTTTTTAAGTGTATTTTTTTGGAGATGGTTAAGTTTATATTAATTTCAAAGTCCAAATTAGTAGCTGTAACAAAATTATTACTTTCATCGAAGTAGCGAAATGCAGAAATATTGGCAAGACAGCGTTCGATCATCTATTAGGGCAAATTCATCCGGGAAGTGATCCTAATCCGACCAAATGAAGATAAACTACGCATCAAAATTTAGCTTAGTGAGACTTTGCATCGGGAGATGAGAGAAACTTTTTTCACATCTCTCCTCTATCCACGTTCACATCTCTCCTCTATCCACGTGTACGGTCTCTTATCTTTTTTTGTGTCTTTCTTTAATCTATTCTTTCTCATCACCCATTCAGGCATTGTCCACTTTAAAACTTTTGAAATGGAAAATGTCCACAATTTGCTCAAAAAAACTTTGCCTACAAATATGAATCTACATGTCATATTTAACTAATAGGCTTTTGTTTTTAAAATCAGACATAAAGCAATGTACAATTATTCTCTGGCAGACTGGGTTATAAGTTGGATTCCTCATTTTATTCATATAGAGAAAAAGGGCATGGAACTTACCAAAATAGAAAAGACAAGGAGCTGCTAATTAAATGCCACTGAAAAGTGGGGAACCTGTCTCTCGATCCACAGAGGACATCAAGGTTGATATATGAATAAATTAGGAAGAATAGATCTACAAATGAGTGTATAAAATGTAGCAATGATATGGTAATGGATGAGGCTAGTTAATTTGTGGCCATATAAATGGATGTTGAGGGGAACCTGATCGAACATATTCAGATGAAAGTGGCACTATGGACATGACGATCGATATAGAAAGCCATATCTCAAGTAGAATTCATAGAGTAAATACAAAAACCATCTGGTGGAAAAGAGGCTGTTGTGATGGTATGAGTACTATATTGTGAACATGAAATCCTAACAATTATACACATCAAATAAAGTTCGAACCACTTGGCTAGAAGAACCCAATAAATATAACAATTAATGCGTGTTCATATCAGATGGATTTAGGAGATGACATTGATTTAATGTATTTAATAATCATCCCAACTGGTTGAATGAAGATCAGATGGCATTGATTTTGAACCTACATTAAATTTTTTTGTTATTGTTTTCTCCTTTCATTGTAAAGCTCCCTTAATTACAAATCGCGGGGACTCTGTGAATCCAAAAGCCTGCCAACTTTCTAACTGGTTCACGTATTATAATTTAAGGCACGTAAAACAAACGCCCCTTCCATGCATGAGAAGCCGTTCCATCAATCCATGGAACGTCACGCGTTATATGTAGAGTAATTAATTAATTAAGACTCTACATTGAGTACATCATCATCAGTGGTTGTCATGTACAGGGACGAATTTCAAAAAACTGAACCTTTGTCAAACAAGAAAACAGTGCTACCTTTCTAGCTTTCCCATAATCAGGACCCTGATGTAATATATGTAAGGTTGTTTTCCCCCTAACATTCAATATCCGGGCACATTCATTGATTAGAGCCAGTTTTGTGTTTGTTCTTTTTTCGGGGTGGTGTGTTGGGGGATGTTTGGGATTGGCGTGAGAGATGAAGATGAAAAAAGCACAGAACTGATTCCAAGTTTCCAACAAGTTGAACTAAAAAGTATTAAAAAAAAATTATACACCTAACCTTAAAAATCACTCTAAAAATCGTACTTTACATTTATTTGAGATCATACGTATTTATATATGATTCTATCAAAATTGTTACAGGATTTCATGAAAATAGAGTGAAAAATAAAAAAATTCAACAAAATAAAATATTGAAAGAATAGATGGAATGAGAAGAGGTGAGAGATAAATGGATGGGCGAAGCCCGCTGCGACGCTTAAGATGTTATTCGGCTCCTCCCGGTACAAAAGTATTGAACAGAACAACCTCTAAGATCCAACAGACCCACACAGAGTGCACACTCAGGTGAAATCAGAAATTGATTAAGAACTCTATTGTCACAAAAGCACTGGTCACTAGAATAATAGAGCGTCAGGACTCTTTCAAAAACTCTCACAAGAGACTCCCTCTCTATAAGTGGATACACAACTTGTAACTTTGATGGATGGAATGATATAAATGGACCCCTTCATATAGGCATCTAGATTGCCCAAGAGTCATCTTCAAATTCAAGGTACCCATTCAACTTAGATTCATGGACTTAATTAAGTGTATCATGCATGATTCATGTTCCATACTCAATGGGGTTGGCAAATTCAAATTACATAATGGACTCTTTTATTATCAATTCCTGTATCAACCTAGGTGCATTAATGAATGAGAACCTTACATATCCAATGCCTTCAATTAGATTCATTCCACCTTATGTTCATTATAAAAATCTTACATACATGAATTATACATATTCAATGCTTGGATTCATTCCAACCAAGGTTCATTTAAAATTACACATGAATGAACATTTCATATTTAATTCCATAATCAGAGTCCAATGTACATATTCTATTTGGCAAAATATATGAATTATGCCAAAGTTCATATCCACATGCCAAATAATACACATCTATATATATCGCCCTTCTACCCTTGTCCATATTATAATTAAAGCCATATACTTAATTAATTGGTGATTATTTGAAATCATGTGAGGGATCAAATATTGGAGTCAATATATTAATATATTTTTCCATATTAAACATAAAATTTTGAAACTTTATTTTTTTGAAAAAACATTTAAAAAATAAACAAATACTTAGAGGGACCGGACTAAGTCCAACGTGTTGGAAAATTAATACATTTCAATAAAAAATGTATTAATTAGTTTCCAAATTAAGATTAAAATTTTAATGGAATATACATTTTATTTTCTTGTAACGACTTGTAACGTTTGAATTTTAAACGTTGGAAATAAATATGGTAATAAATCACTTATCATAATTAGCGTGTGTAATTATTGCGAACGTTACACTTCCAACGGTCGTCTCTGTGCCTATAAAAATGCCACTTTCGCAGAGAGACAATGAAAAAAAACTAAGTGTTCCATTAAAAATCCTCCACAAACAGACTTTTTGTTTTTTGTTGTTCTTTTGGGCGATTAAGTCAGTGACCGGTTCAACTTCTCTTCTTGCTTGCACCAAGAAGAGAACAGCGAAGGCTGGGTGGTTTTATCTTGGGAACAGATCGTCGAGAACCATGTGCGATTGAGGGGACGTATTCTGTTCTGAAGACAGCGTTACCACGTGACTCTATACCGGACTCTTCTAATCCTTGTCTTCACATTCTCATTATTTTTTGTCTGATAATAGCTAATTTTCCAACAATTTCAGAACAGAATACTCTATTATCAGTCTTTATTTTCTGTCATGGCTTTTAACGATTAATTTTAAATATGGTAATTTAATAAGTTACCATATTTGTCTGTTCAAATAATAATGAGTGCATTATTCGTGGTAAAATTTTGGAGAAAATATGAGATTAGTTGTTAAATGATACTACTGATTTACATATAAATGAATTTATTTTATATGTTCATATTATTGCAAACCTTATGTGTTGCGGGTATATTTTAATCTGTTACGGTCTTGAAATGTACAATGCTTCCTTCAATTTTAATATTTCTTTTGGATGTTCATTTAATTGATATGAGACATATGTTTATGCCTAACAATATATGATTTGACCGTTCATATACTTTAAATTCATTTTAAGGGGAATTGGAGTATTTTCTCTGTGGTGAGCATTTTTTATGGGACAAAGCTTATATGGCATGTAACATTCATCCATATAATTTAAAGTTGATTATTTTTATTATTCAATTGACTTATGGATTTGAGAAATAAATTAATTTTTATTGATTTGACACATTCATTGTGTTATTCTTTATTAATGGTTCTTGATGATATGTAACTGTCAATATTTTCTGTTATGAGTAGTATATGCTATAGTTTCTGTTATAATGCAGACTATGAATTCTCATATGTTTTTAAAATAATGATAAATTTATGCATGCTATACAGAGTTTCTAAATATCTTTGATGTATTTTATCATTGCATTTTAGATGTCCAGATAACTTTACATGAGTCATGATATAATATTTTATCACAAAATTATGTCATAGTCGATGTGATAATTTATGAAGAGATCATGTTGAATATGTTAATTCATATTGCATGTAGAATATCATCTAAGGTTTATGATTAATTCTTTTAATAGAATTGTTCTTTGCTGTGACAAATGTGTGGTATATAATATTATGTTAGCTATTTGTCCTATGAATTTTGATATTGATATGTTTGATGGTGGAGAACTTATGGTCCTTTAATACTGTATATGTTTTATTGAGCTAAGTTATTATTTTTGGTAGCTCCAATAATAGTAATAAAAGTCAATAACATATCTTTATGTGTTTAAATTTGAAAAGTGTTTTGGCACATAAACGTTTTAATTTTATGAAACATATGGATGTTTTAATGAGTTATACAAAACGTCTTCATTAATAAATTACAATCTTTAATAAATTACAATCTTTATGAGGTCTTTAAAATAGTAAAATATAGTGTTGCAATTTGGCATATATTGGAATGTACATCGGCATATTAAAGACTTATATTGGGATAACATTTAATATGTGTCTAAATTACTTACATAGTGACATACATTTAAATGTTTGTTTTTAGTCGTGAATGTGTGGTTGTTAATATGCTTTTCATTTTAGTTGATTCAAAAGATCAAATCAAGGACTATTATTATTATTACCACTCTTGTTCTTTCCATTGTGATCAAATTAAATTAAATTATTATTTTGTGTTCATGATAATGGTTTAATTTGTAATCATAGTTTGGGTTTTAATTAAATCCAATGATGAGGTGAAAGAACATGATTATATATAATGCAGTCAGATTTTTGAGCAAGACTATATCAATTTATCAAGGGCAACAATATATGTTATATGAGGCTATTGGAATTCTCCTCTGATATTTTATTATGATAATATATTTCAAGGCTAGTATTATATCACTCAACACCTGCAATCAGGATATTCTATGTGATCGGGATATTATATATGGAATTATTATTATTCTGGACTTATTGACATTCCGGATTCTTTCATATATGAAGCAAGTGCTCTACATATTCTTCTACGAATATCATATATGCTGGTTATTAATTCAAGGGAGAATATTATCTAATACTGGGTCTTCTACTGTTCTGATGCATATGGCATGAAGATTATTTGGGTTTCATATTTTTGAATATCCTATAAGAACCAGCAATGACAAATGGTATATCTATTGAATGTATGTGATTAAATACCATTTTATTTTAATAGCACATGCTTACATGTATATAACTTGGTAAATAAATTATATTTATAGGGGTTTCTTTGTAACTCATATATTTATGTGATAAATATAACCAAGTTTTGGTAATTAAAAGCATGTGATGTATAGAGAAAACTGAAATAGAATGTATGTGGATTCTATTTCTGTTTTATATGAAAAATAAATGATCATTTATGAGTAGAGAATTATTTCACAATTATCTCCTAATAGAAAGCCATGCATTTATTCATGGAATAATTTGTAAATTCATATTAATGTGGGGGTTATGACAATGACCAGAGAATTAAATGCACGTAATTTGTAGAGAAAAGTAAAATGGATTCCATATATGTTTCATATAGTTGACATATATATGCTCAATTTTATTAGAGATATTTGTTTCATTATTATTTCAAATTGAGAATTTGATGAATATACACACAGTATTGTATCGCCCAAATTTATTTTTATTTTCTTTATACTAAAATTATTTAATCTTGTGGGGGATTGTTGAAAAATTAATACATTTAAATAAAAAAATGTATTAATTAGTTTCCAAATTAAGATTAAAAATTTAATGGAATATACATTTTATTTTTTCGTAACGGCTGGTAACGTTTGAATTTTAAACGTTGGAAATAAAAATGGTAATAAATCACTTACCATAATTAGCGTGTGTAATTATTGCGAACGTTACACTTCCAACGGTCATCTCTGTGCCTACAAAAATGCCACTTTCGCAGAGATTTAGACAATGAGAAAAAACTAAGTGTTCCATTAAAAATCCTCCACAAACAGACTTCTTGTTTTTTGTTGTTCTTTTGAGCAATTAAGTCAGCGACCGGTTCGACTTCTCTTCTTGCTTGCACCAAAAAGAAAACAGCGAGGGCTGGGTGGTTTTATCTTGGGAACAGATCGTCGAGAACCATGTGCGATTGAGGGGACGTATTCTGTTCTGAAGACAGCGTTACCACGTGACTCCATACCAGGCTCTTTTAATCCTTGTCTTCACATTCTCATTATTTTTTGTCTGATAATAGCTAATTTTTCCAGCACAACGCGCATTGGACAACACATTTGTAGCCATCAGATCGTATCACATCAAAATGGGTAAAGATAGGAATAATCTTTAAAAAAAGATAAGAATTTAATTGAATCCTATTTTAATTTTAAAATCTAACAGAATATATCACAGTCATAATTTTAATCTTGAGATAATACAATCGATCAGACGACAATGAATGTGTTGGACCTAACCCGATCCTAACTCGGTCCCGTACTTATAACCAAAAAGGATCCAAGTTAGGTCCAACATTTATTGGACTATTTGATTGTCCAACACGCTCGATTTCGTTTGAACTTCTCAATTTGAGATAATCCTTATGACTAATATGTCACATTTCATAATTAAAATTAGGATCCAAATAAATTTTAACTTTTTTTTTAAAGATTCATCAATGAAATTGTGTATCACAAAATGATAAGATTGAATGATCATGAGTACGTTGAAAAATCAAATTGTCCCATACACTTGGACCTAAGACGATGATAAAAAAAAGAAGATATTTGATATGATCATATGACTTGGCACGGGATTGCTCACATGCAAGCCGACCTTGACAATTGAATTTTGTGGTTGGCCTTAAGCAAAATTTTAAAACTGAATCCTATATATTTCTACAAAACGAAAATTCAGATTGTTTAAAACTTGCACATCATTTTATTTTAAAACAAATATTATAAAATGGATACATAATATTATATTATCATTTAAATTAAAATCTTCTACATTATCGTAGTTAAACTAAAAAATTCTATTTTTTTTGTTAAAATTTTAATTTTGTTGAAGTTGGAGAGGGTGAGAGTGTTAAAATTCTGATTTTTGTTGTTAGTTGGAGATATTTGGGGAAGAGATAAATTTTATGCTTGATTTGAGGTATTAAGTGTAAAAAAATGTGTTGAAATAACTAATTTAAAATTAAGAAAAGAGACACATACACTGTCCAAATTTTTAAATTCTACTTATCAAATTATTGAAGACCTTCCTTGGATGGAGCCCTAGGCCCGCCTTGGTGACCTCGCCTTAGGGTCGGTTTTTCTCACGTGTCATGCACTCATGCCCCCATGTCATGTACAGCTTAAAATCGATTGAGCGTCGATGATGTGATCGAAAGTTTGATTAATTTATAACCCAAATTTTGAACCATTTAAAAGGTAACACATCAACCTTTTATTTTTTGTATGGGATTTGAAACGGTTTTTTACTTTATGTTGATTTATTTAATTTTTGGGTTATTTAGATTTCACCCCCTCCTCAAACAAGAAAATTATTAAAAAAAACTTGTTTAAAACACAATATTATTATAAACCCCCTTAAAATATTATCAGAATTTGTAAAAAACCTAACAATCAACAAAGTAAAAATGTTATAGAAATATTCCATCTTAACATATGTATATTGACTATTTTACCCTCCCATTAATGAAAAAGGTTTTAAATACTCTTCTTCAACCTCTTGAAATTTCTTAGAGTGTTGGAGATTTATTTTTGGCATAAAATAGAGCTTCAAGAAGAATGTTTCATTTGGTAAGAAACAAAAAGAAATCAGTAGTCCTAAAATATAATATTTCACCACATTGATCCCAAAAACATTTTTCACTCAAAGTCATGAAACATTTTGAGGTGATTTATAATAATGTTGTGTTCTGGAGGGGTTTTTTAAACAATTTATCTGTTTTAGGAGGGGTGGAAACTAAATAACCCTTAATTTGTTTTTATCATATTCTTACACGCTACACTATCATACTGTTATTTTATTTTAATGTATTTGTGTCACATAAAAAGTGAGAGAAAATAAGATAAAGTAAAAATTTTCTTTTTAACCACCTGAAGATCCACTATTTGTGGCAAACAGAAAAAGGGGGAAATTTTCCTCACATTTTCTTTCCCTTTTGACTTATTTGGAGAAGGGGAAATTGTTTTCCCCTCACTCTAGAGGGAAAGTGATATTAAGTATTTTTTTATTCTTTTTATTTTATTTTATATTATAGTAAGAAAAATATTTGTTAAAAAAATTATTTATTGTTATGTGACATGTTCTTATTAATCTTCTTTCAAAACTTATTTTAAAAAAAATATTTGACCATTTAGATTGTTTTTATATTATGTTATATTTAAATTAGCATACAAACAATATATTTTATTTTTTTATCACATTTGATTACTTTTTTTATAACAAAAATAATGTATTTTATTTTCTATCATTTTTTTTTCATCATAAACATAAAAAATAATTTTTATTTTGTATCACAGACACAAACAACAGTTTTTATTTTCTATCACAATATATAAACTTGTGGAGGTAAAAATTTGCACCTGGACACGTGTCGTGATAAGGCGAAACGGTGGAACGTGGGCCATCCGGCAGAAAGCCTATTGTGCCCAATCCACGAAAGATGACCTCACGATGACGTTATCCGGCAGGTCGACACAACTAGACTAAGGATCTAGTCGTACGATTGATCTTCCCGTAAATCAAAAGAAATCACCCCGGGTAGTCCAAGGCACGACCAGGCGACAGGTCCAGTCGTTCGACCTTGCTACTCAGAAACGAGTGATCTAAGGCATGACAAGACAACAGGTCTGGTCGGGCGGCCTTATCACTGAGATGCAAAGTGATCTAAGGCATAACTAGACGACAGGTCTAATCGGGCGACTTTATCACTCAGGTGCGAGTAATCTAAGGCACGACTAGACGATAGGTCTGGTCGGGCTATCTTATTATTCGTCAACGTTACGCATGTCAAGAGGCCCCGAGCAGGTCCAGAAACGGTCAAGGGACCATGAACGCACGTAATTGCCACGACAGCATTTAAGGTCCATTACTCACAGAACGTGGGTGATAAGGGCGACATGATGAGTAAATGCAAGGAACATTTCCTTAAAACTTAGCCCACTACCAGTTAGTGAGAAAACGGTTATAAAGTAACCAACTGAACTACGTGAGACTTGATCACCCAGCGGGTACGTAGGCAGTCTATAAAAGAGGTCGCGCGACAGCACTCTTACGGCACGGATGATCCATCAATCGATAGATCAAGTTCTAGATTCCTCACCGAAGGCAATCAAGAACCGTCACTGTGACAACTTAGTCATTGGTGGTAGTCAGGCACAGTCTCTCCCCTTCCACCAAAATATCCTATTTCTACATAACCCGTCCACTAAAAATCTTTTATCCAAATCTTTTTTGAAGTTCCTAATCCCATAAATCACAAATTTAATTGTGAGGAAAAAATATCCTCCTCAAAATTGATTAAAGAAAAAATGATTTTTCGTCAGTTTTTCTTTAACTCATATTCTTCATTTTCTTTTATGTTTGTACACAAACACTCTAAGCCCCCATTTAAAACGGGGATAAGTTTTATTCAAGGGTATACATTTATCCGATCATAAGTGAGTATAAATAAAGATAAAATATTTTTGTGTTTAGTTGTGTTTTAAATTATTCTCGTTGGTAAACGTAAAAATAAATGTTTTGTTGTTTGGGTAAAATGTGAATAAAGTATTGATAAAAATATATAAAAGGTAAAAAAATAATGATAGTTAATTTGACATGTGATTTATAAAGAGGTGATGACAGTTGATTTAACAGTGGACCCGCATATTCTTTAGGTGGAATAACCTATAATAACTTTAATCCAAGATTGTTGGAATTCATATACCACTTTATCAGAGTTTTTTATCTGAAATAAATAAACACCATAAAATACTTATTTGAGATTATCCGGTGGGTTATACCGGAAAACAAACTGGGGTCAAGAACAAAGCCACTGGTGCTGTCCCATTAGAGAAAGCCAATGGAAACCCAAAAAGCCGCATGTAGTGCCGTTAGTTTGAAACAACCGAGTCCGACTCTTAGCAAACCCGTAGGTTGGCCCAAACCACCCCGGAGTACGGCATGTCGGCACCACTACCGCGGGATTCTTGGACGTACCCCCGTTGGTTTTGTGCGACAACTCCATCAATGAACAGTAAAAAATTGAATCCCATCTGATCAAATCTTAAGTTTCACTGGGTCCCATCCCCCGTCTGTCCATTCAGTCAGCACAATTGACACGATGTCTGAATCTAGACCTAAAACGGTTTCAACATATTTATTTACAATATAAAAAGTCTCATGATTGAATGAGATGCATGCATGCCATCCCCTCTATATATTTATTCACTTCTCCTGTAGTCTATCTTAATTTTTCTTATAGCCTGTGTTCATTTTTTTCAAACATACATGGGTGCATGGAGACCTGGACAGCTGAGTCTCCAGATGGACCACTACATTCAACCGCCGAGCCGCCGTCCGAACCTGAACGTCGAGCGCGCGAACCTCCCCATCATCGACATGGAACTGTTGAACCATAGTAACCCTTCGAGGGGGCTAGTCATCGACAACCTCGGCGAGGCTTGTCGACGCATGGGTTGCTTTCATGTGAGCCGATATAACATGCATGCACGCATCCATATATATATACACACAAAGTTGTTCCAAGTTTAATTTTGATTGGTTTGTTTTTGTTTTAGGTTGTTAACCATGGAATAAGAGGTTGTGTAATGAAGGGAGCGCTTGATGCGGCTTTGGACTTTTTTAAACAGGCGGAGGAGGACACGATGGGACTGATGTCGGATAACGTGCGGATGCCGGTGCGGTTCGGGGAGAGCTTCAAGAGCGGGTCGGAAGATAAGGTGAGGTCGTGGAGGCTCTTCCTCAAACACTATGCGCACCCTCTGGACCATTGGGTCCGTCTCTGGCCATTGAAACCTCCTCACTACAGGTAAATATATAACAACATGGAAATTTTTTATTTTTATATGGAAGTCATGCATGATTCGTGCTATACGTGTAGAGTGCTGTTATACACTTTTTTTCCATCTCAATTTCAGTTCTATATGCTTTGTTATAGTTATACAACACCGGCACTCATATTAACAAGTTATATGTTTTGTTATTTTTTTTATATTTTTTATAAATAAAATCATGCAATTAATTAAAATATATATTTTATTTTTTTATAAATATATGTGATTTATTAGTAAAAATTTATACGTGTAAATAAATGAGAGCTGAACAATGAATTGTACTGATTAACATTTTCCGTTTATGTCATTTAAAAACCAAAGTGACACAAGTACCATCTTCAATACGTCATCTTCAACATTCTTTTGGGGCAGTGGATTATTAGACTTAAAAGTCCCTGTGTGGATAGAGGAATTGAGTTATTCTGAATAGATAACTATGTGAGTATAGATAACAAATCTACAAAAATAAGAGATTTTATGTTTAGTTGTATTTTTTTTTCATTAGAAAACGAAGAATAAAGGTTGAGTTGTTTGATTGATAAAGAATAAAATATAAATATAGTGTAAAAAATTTGATTTGACATGTGGGTTTTTTATGTATAAGATGTGTTGATAGATGATTTGATGTGATAAGGTGTAAAAAGTTGATTTGATATGTGGCTCCATGGAAATAGATAAATGAGTATAGTTTATCCTAGGGGTTACTTAGAATTATTATACTCTGTTATATTCATTTAAACTGGCTTGATAATACTAAGTTATACCCTGTAAACAAACAATCATTTTCTCTATCCATTTTTATACCACCTTATACTATCTTTATATTCGTTTATTTTGTTTACCAAACGAGGGGAAAATGAACACGTGATTTGCTTCAAATGAGAGCTGAACAGACCTTTCAAAACAGTGAAGGCAGGAGACAATCTTGTCTTCAGTGGCAACAGCTAGCACATCTGTTCTTGGTCTTATTTATGTGCAAAATTGCCATGCATGAATGTATGACGGCGGTATTTGTAGTCATATAAAAAAATAGATTGGATTGTACGCTACCTCCTCCGCTGCCTCCGCTTGCCATTAAAAATAATACGTAAACAAAAATTTATATAACATAAAAAATTATTTAATGTGTTATGGGGTTTTCATTAGAGGAGATCATATATGATTTGACATGTACATATATTTATTTATACCAATAACCCAATTCTTAAAAAAAGGTCGGCATACCAATACCAATGTACATACTCTGCTTTTCTATACCACTCTATTTAACACGCAAACAAACACCATTGGGATCATTCACTCATATTTCATATGGCTATATTAAAACAGGGAAAAGATGGGAAACTACGCAGTGGAAGCCAGATCTCTAGCCCTGAAACTCCTACCACCCATACTAGAAAGCCTCGGCCTCGGCCCGAGCTACCTGAAGCCAAAGATCGAAGACGGCATGCAAGTGATGGCCGTGAACTGCTACCCGCCCTGCCCCCGCCCGGACCTCGTCCTCGGCATCCCTCCCCACACCGACTACGGCTTCCTAACCGTCCTCCTCCAGGGCTCCCACGGCCTCCAACTCATGGACCCCTCCACCGGCATATGGACCGCCGCCTCGTCGTCGTCCCTGCTCATCCACCTCGGCGACCACCTCGAGCTGTTGAGCAACGGCATGTACAGGAGCGTCGTGCACCGGGCGATTGTGAACGCGGAGGAGGGGAGGGTGTCGATCTCCAGCGTTCATGGGCTCGGGATGGAGGAGAAGGTGATGGTGGCGGAGGAGCTTGTTGGGGAGGGGAACCCGAGGAGGTACAGGGAGAGTAGCTTTGGAGATTTTCTTGATTTTTTGGAGAGTGGGGATTGTGGGGAGGGGGGTGGGTATAAGGACACGCTTAGGATTGGTTAGCATTTTTAGGGACCGTTTGGGACCGCCGCCGCCAATCTCTGCGTTGTTTTCCAGACGTCTCAAACGCGAGCTATTTATGCATGCCTATGAACCTAGGTTCTCACTTTCAAACGTAGACGTTACTTTAATTTTCTATTTGGATCTGCAATAATCTTGGAGTTCTTCCCCCTCATAATCTACCTCTTTGTGGATCTAAACGAGAGCTTAAATTATGTGTGTGTGAGAGAGAGAGGTTGGTTAAGGTTGGTAGTATTTTAATAAAAAAATTTAATTCAACTTGTTGGTTTGTGTCTCGGTTTTCCTCTTTGGGAGGCAATGTGTTATTTGATTGAATTGAAGGAGTGTTATTTAGATTTTGGTACACATAGAATTCAGTATTTTTTCAGTCCCTTCTGCAGTTCTGCGGTTCATACGTTTGTAAATTTTTTTTTTTATGCATGTTTTTTTGTTTGGTTTTTTATTTTTTATGTATGGTTGATTAATAAAAGTACAACATTTGTAAATATTGAAATGCATGTTCATATGAATTAAATGCTAACAACATTACATACAGTGCTAGTATACATAAGTTAAATCAGTGAGGTGTTGTAAATAAGGGTACCTAGCTCGAACTCGAACCAAACAAAATATGAAACTAAATTATTAAACTGGTAAATTAACCCGAATTTATTTAATCAATCTGAATTTAATCGAATCGAACAGAATTTATAAATTATATTTTTTCATCTCACTGGAAAATATAAATCCAAACAATGTATCATCACAAATTAATATTATTTAAAATAAAACTTATACAAAAAATCAATAGATAAGTAGTAGATCTAGTCATGAAAAAATTACGCGAGACATTGAAAAACGAATAGTAATTATAAAATATAAGTTTTTTTTGTTTAATTCAGGCATTTACGTGAAAATTAAACCTAAACTGCCTTAGATCGATATATTAATTTATAATTGAATCAAATTAAATAAATATTGTTTTAAAACTAAAAAAAAAGTTTTTAGTGTCATATTTTTATAAATGATGTAAAAATGGTGCTCCAATGGAAGTGTTAAGGGTATGTTAAATGTGGATCTCACCTGTCATATGTTAGTTTTCATGTTAATTTTAGCTAGTGAGTGGGTGGAGAGATGGACCCACTATTGTTTTAACTAGTTATTTAGCTAGTCCATTGGAGCAACAACCACAAACTAAAAAAGAATGTAGTAAATGAGGGTCTAGTTGATGGATAAAGTGCTGACATGTCACTTTAACATCTTAATTAGTTAACATATCCATTGAAGATTCTCTAAGTATCCAAATTTTTTAAGAAGATGAAAAAAATTAAGTCGTGTTCTTTCTGATGTGATTACAATCGTCCGATCCCTATCGAACGGATTATACGCGTCACCGTTCGAAGAAACTTATATCAAACCGTTCAAATTCTTTGTTTGGTGAACCTCGGCTCCGGCCGTCACCCAAACCCTAAACCCCCAGACCAATCTATTCAGAAACCCTAATTTTTCTTTTCATCTGAACTATTGGTATGCTTTGATTCACAAAATCAATCTCTGAAAAAAAAAACTCCGATTTTGATTCCGGCATACTCTCCATCGAAGATGAGCTTGATCTCCCAAAACGTCCTCTTGAACAAACCAACAGAAGAGATTCGACAAAAGGAAGAAGAAGAAGAAGAAGGAAGAGAAGAAGAGAATGGCGAGAAATCGACAGGGGAAACCGAAACCGCCGCCCTTAAGAGGAGGAAGCGAAAGAGAGGGAAGTCGTCCAAATTCGAAGAGGCCAAGCGAGAGGAAGACATGAAGAATCTCCAGAACGACCTCTTCGGCTCCATCTATTCCCCTCTCGAGTTCGGGAACGAATCCCAAGTGAAGGAAAAGGATCAAGCCCCTCTCTTCTTCATCGACCGATCCGCGGACGACGAGACGGCAGTCTTCGAAGAGGACGCGAAGAGCGAACTCGAAGAGGAGGAGACGCGGAAGCCCGTTTGGGTGGACGACGAGGAAGAGACGGCGGAAGTCGACATCTTGAACGGCGCGAACCGGCTGAGGAAGCTGAGGAGGGAGGAGGACGAGAAGGTCATCTCCGCCGCCGACTACGTTTCGAGGCTCCGCGCGCAGCACGTCAAGCTGAACCCCGGCACGGACTGGGCCCGGATCGGATCGGGTGATCGTGGGGCGTCTGACGGAGATGACGATGATGAAGAGGATGAGCTCTTGCGAAGCAATGGGGAGGCCGTCGTGAGGGGTGGGCAGAGGCTCCTCCCGGGGCTGTTGGAGTACTCAAAGCTGGTGGACGCGAATTCCGAGGAGCCTTCGAGGGGTCCGGTCAATTCGGTCCAGTTCCACCGGAACGCGCAGCTCCTCCTCACCGCGGGGAGAGACGGACGGATGAAATTCTTCCAGATCGACGGGAAGCGCAATCCGAAGATCCAGAGCGTCTTCGTCGAGGACTGCCCGGTGAGGAAGGCTTCCTTCCTCCCTGACGGGTCACAGGTCATAATGGGGGGCCGTAGGAAGTACTTCTATAGCCTTGATTTGGTGAAGGGGGCGATCGACAAGGTGGGACCTTTGATGGGTAGGGAAGAGAAGAGCTTGGAATCCTTTGAAGTGTCCCCCGATTCAAAGACGATTGCTTTCATCGGGAATGAGGGGTACATCTTGTTAGTGTGTCCGAGGTACAAAAAATTGATCGGGACGGTCAAAATGAACGGCACTGCCCGTTCTTTAGCTTTCGCTGATGATGGTCGGTTGCTTATGAGCTCCGGTGGAGACGGGCATGTCTACACTTGGGACCTCCGAAAAAGGGAATGCTTACATAAAGGCATCGATGAGGGGTGTCTCACTGGTTCGGCTCTCTGTACTTCTGTCGATAGCACCTTATTTGCTGCTGGGTCGAGTACAGGAATTGTGAATGTGTATAACAGGGAAGAGTTTATTGGAGGGAAGCGGAAGCCAGTGAAAACAATCGAGAATTTGACTACCAAGATTGATTATATGAAGTTTAACCATGACAATCAGATACTGGCCATCGGATCAACCATGCAAAAGAACAGCTTGAAGCTGGTGCATTTGCCTTCCTACAATGTGTTCTCCAACTGGCCTGCGCCTAGGTCGACTTTGGGACGCCCACAGTGCATGGATTTCAGCCCCAACTCAGGGTTCATGGCGGTGGGAAATTCCGAAGGGAAGGTATTACTGTACAAGCTGCATCATTACCAGAAAGCTTGATGATCTCCCCTACTTTTTGTTTTTCCATTTTGGGTGCGAGTTATTACATGTTTGAGCTGTTCTTGGTTAGACTAAACGTTGAGATGCTTCTTGAAGGGAAGAAAGAGAGGACTCTGTTGTATCTCTCAGTAAGTTTTGACATTGTTCTATCAGTGAGAAGTTTGTTATCAAGCGTTGTTTTTGTTAAAGTGAACTTTATTTAGAGCTCGTTTAATTTATTAATTGCTTCCACTAAGTATCCATCATCCCGTTAAAGTCACTGAACTGTAGAAATCCTGTCCTCAAAGGCATTTTTTCATCCCAATTTTGGTGTTAAAGTATGTGCAGGTTTGTTGGTACAGTAAAAATTCAGCTGCAATCATACATGTTTATTTTTCCTTCATGGTGTTCTTTTTGTATATTTATCTGTGTTTGGACCTGCTGGTCTTCACAAATAACTGTTAGTTGTGTCACAAGGCGAAGCACAAGCACCTTGTCGGTGGAAGATTTGGTTTGAGGTAATTGAAAATTCCCTTTGCTTAGTCCTTGCTTTTACCGTTTCTCCATTGATCACTGTTACAAACTTGCTATGCTGTCTTGGATTAAACAGTGCATAACGAATGGTGTAGGCCTTGCAACAATTTGTGATATATATTGTTAAATAGAAGAGTGGCACAAGTTGATCACAATGTCAAAGCATGTGCTGGTTGTTGCGGTAAGTGTTTCCACATCCAGGTGCATATTTTAAGAGGGATCTAATAGTTTACCTGTTCTTTTTGGCATCCACGTTGTGTCTTGTTTACATATGAATATCTAGCATCAATTCTTTTATAAATGGATGTTTCTAAGATTAAGATGTGCTCTCTTATTGTTTCATCTGTAGTTATTGATTCATGCCCTTATGTGTATCATTCACCATACTTGATTTTCATCATTTGGTATTTTTATGTTGTGTGTGCATGTAAATATGCATTTGGATTTGTACATAAAATAGTTAAACAATTTTTAAAATTAAAAATATAGATGTATTTGTGAAACAAGTGCCTTTTATGATTTTGTATAGAAGGCAACCCATGCTTGACACCCCAATTCAAAACTAGAGGCTTTTGAAATTGATGGACAAGAACAAGATAACTGGTTTTAGTTATCATTAATATGACAAGATAAAATCTTAATTGAAGGAGAATTGGTCAGGTGAAGGATGATTTCAATGAGGCACCATGTCTAAGGATGTTATAGAAATGATTAATGCAACTGTGGATAGATTGAAATAGATAGAATGGGCAAAGGAAGCTTCTGATAGACATGATAGACAAGAAAGGGTGTTGATATAAAAAAAATGTGTGCAATGAAATGAAAGTCACAAACAGCAAATGTTGGAAGGTATGCTGACTGGACCTGAAAGTCATGACTCTCATGACAAAGAGGAGACTAGTGCACTAGTAATTGAAAGATTATATACTTATTCAGTGTAACATATTGGACAGGAATATATGGCAAGCTTTCATAATGTTGACAGGATGAGCTGAACCAGGGAAAAAATTCTGAAAATAAGCCCATTATGTCATATGGATCATAGTGTAAGATCTACTAAACAGTTCTTGTTGGTTGAATGGCAGATTTGCAGGTGCTTGCATGTATGACTTGCAAAATACGAATAATATTCTAGAATGGAGCACAGCAGGGGAAGCCTAGTAACAGAAAATATTATACAAAGAAGTCAATTTGACATGCGTGAAAGTAGGATTTTTTTTCCTTGGCAATTGGGGGTTGGGGGGGTGTTATGAGGAAACCCACCATTAATTTTTTTTGAAGTCCGAAAGGATTTGAACTCTCCAGTTAATGGGGAGGATTCTTTTATACTTATATTGGATTTCTTCTGTTTCATGAATCTCCTATATGAAGTGGGAGAGATCCATAAAACAGAAGAAATCAAATTAACTATAAAAAAATAGAGAAAATGGTTCCCATAAATTTTTTTCTAAGTTTCTAGGTAAGCCAGTCAATTATGCACAAGATATCCATGTCCAATTAGTGTATGAAATGAAAAACTTGATTGATATTTGAATATAAAAAATGCAAATACAGATACTTTTTGTTTCAAAAAAACAAAAATCTGAATCTGACATATTATAAAGGTTGTCTTTGTATTATATTGTTTAAATTTAATTTTCTTATATATCATAATTTTTAAATTTAAATAATACATATATTTTCTGAAGCTCTTAAATCTTGATCACCCCAACTAGCTTACATTTACATCAGTCAATTTAAATTAAATGGATGCAAATATTAAGTTATCATGATTTCATGTGTATCAAATAAAGCACATTATGCTATATCTCATTCTTTTCAAATTAATGGCCCTGTTCAATTGTTTTTGTTATGTGTCACCACCCTGTCCTATTACTACTACTAAATGTTTCTTTTTCGGTGGTTTACTCACTTACTGTCCTATTACAACATTTACCTTCAATAAAATTGTATGAATGCTCTGCTTTTCATTGCTTCATTTCACTCCATAGCTATTTCATGATTGAAATATATTACAATTCGCATTGCTGCAGTTAAATCTGTAAACCTAGGACATTTGAATTTTTTAAAGTAAATATTTGTTTAATTTAAAAAGTCTTCACATGAATTAAATTCATATTTTGTTTTACATTTGTTGTAATAGAGTATATGCTGACATATTATGAGTATATATTTTTGTTAGCGACTTCATATACTAAGGGTGCATTTAGTTGTGCAATTGAAAAATTAATTATGCTGGAATCTGAGTTTTAAAATTGATTTTGCAGGAAGCTGCCCCCCCCCCCCCTACACTTTTCGAAATCACAATTTTTTAGTAATATTTGCTTGAAATCTATCTGCGGGAAGATGTTACAATAAAATTGTTTGATTACACAATTACAAAAATAGCTTCCTGCAATTATAAAAGATCAAACGCACCCTAAGTTGGCTAAGTGTTCTTTTTGTACTTCAGGTGTGTAACCCTGTTCAAGAAATGGAGAGGAAAGCATCCTTGATTTATATAGTGAATTTAAAGCTTTTTCCATGCCCAAATTTCAGCTGCTGCATCCTCCTGGAAATGCTGCTCGTAAGTTATTTCAAAGATCCTCCATTGGAATGAAAAGAGGAGTAATTCTGGTCTATGATGGCTTATAGGGTTGAAACAACCATTGTCATGTTGTTTATCCAATGTGGCCACTGTCATTTAACTATTGAAAAAATTTACTAAAATCTCCGTATGCTATAACACCAAGTGGCAAAACTGTCTCCAGTCACATATATCTCCAGATATATACATGGATGAAAACATTTCACATTTTCTAAGATTGATCCATGTAATTCACTGAAATAATTATAATAATTACTGATTAATTGAATGATTCAAACTAAACTAGCGGTAAAAACATAAAACATAATCGATCACTAAAAATGACATGATGAAATCCAAATAACCCCGGTTAAATTATTTTCGTTAATAGGTGAGAAATATTCTATGAATATTGTTCACATTAACTAAAAACACAATATACTAAAGTACTCTTATAATTTGTTAAAAAATAAAAAAAATTGTATATGATGGTTTTATCCTTCCTAATAAATTATAAAACCTATCAGAGGTAAAATTATATTTTTAACACATTGTAAGGAATTTTTGTATGCAATATTTTCAATCAGGGTTAATTAAATAGAATATTCACAAAATAATCTTAATATGTCAACGAAAATTTAATTTAGTGGGCTATCTGATTTTATATAGGTGTTTTAAAGGGGTTATATGAATTTTAAAAAAAATCAAAATGTTATATGGATTTCAAACAATTTATTAGTGTTTATGTGCATTTTTTTTCATTTTTTTTAATTATATCATAGTGATTTCTATAAAAAAAAAAATGTTGATAGGAGAACATATTATTCTTTAATTTGACGTTCCTTCTCACTTTATTGTGACACACTGACACTCAATAATTTTATTTTTGAGAAAGAATTATCAAACTAACTCAAATATTGTTATAGGATTAAAAAAAATTTAAAAAAAGGACAGCGGGACTAAGATAGATGGTTACGGCGGAACATCTGACCCCAGTTTCTCACAGCCCCCAAAAAATGTTCAGACATTTCTATGCCGCGGCCGCAACTCTGCTTCCTCAAGAAGAATGGGTGGAAGAGCAAATCAAACCATCGAAAATCGAATTTCGTGATCGATTCACAAAGTGTATTTGTATGTGTGAATTTATACACTACACAAACTAAGAACAATCACTTTTTCTCTTTGAGAGAGAGGAAATGGAGAATCCCTTCAGCTTGAAGGTTGGGCAGGTCTTTACAGGCTTTGGCGTCGGCTGCGGGATTGGTATCGGCGTCGGTCGTCCCATCCATTTAGGTAAGCCCTCTCTCTCTCTGTCTCTCTCTCTATGGATTTGGGAGGTCTGTTTGGGGGGAAGAAATCCATTGAAAGCCCAGACAAACCCGTCAAGAACAATCAACCATGTAATCCAACAACAACGTCTCAATCTGTTCATGATTGGTTTCATTGTCTGAGAGAATTAACATTTTGGTTTTTTTTGTGAATAGGTGCGATACCCATGCTTCAGCAAGTAATGAGTGCGACCAGAGGGGCGACCGATGCCTTTTCTGGTGTCGGACGACACGTCAATGGCTCTGTAAGTGTGGGTCTTGTATTTCTTGATCGTTTGATGTTGATGGATGTGAACCCAAAACTTTGCCTTTAACATGAATCAGTTGAGGAGGTTGGGTGTGAAGAACCTTCAGGCGGGTGTCGGCTGTGGAGTTGGTTTTGGCCATGGTTTTGGTGCTGGTATGTTTTTAGTCACTGTATTACCATATTTACGTTCTTGTGCGTTTTATGTTGATGTAATGTCTGGTTTATTTGACATGTATTTTTGGATGTAATGAATGCAAGTTCTGATTCTTATTTATATGTTGTACCTTCTGTGCTGATTCTTTGTTGTTGGTGTTTGAATGTAGACCATTGAGATTGCTGCGTAGTTATTATTGAGCCATGGATTTGTTATTGTAATTTCAAAGGGTGTATTTTTATGTTCGGAAGCTTTTTTGAGTGGTGCTTTTTTTCCCCTTTCTGATGGTGCTGGATGTAGCTGATATTGAATATGCATTTTAACGCTAAAGTTATAGCTTGTTTGAAGTTTTGTCCTTTTCAATAATGTGATTTACCAATTGATGATAACATTGGCTTAATAAATTAAAAAACCACCACAGGTTTTAGCAATCTTTTTAAAAATATTTGTTGAGGCTCAAATTTGTAAGGGGCTGACAGCATGTATCTATTCTCATCAAAAGACAGAATAATCACATTGCAGTCCTGTTATATTCTTCCCATTGAATTGTGTAGATGAGATCTCTGCAATGTTAAATCATGAGGTATAAAAGACATGGAGCAATTATGGAATTTTTTCTGATGTTCCGGCTAGCTTGTATCTGATGGAAACTATTAGTTACACTGTCACTGATGTAATCCAAGTAGTATATCTTTAAGAGGTATCTAGTCCCAAGGTTGGGTAAAGGATGAAGATTGTGATGCCGGTAAATGACCTTGTGAAATCCATGATATGAATTTTTCAATGATCTGTTCATATGAAATGTTAATGAATATGCCACCAACAGTATATGGTGATCTTTTTCTATGTCTTTTTGGTAGCACTCACTGTCTAAACTGGTTGGAGAATTGGATTAGACACCATTATCAGAAGGCAGTGCAGTTCAGGACTCATATTAAGCAATTGGTGGTGGTGGTGAAATGTGTACATTGAAATACATTTTAGCAAAAGTGCAAAGTATTAGGTACCTGAAGAAGAATTTTGTAGCCATGGGTACATTTAATTAATGGACCGATCAATTAGGATGGTATTGACAGTTGCATTCAAAGCCATTAACCCCTCTGATACAAAAAGAGGATAAACATATACGGCTGTAATGTGATTAAAGAAGACCTAAAACTATAAGGTCATGATTCTTTTGAAATATAGAACTGGTTTGCTATATTGTGCGGATTCATAAATGATGCACTCAGGGACATAGATTGCTCCCTGACTGAAATGAAGATGTTGAGGAGGATACATGCAGAGCAGCAGAAGAAATGGATTCACTTGAAGAAACTTGTAGTAGCCTCCAATCCAGAGGTGAAGAAACTAATGAAAACTGACTGATATGGTTTGAACATGTATAGTGAAAGTCTGTGATTTCACTACTAGGAAGAGGAGTGATAGTCAAATTTGAAGTTCTGAACAGTAGTAGTGCAGGTTGTTTGAAACGGTTACAAGAATTTGAATGAAATTTTGAAAGGATCGTGAAATTTAAAAGTGCAAAGGCAGTCATTTTACCCTCAACTAAGTGGGATATTAATATTTCTTTAATGAAGTTTGCTGCTGTCAATTTTTCTCCAGTTTTCCAATTCACTCGCGTGACACGGGCTTATCAGATAGGACTACCCAGTGTCATTAGGCATGCACAGGAAGATCCATTCGTAAATTTCTGAAAAGCTGCCCATTTTATTTGAACATAATATTAATCTATGACCCCTTTATGTGGTGTACTTCAACTATATTCCATGTAAATAAAATTTGACAATGTATAATCACGAACACCATAATGCAGGATTCCTCTCATGCATATATGCCTGTCCGTTTGTGAACTTTCAGCTAGAAGTGACACACTAAAAATTGAAAGGCTAAAATTATGCACTATCATGACAGGTATTGCTCTAAAGTCTCGCGCGCTTCACCATATTCAAAGTTGTGTTCAGGTATGTGTAGCCGTGTTTATAGGCTTTTGCATTTTCTTTTACCATGGTTGGTTGTTCTCTAATGCTGTTTATAATTTTTCCAGCAAGCAGTGGTAAAGATGATGGTGAAATTAGGAATGATGCCGGACATGTCTAATATCAAAAGCATCATTCCAGGGCCTATTCAAAGCAGTATGGGTATCCTGGGTCAAACTCCTGGTGATCAACTGTCAGCTGGAAATGTCCTGCAGCTGTCATCTAAAATTGCTGGAAGTACATTGCATAGTTCTAGTTCTAGAAATGATGGACGTGGAACTGCTGAATATTCTGGGCAGTCTTTTTTACCGAGTACTTCAGAGATACCTCTCGGTAGTCACACTGAAAAGGTTATCCACAGTTTCTTACAGAATCCGATTATGAAAGGGGAAGAAGCAGTAGAACTTGGTGAATTGGTATGTGTGCTAGAATACAAGTTTAATTGTCAGGATAACATTAATACGATGACGTAAAAATCCAAGGAAAAAACTAAAAATCATCCTATAATTATTAATTATAAATGATTGATATTTTCCTTGGGAGCTATATTTTGGCAAATTTCATGTGTCATTCTTTATGGAAGGTAAACCATTTGTTGAAGTCCAACTGGTTGTCTTAGCTCTGATGTTGCATGAATCAATGGTTCTTTTGGATGTGATATGTCGGCTGTCTGTCCCTTGAAGGTAAAAGTAGAAAAAAGAAATATTTTTTCTGACCATGGAAGTACCGATTGTTTAATGGTTGATGAGCATAGACATAAGCAGGTGCAAGTGCACAACACCGCATGAATTGTTAGAAACACCTGATCCAATAAGTTTAACGCATCTGTTCAAGTATTTGTTCCAAAGAATATGACTTCTGCACACATTTTTAAATGACATGAATGTACAGGATATGAAACCAATTGCCATTTATTTATTTTTGATAAATAGATGTCTCCTAGATAATTGCATTCTCTTTACATAAAGCTATTTTTGTGTTCATGTGTATTCATGTGTGGGGCTCATAATAGATACTTCAAAGCATGCTATCTAGGAATACTTGTAGCTTCCAATACACCATGGCATTTTAAACCATATTAACATATCTCAGAATATATTTATCAAAATGATTGTTGTGATATCATCATGGATTGGAAACTTATGACAATGAGATTGATGGTTAATGGGACAACTTAAGCGACAAAAATGGTCTTGCAATGTGGATCTCTACCTGAACACTCTCATTGTATATGATTGCTTGGAATGTATCCTATATACATAATGAATGACGTTATATGATTTATATGAAGTGCTCTATTTGTTTGCTTTCCTATATTTATGATATACATATGACGTTTTGTATATTAATTTCACTTCTAGGCTGGGAAAGCAAGATCAGAAAACAACATGCTCCAGTTGGTAAGATCCCAATGCTCTTATTTTAGATCCATATTGCAAACAATATTCCTGTGTATCATTATGACATTTTTGCTTCTATTTTACCATTTCAAAAGTGTTTCTGATTTCTTTCACTCACTGAAAGTGCATGACAAATTCTTTCAGATATTACTTTTGGTCTTAGAATTAGGCAGTGGCCTCTCTTCCTTTTTCTGGTATATATCTTTAGATGCTTTTCCAGATGATATTCCTATTCGTTTGGGAGAGGGTCGAATTGTTATGTCAATGCGAAAGTGTGCCAATCGTAATATCCAAATGCATCTATATTTCAAGCATGGGTGATAGATTAACGAATTGGAATTCCTCTTGCAATCAGCTGCTAAAACACCAGAGAGTTATTGAAGAGCTGATCGAGGAGAATGAGAAGCTCCGTCAGGTACTTGTGGAAGACTTGAGTATTCCTGCTAGCAAACTTCACACCAGCAGTGAGGATAGGATTAAGTCCGACACACCGTGCTCTGACTGTCTCGAATGCCGTAGAAGACAAAGAAGAACACAAAGAAGAGCTACCTAATTTCATATATGCCTCCTGAAGATATTCACAGATATTCACAATTCTCTGCATTTTTTATGAGATAGATAGATGGATAGAGAGAGAAGTTTGATTATTCAAATCGTTAAATGATTTTCTTTATGTAGACTAATGTCTTTGAGTGAATGGTGTTAGAGGTTTTTCAAAATGTATTTTCATGTGTCTTGTAAGTTGGGTTTTGTTTGTAACTTTGAGTTGGGTTTTAGTCCCACATCGGTTAAAGAGGAAAAAGTTTCTCATTATATAAAGTGAGGTGTGTATAAAGTAATGTTTACTTTAGGAATGGTAAGGTGTTATGCACACGGTGCTTTAGCACTTGGGCGCTTTGATGGCGCACTTGGCACTTCGCGTGCTCCTATGACATGATTTCCTACCATTCAGATAATCAATCAAAAACATTCTCTTTTTCCTAAGTGTGTTCTTGTATTGGGTTTCTGCAGAGCCTAATACAAGGGTCTTGGTTTATTTGGGTTTCATCAGTATTCTGTTCACCATCGTCCGTGTAAATGCTGGTGAAAATTTCTTCGAGTTATCCTGCAGACAGATTTGCAGTACCCTGTGCACACTGTATAAGGGGCAAATACTGTTTTAAGGAGAGCGACATCGTAACGCGACTCGAAATATTCAACTGAAGTCTGTATCAATTTCCAACAAATGGTTCCTTGTTCAGGAGACTTACAAATAAAAATAAGAAAGAAAAAGTTCTCAAAAATGTCATCTATGGAGCTAGTTGCCAGAGTATTTGATGTCTTGTATGTATATTCTCCACCATGTTGATTCATTGCATCTCAATCACTGATGCTCTAGTGGCAGGTACAACTATGTTGATATTTATTCTTAGGTTATTTGGAGTTAGTTAAACCCTATGATTTAAGATAAGATGAGGTTGATTGCCTACAGCTTATTATAATAGAGCATAGTTTTCACATTTTCAAGGCTTGTATGTTTTCTCCCCCTATGCATATGTCAGTTGTACTGTCTTCAACCCCTTTCAAGTATTCAAATTGTTCATAAGAGTCTCAATGATATCACCTTATAGTGTAATTATGTTTAATTTTATATCAACATCAGAAAAAAAAAGGTTTTTGAATCATTTACAACGAATACTGTCTTCAACCCCTTTCAAGTATTCAAATTGTTCATAAGAGAGTCTCAATGATATCACCTTATAGTGTAATTATGTTTAATTTTATATCAACATCAGAAAAAAAAAAAAAGGTTTTTGAATCATTTACAACGAATATGTGGGGTTTTTATTTCTTCTTCTTTGGGCATCCACTTTTGGTTTAGGTTTGGTAGCGCGAAAAAACAAAAAAACATGGTGTTTGATCAAGTGGTGTAACCTAAGCAAATTAGCAAAAGATCATAAAATATCTTAAGCTAATATGGCACATATATATATATTTCCAATTATTAGGGAATCAGACATGTTTTATATATGAATAATATTAGGGAGAATCTCGGAGACAATTCATACATGTTCTGATTTGAAAAAATAAATAAAAATAACCGATCTTTAATGAGTAACATGTTTTTAATTATGAAAATGTATATTACTTAATGATGTATTGAATAGACCCAATGGATTGAATACATGTAAATTTGCTAACGACCATCGATAGATATCAAGGTCCATGGACTGTGTAACAAAGCTCTTTATATGTATATACTATATATATATCAACAAAATCACTTAGGCCTTATTCAATAATATTAAATAGAGCTCCATGAAAGTATATGTGAGACATAACATTTGAAAAAGAAAAAAAAAACCATCTTCAGATAGGTTGGTTCGTCCGAAATACGAGGAGGCCGGTTATAGCAGCTTAACAGCCAATTTGAGCAAGACAACCACCCCATCCAACTTTTCCCAAAACATGACTTCAACGTACACAAAACATTAAATATATATATTTCCTGTCTTGGACAATCTCATCCTTTGTTTTATAATGGTACATAATAAACCATACAAATTCAAACTCATTAAGGGGTTGGTTTGGTTATCTACTGTTTATCTAACATCCCCCACCCACATAAATACTTACAAAGTCATGGCCTCTGTCATTAATTCTTTCTTGAGAGGAGTTTTAGTACTTCTTCAAAGATGGCGAGGTTTATAGAGAATATTTGGAGTCTCTTCTTCTTCTGCTTGGCTGCTATCTCATGCCTTGCCTTGACATGCTCTGCGACGGTGTACATGGTGGGCGACAGCGCCGGTTGGGACATAAGCGCAGACCTTCCTGCGTGGGTCGCCGGCAAGAAATTCGTCGTAGGCGACATTCTGTGTAAGTGTCAATACTTATCTTTATATGCGTCTTAGGCTCCGTTTGGGAGTGGGTCGGGCGAGTGGTGGAGTCAGAGACTCAGAGGCTGTGGGCGGACGCAAACGCGAAGACAAACACGTTTTTTAGATATGCGCACCTTATACCCCTTTATCGCATCCCGTCATTTATTGTTTTTGTTCGCTTTCCTGACTATGAAACATTGCTTTCCCCCACCATGGGTCCCCCCCTTGTTTCCCCAGACTCGCTAGCCGTGCTCTCAAGCGGAGCCTTAATTGAGTGGTTTGGATTTTTTTAACCTTTATATATGCAAGAATAGTGACAAAAATGAAAAATCCCTGCACTTGTAAAAAGAAAAGAAAACGTGAGCCCAACATTGAAATATTAAACTTTTTTTTTTTTAGAATAAGTAAACCTTTTCTAACTAAAAGTGAAATTATGATCCGAAATTTAAACAAAAGCAGGGAAAAGATAAAGAAAAGATGACAAAAAAAAGCCTCGAAAAAATAGACTCAGATCTTCTGATTGTTTTTATCATACTTATATCGTTCTTAACTCATCATGTGGTTTATATGCATTAAATGAAATTGATTTTTCTTTTTTAAAAATTTACATTCATTTACAATCATTTGATTTTCAATGTGGTGATGTGGCAACCCCACAATGAAAGTTAAACATGATACAAATATTTAACAATGTGTTCAATTCCAACGACCATCAAATCAAAAGAGAGAAGGGCTTCTTGGAGGAGACTAGCTACAAGGAAGAGAGAAGGACACGAGGATTAAGGCTGCATTTGGATGTCAGATAGAAATACTAAGATTCTTAGAATTTTGTGTTTTAAACTCAGTTTTTTAAAATCGTTGTTTTATTAGTTTATAAATCACAAGATTTTTTTGCCTGATAAAAAAAATAGTGGTTTAAAAAGCTAAATACTGAAAATGTGTTTAAATCTTCGTTTAAATATTTTTAATTTTTCAAACCTAGAAACTACCAAACACATATCCAAAGAAGGCCTAGGACTCCACGCTGATCACCCCTTCAATGAGCTTGATTTATTTAGCTCCCACCAACACGCACCACTCCTTGATAAAATGTACTGTCGATTCCCACATGTTCTGAATGTATAACCTACCTTTGGCCTTTGAAGATCCTTCCATTTCTTATGAGCCAACTTGCCCACTGGACAGCCGAGATCAGCATAGAGAGTCAGAACCAAACATGTTTATTAATTTTTCACATATTATTTTATCAATAATTCATAATTTAATAATGACATGTAGACATCCAATGATTGAATCATTGATGTTTAATGGTATTACATCATTGATGACAAAACATGTATAACTTGTGATAATTTATGCTACATGAATTTTTTTTCTCATCGGTTTTAAAGGATACCTCATTAACTCCTGTGACTAAAATAGAGAGTTCAGTGTGAAAAATGATACGCTCAATCATCCATATATATTTGACAAAAAAAAAATTGAAACATAGATTGAATGACTATGCATAGCACCAACAATAAACAAAAATTCTATAAGTGCCTATATTTTAATCTTTTAATTAAAAATTATACTAACATAATAGAGTATATATTTTGTCTGGTTTTTGTTATTCAATTTCATCACTCTTTTCCTCTTTTCTTCGAATGTTGTAACTTCGATTTTATTAATACAATCGGGATTATGATTGTCTATCAATTTCTTATAAAAAAACATAGAGTATATATTTTAGAGAAATAATCAAAAAGATCTTTTGAAAGTTAAAAATATCCATATCAGTTACTTTATAAAATTATATTTAAAAAAAATTTATTTCATCATTTTAAAAATACAAAAAGACTAATCTCAAACGATATGTATACAGCGTTCCAATACAACTCGTACCACACAGTGAATGAGGTGACGAAGCCCGGCTACGACAACTGCACCACCTCGAACGCCATTACAACCGGACAGGGCGGCAACACGACCATACCTCTCTCCACCCCCGGCGACAAGTTCTTCATCTGTGGCCTCTTGTCCCACTGTCTTGGAGGGATGAAACTCCGAGTCAACGTCGACGGAGGCCAGCAGTCGGCGTCCCCGGCCGCTGCCCCTCAAAGACAAACAACGCCGACATCGAGGGCCGACGACCCATTCCCTCCGGGAACCTCGGGTGGGTCGTCGTCGACCTTCAAGAGAGTGAGTAGTGGTGCCTCTTCGTTTGCAGTAGTTTTGGGTGCTGGTTTTATTGTTTTGGGGGCGATTGTTTGATTGATCGATTTGGTTGATCTCGTCCTCTGTATCGAAAACTGTTTGGTTGGCTTGTATACTGTATTTTAGTCATATTAATTAAATTCTTCATAAAATCTCAGGGTTGTTTGGATGTTACATATGTGTTTTGAGAGGGTTATATGGATTTTACAAAAAAATCAAGGACTCCAAGGTCATATGGAATTTCAAGTAGTTTATATGAATTTTTCTTTAAACTAATATATAAAATAGATGTGTATATATATAATAAATTTATTATATTAACATGATAATTTTGTAATATATATAATAAATCAATAGTATGGAATTACAAAATTTGGCTCTCTGTGACTTATTGTGACTCTAACTGAACTATGATTAAATGATTTAATCAAACATTATAAATGACTAATGTGCATTTGACTTGAAACCCTAAAGTCCCTTCACTCCAAAAAAACCTTAGAAACCCTGAATCCCCTTTCACTCCAAAAAAAAAAAAAAAAAAAAAAAACACCTAGGTCCCATTTACTTGTTGAATCTCTTATGTTAAAGAGATGAAGATGTTAAAAAGAGAGAGAAAGAGGTTTAAAAGAGATGGTGAGATTAAAAAAAAAAAATTCGAAGATGGAGAGGTTAAAAAAGAGAGAGAGAAGTGAGAAAAAGATGGGAGGGGTTGAAGAAAGCTATGTGGTGTAAAGTGTTTAATTGTTTACAAACGGTGATATCTAATCAAACTAAATGGAAGATGACCAAGAGGCAGATGCACTCAGTTAAAGAATAACATAAGTATTTTTACAAAAATATTTAACAAGAGTATTTTAACATAATTAAAATATAACAATGGTACATATGCAAGAACCCCTGAAAAGAAATTATATTTATGAGGGTGCATACGTTTTTATACCCCCACCAACAAGTTCAATGTATATAAGTCTCTGTGGATGGCCCACACACACAGAACGAGCCCATCATTTTCTCATTGCGGAAGCCCATTCCGTGATATCCTATTTGGCCGTGTCCAGCCCATCCCACATACCCACTCCAGACCCATGTGAGGGAATTTTATTCACACAAAAAAAAAAGTGATTATATATAGTTATCACATTGAATAAATTTTTTAGGTTGACCAAGGATGCTGTTTATCAAACTTTCTGTTATTATATGTTTGAGGTTCATCTCCAGATGAA
The DNA here is from genome assembly GCA_030737845.1 of Acorus calamus. Classification (NCBI taxonomy): domain Eukaryota; kingdom Viridiplantae; phylum Streptophyta; class Magnoliopsida; order Acorales; family Acoraceae; genus Acorus; species Acorus calamus. The sequence continues at coordinate 21,462,829 of CM060877.1, read as the reverse complement.
ACGGTGGTTAACCTTCATTTATTTAATGAACCATATAAAATACTCAAGTCTCCAGGCTTCTTGAATTTCCAAGTTTTATCTTTTCTGCCCTTATTAATTAATTGTTGATTTTATTCTTTTGTGAAATATTAAATAATGAATAATTTTATGTACATTTGTACATGTTTTTCTTTTTACATTGCCAACATGTTTTAATTTGTTTTCTTAACGTTCATACAATTAAAAATGTATATTAAAAAATACATATATTATGATAAATTGTATGTCTTATGTTTTAAAAAGAAAAATGTTACATTAAATCCTATTTGTAGCTTGCACGCATGTTGATTTTTTAAAAATATATAATTATCTAGTAAAATATGTTCTTTTTAAAAAAAATGAAAAACATATTTACATTAATTGAATGCATATGTTATTAAATTTTTCATAATACATTATATATTAGAATTAATAGTGTAGGCTGTGTAGCATATACATATTGTTAAATGATTTTATATATTATATTAGTGATATGACGATTACAAATAAAAATACAAAATAGGTTGAGTATTTTAACCAAATTAAATAAATGATTTATGAAAATATATGTTCAATAAAATAAAATTGCACAGGAAGGCTATATGCGAATACGATAGCATGTGTAAAGGCTAAAAACCCAAAGTCAGAACTATGAGAATCATTTTATTCTTGACGGATCATATATAAAAAAAACCTACTTAAAAAAACCTACTTCCCTTTCTTTCTTTCCCTTCTCATCACGTGCATCATGTCACAGACCAGTCACCAGTAACAAATTTATACTATTAAAATGGAAGGCAGAGAGGTCCACAAGCAAATAAAAAAGTAACTTTCAATTCCACCCATCACTGCAAAAGCCACTCCACTTTCTCTTTATTTTATTCATCTTATTTTGTATCGTCTGTTTTTCTTTCCACCACCTCCATAACCTCACATGCTATCCTCAAAAACAAGCCTAGCATTTCTGCTTTTCCACAGAAGATAAACCTTCCTTTTGTCTTTTTCAAGACATGTTTGATTTATTATGTCACATAGAAACAACATAAACAATGAAATAATAATATATATTATTTGATAAAAAAAAAGTTGTATATGGATTGCAGTGTAACAGTGCTCTAAACAAGAACAATGTAATTTTATTCATAAAAAAAAGTCAAGCTGACAACAGGACTAACACTACTAATACATAGAAACTCACCCACAAATGAAGCTAAAAAAAAACAAAAAAAATCACAACTGAAAAAAATGAATCACATTGCATCAACTTAATTTACATAATAAGTACATACAATAGACCCCAAAAAATGGAACCGCACAAACACCGGACCAAACAATTTATTGTGAATCCTCCGACTCTCTACACAAGCAACATAGCCACGCCACCCAACAACGCCGTCAACCCAACGCCGGCGCCCCGCGCGTATGCATCGGATCCGGGCGTGGACGCCGGAGATGGCTCCGACGAGGGCGCCGCGCCGATGGACACGGTGGGCGGCGCGCCGGACGGGGTGGTTGAAGGAGACAGGGTTGGGGCTGGCGTCGACGGGGAAGGGGTGGGTGAGGGGGTGGCGGGGGCGGGGGCGGGGGAGGCGGCCGGCGGTGGGGAGGAGATGGTGGGGGCGGGGGTGGCGGCGGGAGGAGGTGAGGCTGCGGGGGAGGGGTGGCGACGGGAGGAGGTGAGGCTGCGGGGGGAGGGGTAGCGGCGGGTGGAGGTGAAGCGGCGGGAGGAGGGGTGGCGGCGGGGGGAGGAGAAGAGGCGGCGATGGGTGGAGGGGAGGAGGTGGGGGAAGAGGAGGGGGACTGGGCAATGCAGGTGGAGAGGAGGGCGAGGGTGAGGGAGAGGAGGAGAGTAGGACGAGTGAGGGCCATTTTTAGAGAGAGAAAGAGAGAAGTTTAGAGAGAGAGAGGGATGGAAGGGGGAAGAGAGAGTGGGGTGAATATAAAGGGAAGGAATAGTTGTGAACAGCTTGAGACAACGAGGCAGATGTTGGGTTCTTCTTGGCTGGCCTTTGAATGTGCAAGTGTTTGGTGGTGGTGGGGGGTAGGGGGTGGTCTTGATTGATTGACCTTTCTTTGTTTTGTTTTTTTTATGTTTGTTTATGTATGTGTTGATTTAAAGGGAAAGCATTAATGTCTTCGGTTGAGGGAAGGTAAGTAGTGGATTGCAGTGCATGAGAAGTATTGACATCGGTCGGTTAGTGTTTTAAGTTACGCGGAAAAGGGTAGTGGCTAGTAAGTGGATGTTTAAGAGAGATGAGATGTGATCAGTGCGTAACATAATTTTATCTCATTGATGAATTTTAGACTATTTGATTGATGCAAGCACAAAACAAGTACTAAAAGAAATCGTAGAGAATTCAAACCCAGTAATGGATGCTTGCTCTCTTCAAAACTGAATGGATCTCAAACCTGGTGTGGAGGGTATATTTGACTTTGATCATGTTCGAATTTTACAACGAGTGGAAAAGATAGAAAAAAGATAAACAAAATACAAACCAAACAAAGTCTTCGGATTGGTAAGATATCAACTTGAGCCCGAGCTAATGAACTATATCCTACTCCATGATATGCATGACATTTTCACTCAACTGAATGAGAAGTATTGACATCGGTTGTTTAGTGTTCTAAGTTATGCGGAAAAGGGTAGTGACTAGTGACTAGTGAGTGGATGTTGAAGAGAGATGAGATGAGATCAGTGCATGGCAGAGGATGGATCATCTTCTTGTGTTTGTTTTTATTTTTATCAAATGAATTGAATCATGTGTGATGATTAAACTCCTTATTAATGAATTTTAGACTATTTGATTGATGCAAGCACAAAACAAGCACTAAAAGAAAACGTAGAGAATCCAACCCCAGTAGTGGATACTTGCCCCCTTCAAAACTGAATGGATCTCATACCCGGTGTTGAGGGTATATTTGACTTTGATCACATATTTGTTAAGATTTTTTTTAACATGTAATACAAGTATATAGTTCTCTATTGAAATCTATGTTTTCATGAAAAGTGAAGTTTATATTCGAATGAATGTATTTACAGCATCCATGTTAATATGATGTAATTGAAACTTCATTTTGTCGTCAGACATGCTGCTAAGTGTGATTTATTAGTCTGTGGCACGTAATACCGAGCAGCTGTGCAATATGCATTTTAAAAGGGATGACATTGGGGTATATCCCCATCTAGTATTTTTTCCAGCATTGATTTGAGAAGAGAGACTTGAATAATAATGGCTGACAGACAAAATGAAAAAAAAAAAAACATTATGATGCTTTTAATAATCATTAGTCATAATCAATGCTTTTAAAAACAGAAAACAACTTTCAACTAAAAAAGAAAAGAAAAACTTTTTTTTAGAAATCTAAAATAAGTATGCTTCATAAAAAATAAAAAATAGAAAACCACGTGCAAAAGCAGATTTAAACAAAGAATTAATTTTCAGAGTCGTTTTCAAAAGAAAGTGTTGAACAGGGACTTATTGACCCCACCAACCGTTCATCAGGGTATCCATTGTTGACCCATCGTTTCTCCGGATTTTGAGAGCCACGCGTGCTTCAGTGACCCCACCAACCGTCTCGCTCTATGATGATCTCAATTATCGGAGCCTCCGATCAAGATCTGACGATCATGATAATTAGCCCAGAATTACTACATTACCACAGTGTATAAAAAAAAAGTTAAAAAAAATATTTTTTCAAAGATATACTATTAAGGGGGAGATAGTCGACTCGAACTTTGATGAATTTTTATTGACATTATTTAAGTGAGTGATTTTTGTAAACTTTATAGGCTTTTACATAATTTCATTTAAAAAAAATGAACAAAAAATCATTAAAAAAAAATGTTTTACCCATCTCAATAACGTATGTGGATATGTGTAACTTCATATCACTCTCTATTTCATAAATGTGAATGAATAAAAAGAAAATTAGGTGTTTTTAAATATGAATAGACTATAATAGTAATACTATTATAATATAAAAAAATTATCCAGAAAAACAATTATAAACTATCATTATTTTTTTTGAAAAGAAAAACATATGAAATTACAAGACTATACACATGAATGGACAATTGAAAAGTTTTTAATTTTTTTAACGTTAAATCCGTCTCATAACATATCCAAATTACATATACGTGCTGTGCATGAAACATCTGAAAAAACCCGTATTGAAAGCTGTCACTGCATACAATAATTAATTATTCGATACTTTCATCAAGAATCATTCATTCGCTTCGTGCCCACAGCATCTTCATTGGCAACTCGTTTTGTGGCCAGGGACAGTCAGTGGAGAATATTAATTAATTAAGATCAATATTGATGATCACACAGTATACCACTTTAAATAGCCATCCATTAGTGTGTGATATTAATGTTGTAAATGTATATGTAAGCAATGGATGTTGGTTGGTGGGTCGTTTGATTTTTTCCCATTCATTATGATTGTGATCCTATCAAATAATATTTTGTCATACATTTGGTACAGGTTTTTTTTTTTAAGAACTACAATTTCTCTGAATCTCTGTGTGTGTCTCCATCTTTTGTTATTTTCATCTCTATTTCTGTTTATTTTTTTATAATAGAATAATCCATTGAATCAGAAATATGATCCGATCAATATGATATAATAGATATTTAATTAACAAAAACACAAAATATAAAAAACTAAAAATTCTTTATGTAACTTCAGAGTAGTCTTTTTTTTTCAATAAATGATGACTATTTTCATCGGCTGATTCAAATAACCTGCAGTCATTTCAAAAAAACAACATTCAACCAGTTGGTTGAACAGTTTTTAAATTATATTTCACTTTTATTTTTATTTTTGTTTACTTTGATTTATGGATATAACTTATTCAAACATAAAATATTTATAAAGGGATAAAAAATAATTAGATGATATTATGTTTAGCTAATATTTTTATATTTGTTTGGATAATTTTTTTACCTTTTGTGTTTGTTTTTTCTTTCTTATCACTTTAATATTGCAAATGAGGCTGAAAGACTTTTCAAAAAATTGTAGAAAGTGCAATTAAGCTCTTTTATATATATATATATATATATACACCTTGCAATACGAGATATTGGACTCTCTTTTATAATTAATGAAAATGAATCTTTAACTTGAAAAATATATCTAGACCAAAAAAAATGTAAATATTGTAGTTAAAATTCACCCACATTAAGATAAATCCCTGACTATGCTAGTACATCATGATGAGTTGGCTTTTAATTAAAATATTTTAATTGAACATCGATTAAGATATCGAAAAATAAAGCGAAAAAGTTAAAAGTTGGACAGTTGATGAAAGTCGGACGATTGATGAGCTAGATTTTAATCAAAATAATTCAGTACTCCATGATGGAAGCCCTTTTTTTCCTTACTGTTTTTTTAATCCTAACTGTAAACACAAATGAAGGCTAGGCACCCACATGGGATAATCAAGCTACAATAAACAATCATTCCTTGTTCACAGAGGTTACACAATTAGTTTCAGAACATGTGCTCCCTTGATGAGCAGTAGTGTTTACAGAGGTTACACCTGTAGATCTGCATCTTGTTGAGATGGGCATTTCAGTGGTGTGTTCTTTTTATCACCAACTGTTAAATTGATGATGCACACAAGAATCGCATGAGGAATTCAAGTAAAACAAGAGACCAAAATTTTCAGGAGCACAAGCATCACCTGCCCTCACTTGCTGAGACATTGAGCAAATACATAACTTTTTTAAAAAATCATCACCTAAGACAGGGATCTCGATAAATATAATCGACTTGTGTTCCACGTCGACCTCCAGGAAAACGAGAAATTTGGGTTGCAAATCAACTCCTATGAACAAACCGTTGCAATGACTTGGGCAACTCGGCCGTTTCGGTGATCCTCTGCTTCTTCCGAGGATTTTGTCCGTCCTTATGCTGCTCCAGGAAGGTCCTCTTGGTCTTCACAACCACCTCCTGTTTCTTCGCTGCCTTCCTGCTCGGCTTGCTCCTCCCCTTCGTCTTCTTCTTGAGCTTACTCCCCTTTGCAGCTGCAACGGCCGACTCCATCTCCGCCTCCAACTCTTCCTTGCTGGGCTTCTCCTTCCTCCTGTTTGGCCTCACTGTCCCGATCCTTGACGGGTCCAGCATCACCGCCTCCGGTGGGAGCTTGTCAAGCAGTGAATGCACCTCTTTCTCTCTTCTCTGTTTCGGAGTCTCATACGGGTTAGCCACCCACGTGTCGAAGTTGGGTTCACCGGCCCCCGGGACGAGGATGCAAGAGAGACCCTTAGAGTGTCCAATTCCCAGAACATCTTCATACGGCCTGAATGCAACCTTTCCGATCTGATAACCCTTCACCATCGAGTGGCTCATGTATGGCCCGTAATGCTGATCTCCGGAAGAAGAATCTCTCCGTATCTCAACTCGAGATCCGTTCGCAATTGCAAGCAAGCCCGTCTGGCTGAAGTCCAGCGTCTTGGCATGACCCGGGTACGTGTGGAGGACTTCGAACTTGCGCAGGTCCCATAACTTGATCTTGCGGTCCATGCCCGCGGTGGCCATCAGATAGCCTCCTTTGTGGAAGGTCATCGCGGTAACCGGTCCATGATGGCAGAGCATCTTTACAAGGGGTTTTGGGCTTGTTGGTTTCCACATGGTCACTTTGCCTCCGGAGTGACCCACACCCAGGACGGCATTATAAGGGTTGAGTTGCATCACATCAGTTCGGCCTAGGCCTGTTCGGTAGTTAGCAACGATTTCACCAGTGGTGATGTCTTGGTAATGGAGCTGTCCAAATTTGTTGATTGTTGCCAAGAGGAAGTGGTTGTTTAAGAATTGGAGTCTCAGAGGAGGTCCATGTTCCTGCATGAGCAACCATAGGTTAGGGATATGCAGTTCATCTATTCTGATGAAGTTCCTGGATTTTTTTGCTATTAGTTAGAATAAAGAGAATACTAAGAACAATTTAAAATTTCAGAATGATTCAACCATGCATTTTAGTTCAAAATTGAGTAGGATGCAGACCTTAAGGCAATGGAGCTCAGTGCCGTCTCTGTTGTAGATATAGGGATACCTATTAGAGACACCAAGTTTATGGTCAAAACACACCTTTAAAATATTAGATCAAAACAAGTTTAACATTAAAAAAAATTGACAGTAATCGCGAATGCCAAATAGATATCCTATACATGCATAGTAATAGAATTAATTTAGTCAAATACAATGACTATGCCCTGTTTCATCCGTAAAAGCCATGCCTCAATGCCAGTGGAGTAGAGTAAGGTTTCGTCCACAAGTAAGCAACTTGTCTCTGAAGGCCAAATGACAAAATGATGCCCAAATCACATATTTCTAATAATGCAGAAGAAAAAAAAAGAATGTCTTAGAACTGCTGCATTTCTGAAAGGGGCTGGCTGGCAGTTTTCACATTCACCACAAATCCTTGCAACAATTGCCACTGAGAGAACTAATTTCCATATCCGTAACTTCCATCCAGGTTTTTTCTAGGTCTTCTGCTGCAACCTTTTTTTTCAAACAATTCATCTCTTATATCACTATTGGTACCATTTACATCATTAACACCACAAATAATTTTCCATTGCCTTATCCCAGTTAAGGCTTTCCCTGCACTTCTAATCACATTTATGAGCTATCCTGCATACTATCCTTGCTGGCATTGCATGACATCCAGCAAGCAATAGGGTTATTTGCATGTGCATAAAAACATTATAAATATTTTTCTCCTACAAGTTGTGATCAGGGCTATTCTCTAATTTCCCTATGTATACTTTTCACAATTTCTTGTAACGGCAACACTGACCTCACTGACAGTTCCTGGATCTCCACTCATGTATCTATTGCAAAACAGCTACCACATTCATTTTCATAAAACATCTAAAAACATAACTTTCAAGTAGATTAGCCACACCCAGTAGGGAGGCACATCATGAACATACAGCATTGTACACTGGTATTAAATTTTAAAAAGAAACAAATTAAGATAGTACTTCTTTCAATGTTGAAGAATGAACTTACTTCTTCTGGGCAGCTGCAAAAAAATGCTCATTATGTAAGAATGTCACATCGCGTACTGTTTCTCTAACCTGAACCAAAAAAAAAGGGCTGTTACATTTTACACAAAGTACATGACTAATATGTACAGAGGAAATAGGAGCGAAAAAGTCCAAAATGCAAATGCTGGGACAGATTCAGAATATTTTAGGTTAAACAAACATAGGAATCACAAGTCCAGTAGAATATGAAATTAAGTAATTATAACTGGTTGTCATTGGACAGTGTGATGTGGCTGAATTTACTGCACAATAAGTGGAGTTGTTATTGGTGGTTATGTCGTTCGAGAGTGGGAGCCCCGGAGGAAGCCCGGAAATATAGAGAGATTTGGTGTTGCCAGGTCCCTTTGAAAGTGAAGGTTTTCCTCTGGCTGGTCTATCATAAGCGAATACTAACCAGGGAGTATTTGTCTAAGTGGACCCTGAACATAAAACACTCCTTGTGGGCTTTGCGGTGTGGGGGTGGAATTGGTGGAGCATTTATTCATGGTGGCATGGCGACAGGTCTGGATGCGTCATTCGCTTCGTTGGAGGATTTATGAAGGTCGGGGAAATGCTTGCGAATCGTGGGGGATCGAAGTGTGGCAGCTAAAGTGTCGCAATCTTACATTCAATCTGGCTAACAAAATATCTGGCGGTGTTTCGGCTTCATATCGAAGTGGGGAAGATTTTGCGCAAGGGCGCGTGGGGTGGTGATTGGGGTTTTTTTTTTTTTGGGGGGGGGGGGGGGTTCGTCTTTGTGTGGAAAGGTAGTTTCCTTCTGGGGTACTTTGTTCCCCATAGGGGCTCCGTTGGGTAGAATTCTCTTCTGCTCGGGGGGGCCTCCGGGGATTATCATTTAACCACAGATAATATTGAGATATCATTAACCTCTGTCTACAATCATAACTAGAACAATCTCTACCCCCAACCTATACATGTACATGCTTGTTCTAACAAATTTATGAAACTGATATTTTTTTTAAAAAACATATCTTGCTTATTTAGAATCTTAATGCTTCCCCTATAAGTTTATAGCTTCGATAGACAGGCCAGTGTTCCTTGTATTTCGCAGAAAAAAGGGGGGGCATGTTGGAGTCTTATAGAAATACTCACTGTTAACACAAAGAAGAACCTGATGATATACCAATGTGTTTGGAAATCACCTGTTATAACCCACGTCATTATAAATGCATAAATATCAAAATTTTCAAGCTACTTAAGTTCTTAAAAGGAACAAGAAAAAAAACCTGAAACTCTTTTATCAGAGACATCTTCATCATGTCCATAATTGCCAAGTGACCTTTGCGTCCTGCAACTACCATATAACGCCCGCTAGCTGTATATTGCATTGTATATGGACCTAGCTCTGCACATATATATGAAGCCAGTTAGACCCTTCATCTATGATATTTATTTTCAGAATCTAATCATGCAAAGTTACATATACAAAGAAGAGCTAAAGGATTAACAATGTCAACAGATGGAAAGTTCACCTGGTAACACCATATCAAATGGCTTTCTTGAACTTGAAATATCTACTTCTTGAAGAATGGATTCTTGTCTGAACCTCCATGTCTTCTCTAAACCTTCAGCTTCCAAATAACCAACCTCACTTGGCATAAGCCACTGAAAAGTACATCCATGTGTCAGAATTGAAGTTACAACAAAGCAGCAAATCAGTAGAGGAACTCAAAGGAATGTATGATAAGCCTCAAATTCATTCAACCAAATTGAACACAAAAAAGTAGCATAAACAAACACTGATGTCCTTCACCCCCCACCCCTTTCTTTTCTCCACTATAAAAGAATAGTGGATGAAACTAATAGCCCATTTCCTAATTGGAATCTCATACCAATTATGATAAAGCCATTTGATTGAATAATAAATACATTATCATTTCTAGCACAATGAGGCAAGCAATTGTTGTAGGCCAAAGGCACATCCACATCCACATAGGCACGAGATGAAATGGAAACATATCGACACATCAAAACAATAAAGTATGCAATGATGCAAAACCACACTATATAACACAAAAACAATCAAAGAAACCTTATACATGCTTTACCCAAACATCAATATGCAGATCAGAAACAGAAAAGGAGAGAAGTGTTCCACTCCGTAAACTACGTGTAAACCATGCATAATAAGTACAGTGAAAGCAATAAGATAATTAAAGTATATTCTAGATGTATTTCATCATTAAATGAGAAATAATGAAATGCATGCAAAAATTTTATGTTGGGTATGAAGGCAAACACCAACAATTAGAATTAATCATCCAAATTATATAAAACCAGATTCTGAGTGTATCAAATGCAAGTTCAACGAACAAAAGCGCATTCAGCTGATGAGTTCTGACTTCTGAGTACTTTTCCGAACATCCAGAGAAGTTCAAAGTACTATGTGACTATGCACATAACGGATCCGATAACACTCCCATTCATGGAATTACCATAAAAATCACCACCACATACCATCACAATCCAAAGCAATAGTTGTTAAATAATTATCACAACAATTCCAATTAGGATTCAAATAAGACATAAAAAAAAAACTTAATAACCTTTTCAGCTCTGGCGGCCGCTTTGGCCGACCGGCCATACATTCCTCTCTTACGGCGAGCTGTCCCTTCAGCTTCTTGTCTTTCAAAGTCTGCGCGATCCAAACAAAGAAATCCAGCAAATCAACAACAACACATTAAATTTTCACTGAACAAAAGAAGTAGAGAGAAACACATCACGACGTACCTCCAGATAACCACCGTCTCCACGTAGATACTTCTTCGCTTTCTCTTCCAGTTCCTTAGAGACTTCTTCTTCATCCTCCGCCGCCGCCGCCACCGCGCGTGGGGCTATGTCGGGCACGCGATGGCCCTCTTTTGCCTCCTCCATCTGAGATCAAAGAAAAAAAAAATTCTTTGAAAAGATGGTTCGAGCGAAAACAGAGTGATTTGGCTTCGTCGATGAAGGGGACCTCTTCTTCCTCCGCGTTTTTTTCTCTGCTACTACAGAAAAAAAAATTAGGGTTTTAGGGGTTTGTTGGGTTTAATCGGGCCATTTATGATTGGGCTTTACATTTGGGCTCGATTATTTGGATCCGATCTAGACCCATGTAGTTCAAAATGAATCCTTAAAAAAATCAAAAACCATGAATTAATTATAAAAAAAATCTTTATGGCCCACGTGTACCTGCTGGCGGAGATCGCGCCGTCGGTGAGGCAGGACTCCCTCGCGAGGGGTCTGAAAATGCTACGTAATTGCGTAATCAAACGCATCATTATAACCTTTAACACACCGGTAATCTCACTCTCTCCCTCACCGATTGGACTCCCTCACTGGAACCAACGCAATTGTCCTCCTTTTCAGTTTGTTGCTCCTCTTGTTGATCGTCCGATTCTTTCTCCTTGTCCTCGTATTTTATCGCACATGTGACAAATGTAAATTTAAATTTTGGATACAGATGGGTTGGGATGCAAATCAATGTGGTTTTTGTTGATTGTACACCTGTTGCCAGTCGGTTTTCAAAAGACCTATAACCAATCGCTGGAACCTGTTGCCATTTTTTATTTGACCGTTGTTACACCCAGATCCATTTTTAGTTTCAATTCTATTCTTATATGCGTCGATAGATTTGTCGATAGAAATCTATCGACGCATATGCTCACATTAACAAAGCATATGCTTTGAAAGAATTTTTTTACATTTTTTATAAATGCATAATACAATTCGTTTGAGTATATGCTTCATTTTTTTATAAAAATATATACCTCGTTTGATGATATATACTTTTTTTAAAAAATCAAAACACATGTAAACTGAAATTAAGGCTGAAATAAGATGTAACATTTTCTTTTTTATTTGTTCAAAACCCTATAAAACTCTCGTGCATCTCTCACGATCTCCTTCGCCAATCGATTTCCTTGTCGTTGTTTTCTCCTCGTTGGAACAACCCATATTTCTCCTCCTCATCAATCATCTGCTTCTCCTCGTCCTTGTATTCTCTTGCCTGCGTGACAAATGTGGGTTTAATATGTGAGGATAATGTTTAATATGTGAGGATAATGTTACATCTAGCCTTATTTTTAACCTTAATTCCAGTTTATATGTGTTTTAAATTTGAGTACAAATTGATGTGGATTCTATGAAGGGCATTGTTATACCCAGATTCGTTTTCAGCCCTATAAATATCAATAGAAAATTAATGACGCATATGTTATGTTAACAAGGCGTATGTTTCAAAAGAATTTTTTTACATTTTCTATAAATGTATTAATTCATTGGAGTATATGATTCATTTTTTTATAAAAACACGTATCTCATTAGAAAAAACACATTAGATAAGATATACTATTTTTTTTAAATTCAAAACACATGTAAACTAAATTTGAGACTGAAAATGAGGCCAGCCGTAACATTATCCTTTTATGAAATTTGTAAAGAATACGAGGAATATGTAAAATAAAAGGGTGTGCAAATTAAACAAATTTAAAGAGATAGGTTCTCACATTGGAGGCAAACATATTGTTTTGAGGGGTGTAAATAGAGACACCGGAAGTGTATTAGAAATGCAAGATTCGTGTAGACTCAAACTAAATCAAACCCAATTTTAAGTCATGTGTGTCATTCTCAAAATTATCAATAGACAAGTAGAATATTTCATAACAATTAACAATCAAATGTCTTTGATGATGCAAAAAAAATTATCAATAAACAAGTAGAATATTTCATAACAATTAACAATCAAATGTCGTTTTGATGATGCAAAAAACTATCGCTTTTCAAAACATACTTTTCAAACTCTAATTTTTTCACATAAAATGTAAATATTCTTCTTCGTCCAAATATGAATTCAAATTGGATTAAGATCCGTTTGAAAACAAGTTTGAAAAACTTTTAAATTTATAGTAAACTGCTTTTCTTAAACCTATTTAAAAAAAAAAAAAAGATAAAAAACTGTAGACAGATCTTTATAAAACAAAAGTGTGAAAAACTAAGTTTTCCACAAGCTCTCTCTTATAAAACTAATTTTAAACTCGACTTTAGACTAAAATCATGCAATCAGATGCAGCCTGAATCCTCAAAGAGCATACCCGAATCCGAATATGCTTTGCCCACCCCAAACACGCGCGCGGGGTTCGAAAGAGGATAAGATGGGAACCTCTCCCTGTGTCTTCCTCCTCCCCCTTCAACTATCCGGGACCCCAGTCCCTCCTCAACCTCACAAACCAATCTAGGCCGTCAATTCCTCCTCCTTCCATGGCTTCCAAGATGATCATCTCTTCCTCCATCTCCACAGTCCCCTCCCTCACCCTCTCCTCCCACTCACCCAAGCTAGGGCTCTCCGTCTTCTCCTCCCTCCCCTCCTCTTTCAGCTCCCTCACAATCTCCACCGCCGGTTCCAGATCAACCGTCCCAGGATTGAAGCTCTCTCCGCTCTCCGTGGCCAGGAGGAGAACAAGATCGACGGTCGTCGGCGCACAATCGGGCTCAGGTGCCGAAGATGCGCCGGTCCCCGAAGAAGCAGCCCCGGAAAACGAGGAGGCATCGTCGGCGCCGGAATCCGAGGCGGTCGCGGAGTCCGAGGCCGAAGCGAATCCTCCGAGGCAGCCTCGGGTCAAGCTCGGGGACATTATGGGGGTATGTACATATTCAGACCAACAAATCTTAGATAAATTTTGAATATCAAGTGCTTTATAACTGCTACAATTTGGATTTGTAGATACTGAACCGAAGAGCTATTGAGGAGTCGGAGAAGGTGCGGCCAGTGCCGGATATCAGGACCGGTGACATCGTTGAAATTAAGCTGGTATATCACCATTGGTTTTCGTTTGCTCGTTTTCCTTTGTGGATTTCATGCAATGTGTTAATCTTGATTGTGTACTACAGGAAGTGCCGGAGAATCGTCGACGTGCATCGATTTATAAAGGGATTGTGATATCGAAGCAGAATGCAGGGATTCACACCACAATACGGATCCGGAGAATCATCGCTGGCATTGGGGTGGAGATTGTCTTCCCTGTGTAAGAATTTCTCCAAACATTGTTTATTACTTTTTTTTTCACTAGAGTATTGGTATGCTAGATGGAGAAAAACAAGATAACAAAACAAGAGTGACATTGGGTGAAATGGAGTAAATCAGAGAAATGTATATCTAGTCAATGTAGTTGATGACAGATTGACAATAGACAGAATTTAGCCTGCATAGGGGATTATGTGACGGGGATGCTGTAATGCCCCAGTCTTACATTTGGTGTCAGATCATGTCTGCTACGAGGTGGGTTGGATATAACCTCACACAAGGACGTGTGATCTCATGAATGGGGTTGGGCTGGGTCAAGAGTCCAATAGTCCAAAAAAACCCATGTGAAGTGAGGTGAGTTTAGTCTTACATCTCCTAAGGGGTGTGGACATTCTGTGCTTATATGTGAGTACATACTACATTCTCTTACACACCATGACGCTTTTTAAAGCTTTGATCCCACTAAAAGACAAAACGGACAATATCTTGTGTAAATCTGGGGCGTTCTAGATGCATACTTAGTAATGTTTCATTTACATTTTTTTTTTGTGTGTGTTTTGGTTTATCTTTCCTTTGTTGGCTTCTAAATTGAAAGCATTATCTTAAGATCACTCATATTGTTCATGTAACATGTGATCTATTGTAATCCATGACAAGTCCATTACATGAATTCATTGATTTTGGAGCAATATTCTGGCTTCCTCTTTCCAAATTGAAAATTCTGCTGCATCACTATCACCATCTATATTCCCTTTCATGCCTATTAAAATCTGCGACATGTTTGTATTGTTCTTTTTCTGCATTTAGACGCTTGTATTTTGTTGAAGGACAAAACTCAGTCAAGGGATAAAATAGCCAACTTTAGTCTTTGGTTCATTGTTCATACCATCAGTTGGGAACCTAAATTATTTTGACAAAGTTTATTCCACTATGAAGGTCCGCAAAGTTAGCCAGGTCTTGGTCCCAGCAGGGTGTTGGCCATCTGGCTTTCTAGAAATGGAGTGATCTTCAAGGATGTCAAGTTGTACTTGGGGAATACTTGGGAGTCTTTCTGTATGTTTATCAGGGATTGGGGAATTTTTTGTATTGGGGCTGGTCATGTCTCCTGTCTCAGAGAAGGTAAAAATGGGGTGAAAGTTTCAGTACTATATCCCCACCCCTGCTTCTCTGCCGTATTCTGCATTCCCTTTTTTTTGTTTGCAGGTTTCTCATCTGCTGATTTTGGTGATTATAAAAACTCAGGTGGTGATATCCCACCTTTCATTAAAAAAGAGAATTTATTAACTGAAGATGTAGGTAAAATAGCTCTCTTTAATTAATGATTGCTAGGATTTCTATTGACTAACGATTTAGGTGCAGGGAGGACCCAGCCCTCATTTATTTCATACCTTTTGTGTCACAAGCACTGATAATGAAGATCATGGCATATTCATTGACCCTAAAATAACTATTTTTTCCCCTACATTCAGTATCAGTGATAGTCACTTTACATGTTTGATTCAAAATCTAGAAATCCACCTGATAAGGATTAAGGATCACATGTCTATGAAACAGCATATTCTTTCCACCCTTTCTTTCAAACCATATATTCTTTACATAGAATGATTGTTGCATTGGAATATACTGCAGCAGCAGCAGCTGTCCCTCTTATGCTATCTGAGCATGAGCTACTTATCTCACCATTTTCAGTAACACACTCACAATTTTACATGATGGTGTACCCTTATATGTGAAATGTGAAGATTTGAATGATACATATTAAACATTAAATAGACTGTGGTGTACAAGCTTGATCCATTTGTTTAAACACCACCGTTTTTTGGGTTTTCTTTAAAACACTCTCCATTCTTTAGAGTTTAATTTAGCCTTGTCTCTGACTCAAAATTGGAAGTATAATCTACTTGCCCAGATCATTCAAGCAGCGAGGAGATGATTCTTATTTGTAATTTTGAAGAAAGTTCAAACTGTTTTTTGAAAATATGAGGCCACCTGGTATAATAATGGTAATACAAGTGCCTGAGGTGCTTTTATGGCTGACAGGTGACTCAAACATTTCTTTAGACTCAGATTTTCATAGGGATGATAACTACAACTTTGCTACAAACTTTTATGGAGGTTATGTTTTTCTGTTCATCTCACCTATGGTGAACTACACTCACTCATGTTGCATCAAAAAATGTCATACACGACATGTGAGGGAAAACCAGTATGCTCATTTGCTCGCCATTCAAAAATGGTTATATGTTATCTATTTCATCACCAAGTGATTGATTGATGATAGAAACTGATCACGTAGTTTTTTAAACTCCTTTTTAGGTACTCGCCAAACATCAAGGAGTTAAAAGTGATGAAGCACAGGAAAGTGAGGAGGGCGAGGCTGTACTACTTAAGGGATAAGCTTCCCAGGCTCTCCACCTTCAAGTAAAACATGTAGAATCTGTTCAATCTTCACTCATTGCTTTAGTTTCTCCTTCCCCCCCCCCCCCCCCCCCCCCCCCCCCCCCCCCAAGTTTCGATGGCTCCATGGGATGGCCTTGGTTTTTGTGTTGTAACTATGTATGAGACTCTTTTTTTCCCATAGGCGACTATATTTTTCTCCGAATGTGATTGTTATTGGGCATGCCGGCATGGTTTTGAAAGAAAAAAAAAGGTTGTAAAAGCCATGTTTTGATGCACATTGCATGGAACAGATTGATAATCTTCTCCTTATGAATCAATATTCATGAAAAGATCCTTCCACAAGGCTGCTGGTGGGACGCCACTTGCATTATCCTATCCTTCAAAACAGATGATAAGAACATGGATTCTGCATGACATTTTAAATATCACTTAAACATATACTTTTCTAAAAAAATATATATTTTAATGAATTGAATGTATATTTTTTTATATTTTACTACCTTAATACGTACTAATTAAAGTGGTGGTTGTAAAATGTTTGTATATTAGCTTTCAAAAAGTTATGAGATTAAGGGGTTTACCTAGTCTGGCCAAATTTTTGTATTGGGAGGGATTTGCAAAACCTGTCTCAAATATGATACATCGTGACACTAAAATAAATAAAATAATAATAATAATGTCTTTTTGAAGTTCATTCTCGTTCTGTTAGAATAATAAAAAAACACGTTTGTAATCCTCTACTCCAATGAACTAAATTTTTAGGAACAAATAATTCTTTCTTGGGTCAAATTCAAACTTGACTTAAAATATAATTAAGACAATTCTAACTTGATTATGGATCATTATTATTTAATTATATTTATTATATTAATAATTAATCAATGATGAAATTAATAATAGTTTTGATATCATTGATGTCATAGTAAATGTTATGTTAGTGCAGGTTTGGAATTACCATCGAAGTTGACCCATCGCAAACCGTGGCAAGGCTTCGAGCCTTCGACAGAACATTCGGTTCGGACCATAAAAACTAAGAACGAAATTTAAAAAACCCCACCTTTGATTTATATTACAATGAGTACCCTGGAATGTAGTACGTGATAGAACATGGTCAAGCAAAAAAGATTTCCCGTAATTTAAGAAGACAATGTGGGCAAAATCGTCATTAAACGCAAACACCATCGTCATTAAACGCAAACACCCTAGACGAAACAAAGCGCGGGAAATCCCACACGTGCCATCCCGGAAAAACTCGCACGAGCCGGTTTCCCGCCTTTCTTCCCCTAAAAAATAAAAAATAAAATCTGAAAAGCAAATCTCTTCCCTTCCAAATGACTACGAAAAATCCCTAAATCTCATCATCTCAAACTCCATCACCATCAATAGAGTGGATAAAAAAACCCTAATTTAATGGCGGCCGTCTCAAGATCCGTCCACAAGTAGAGTCTCGTCCCCTCCGATCTTCCCCGCCATGGGAAGCATCGTCCCCGCCCCGGAAATCCTCACCGACAGAGAGAAATCGTGGCACCTCCTCGCCGTCCTTCTGAGCCTCGGAAGGCCCGCTCGCCCGGCCGAGCTCGCCTCGAGATGCGCGCTCTTCCACGCGACGCCTGATCTCGTGGAGCGCCTCTGCGGGATCCCGGGTTCCCCTATCTTCCTGACCGCCGATCTTTTCGTCACGCGTCCGAGGCCGGGACCGTCGCCGTTGTCCGGTTCTTGATGATGGCCGTGGCTCCGTGTGTGCCTCAGCGTCCGCTCTGGGTTATGGATCCGAGGAAGGTCTGGGGCGATCTCTCTCTGACCTACTCTCGGAGGAGGAAGTGTTGCGTAAGGATGCCTGCGGTTTGTCCGACGACCACGAAAAGGAGGCTCTTTTTGTGTTCTGGTGATTAGAAGAACTTCGATTTTTGTTTTGTCTGTTTGTTTGCGTTTTCAATATGTCTAATTTTGTTGGGATTTTATTTATCAGAGGAGTCTGAAGTGCGAGATGCTTGTCTTTCACCGTCTCAAGAGAAGAGGATCCGGATTTCTCCCCCAGAGGTACTGTTGGTAGTTATGTTAGAGTTTGCATTATGATTCTATTTTAATTTATGGACATAATTTGCTTATAAGGTTTGGTATATAATAAAGTTTGTAATATCAACATAAGAATCAATTGTTGATGTAGCGACGCTTGGAGGATTAGATCTCAACACTTGTAGAACAATCAAAAGAACAAAATACCACACAAATTTACGTGGTTCGGCAAAATATGCCTACCTCTACGGAGGAGAGCAGATAACGATTCACTATGTCAAGTAATCGGAGTACAAACTCTCAACCTCTCGCTCCTCAGTACTGTCCCTTTCACTGAGAGAGGAAACCCTAGATTGATCGTCTCTTACAAAAAATAAGTCTCTCTGTTAACCTAACAAGGTAGAGACAAAATAAATAAGGTATAATTAACCAAAATTATTAAAATGCCCTTATAAAAAATTCGGGTTGTCCTGACCCTAGGCCTTCGCGAACAGGCCCTTTCATGCTAGAATGCAGGACATCTCACAACAATCACTTGATTTTTCCAACTATACAGATACTTTTTGTCATGCTTTCTTTAGACCCTCTTGTGGAAAAGGCAG
This sequence comes from Acorus calamus, assembly GCA_030737845.1. Lineage (NCBI taxonomy): Eukaryota > Viridiplantae > Streptophyta > Magnoliopsida > Acorales > Acoraceae > Acorus > Acorus calamus. The sequence continues at coordinate 21,443,735 of CM060877.1, read as the reverse complement.
CCAGACTGTTATTGATTAATCAAATCCTAAGTTCTTGAGAAGGTTTGCTTTCATTGATCTCTTCAATTCAATATATGTTTGAATCTGAACCCCAAGTTACTATCTTTGCGGTATATACTTGTGGATTCATGCATACGTCATTCCACTAATCGATGTTGCATGTAGAAATGCATAATTTGCTCATGGAAAGTTTTTGCAGTATTTTTGTATCATGTATAAAAAGAAGTTTACTTTCTTGAACAACCTTTTTCATTACATGTAATATGCAAAATTAGATGAATCAATTTTCATGTGCAACATTTATTCCTATGCTGCACATGTGCTGTGTAGATAAAAAAAACTGATGAATTAAGCACCTACCGTATGTTACAGTTGGGTTTTATCTGCCTATGCAGGAATATGCCAGTGTTGCGGAATGTATGAGTAGAGGTAATCTGTCGGTTAACATGTCTATGATTGCATCCACCTCTGAGATAGCAAAAGAAAGTGGAGGAATGTGTCCAATTGTTGATCATAAGTGTGTCTTATCAAGTTGTGTATCTGAAAATATTGATGACAAGAAGGAAGCAAATGAAATGTATGTTAAATGCAATGATGCAAGAGCAATAGTTGTACATAGGGTGTCTTTACCAGAATATCATTGTAGTACTTTTGTTAGTGAAACGGACTCAAAGTTATGCAAGACAGATAAGTTGACAGATTATTCAGGATGTGCTGTGCAAATTCATGATTCACAGAAGGTGTTGAGAACCAATGGAAGTGACTCCAATATGAAACTTAAATCAAGTACAGCAGCTGCTGCAGCTGATAATGAGCAGATTGCTTCACTAAATAAGACTGGGGAGCTTGCCAGTAATGATTGCCATGCTGCTAAGAGCAAAATTATTGAAGATATGGGCGAAAAGGAGAAAATTAATGAACAGAAAGAAAGATATCTACTGAATTCTGGTGCTTTCAGAGAAGATCCAGAGAATTCTATGCCACCAGGTAAACTCTTCAATGAATAAATTTTTAAAATTGTTCAACACTTTTGATATGGATTGCCCATACTGATACAATAAATATTGTTGACAGTCCAAGTGGATCACATTCCTGAAGTTTTTCCATCAGTTGAACCTTTCTCATTTCAGAAGCAACCTGGAGTATCTTTTGATAAACTGAAAACACTTGACGGGCTCTCAGCTCTTGGGATGCAAGCTAGCTTCCAGGCACTGGGGAATAATAAAAGTAATGCCTCTCCTGTGCAGAAGGACAAATTTAGAAAAGATGATAAATGCATCCCCAGAAAGAAGACATCAAAGAGAAGTACAAATAGTAACAAGCTTCTTAAAGAAAGTAACAAGCTTGTTGAAGAAAGTAAGGGTTCGAAAGCTCCTAAGGTAAGATCAGCGTACCACCAATGCCATAGGCAGTGAGCTTTTTTTTATCTATGAGCGTGGGTTTGATCCTATGTAAAAGATACGTTGGTTATTTTTTCATCTTTTTAAAGATTTTGAGGATGTCAATATGCAGAGTCTTTTGAACCCCAAGCCCTTGCCTAACTTCGAATCTTTTGTCATAGAGAATGAGGAAGGCTCAGGTATTAAATTTTTTCAAATGTACGTATAGAAAGTTTCTTTTAACTCAGACCTTTATTACCTCTCTGACTAAAAATATGTAGGTGGTTATGGCACTGTCTATAGAGCTCGAAGAAAGTATGATGGGAAGACATTTGCTATTAAGTGTGAGTTAAAATCTTTCCCTTTTCTCCTGTTTCTTTTCATTTTAGCTTAACATGTAAGGGAATTTAAGGGCTGGAAGTGGTGGGCAAATTAACTGTTCAAATCATATGATTCTTCATGTTGTTGATAAGATATATTCCACCAGGGAATTTTGTGATATGTGCTTCAGTACTGCCAGCGATCTTATAATCTTCTGAATATTTTTCTTATTAAGAATGATCATCTTACCGTGTATTGGATTTTTAGTGACGTGCATGTTTTTTGTCTCATGTAAACTAACAAAGCCATCTTGTTATCAACAGGTCCTCATGTGACATCTTATTCGCATCATGTCAACAATGAGTTGAAGATGCTGGAGAGATTTGGGTACGGAAATTGAGGTCCCATAAGTGTTCTCCAGAGCATTTTAAAGGTCCTCTAAACAAGGGAAAGTTAATATTGACTGCTGTATCTTTTTGATGCAGAGGTAGGAACTTTGTGATAAAGTATGAAGGCTCTTTCAAAAGTGGTGACTCTGATTGTCTTGTTCTGGAGCATGTTGAACATGACAGGCCAGAGGTAATTGTTAGAGGCACTCACACTTTTATGTTTGTTACATTTTATTCTGACATGCTCACTTCAAATTCAGGTGTTGAAAAGAGATATCAATATTTTTGAGCTTCAATGGTATGGGTACTGTATGTTTAGAGCCCTCTCAAGTTTGCACAAGCAGGTCTGTCCATTTGCAGACATAATCATGCTAGAAGAACCTTTAGTCTGTATTTTCATTCTTGTTTTTACATTTTTCAGGGCATAGTGCACAGGGATGTAAAGCCTGGGAACTTTCTCTTTTCTCGGAAACTGAACAAGGGATATCTCATAGATTTTAACTTAGCCTTGGTCAGTGGTATTCAATCTCTTTCAATCTCTCCCAACAAATAAACTCTAATCAGAAACATCATGTATCACTTAAAGTGCTGTTATTTTTCCCACAGGACTTGCAGCAGAAGTATTGCGCAAAAAGTAAGCTGACACATTCCATTTCTTATTTTCTATATGAAAAATCATCATGGTATTGAACTAAAATTGGATGCTTGTTTTCTTCGTAAATATGTTCTGCCACAGGTCATGATTTTCCATTTATTTTATTGCAAACCAATAAATTCTGGTGTTTCCAACTAAACTACTACAAAATCCTTGTGCACAGGATGCCTGAGATGGACTTATGTATTGTAAACTATGTGTTGATTGTAGTATGTGCCCATCAATGCTACCACCATATAAGTTGTTACATATGCCAAACCTCATATCTGATTTAGCCTGTAGCTTTGTCTGATTGGCAAATGATCTAATGTGGCTTTCTTTCGGGTTGTCAGGCAAGCCCAAGTTAAACTCCAGTCAAAACCCAGATCACATTCCCCTTCCTGTCACAAAATATGCATCATGTGCCCCATCTCGGAAAGCGATCTATAATGGATACCCAGAAACAATTAATAAGGGAATGCTGAAGGGATATGAGAAAACTCTTGAATCCAAGAATGCAAAGAAGAGAAGTATAAGCCATCCAAAAACCTTCCAAGAATCAGATAATACGAGCAAATTCCGAAACCAAAATGCAGAACTTTCTGGCATTACCTCAACAAAGGATGGAACGAGTACTCGCACTCCTTCAGCTGAGAGGACAAGGGAACCAGTACCACGCCATGGCAGGAAAGAACTTCTCAGTTTGGTGCAAGAGGCAATGCAAAGTCCCAATCAAAAGGCAGCTACAGCCCCAGCTTCCCATAGGAAGCGAATTGCTGCAGCTGCACCTCCTGGGAACATAGAGAAAGGCTAATTTTGCTGACTCCAATCCCTCTACACTCTGGTGGTGTTTCTGTTGCGGGTGCTGGCATATCCAAAGCTAGAGGTGAATATATGGTTCAGATCAATGTGCATGATATGTACTCGATATTTTTTCCATTCTTTCCATATTAAATAAGATATAGCAAAAATAATTTTTAAAAAAATACGAAAATGATTTAGTTGCAATATTTGATGTTGTTGTTCCAGGAGAGGGTAAACAGAAGAGAGAAGGTCCTTGCGTTGGAACTAAAGGGTTCCGTGCTCCTGAGGTGAAGTTTTCATTTTCTTCTGTTATTCTGCAAGATGTTCAGTTTCTTTATGTACATGTATCACAGAAAATTCCAAGGTGTGATGGAAATATTTGGATTGTTTAGGTTCTGTTCAGGTCACCTCACCAAGGTTGCAAGGTTGACATATGGTCTGCTGGGGTGTCTTTACTCTACTTGATACTAGGGAAAACAGCATTTTTTGGTGATCCAGAACAGTAAGTAAATCTCCATCACTACAACACCAAATATTCAATTATCCTTTGGATCCATCACTAACATCAGTTGAAATTTGCAGGAATATTAGAGAAATCGCGAAGTTGAGAGGCAACGAGGATCTCTGGGAAGTGGCTAAGATACACAGCCGCGAGTCCTCTTTCCCCAAGGTATTGCTGTTTGAATATTCCTTCTTTCTTTCATTTGCTGTCATGAGCTGGGACTAATCAGATATCCCCTGTTCTGTCATAGGATCTTCTTGACATACGATCACTACAAACAATGGAACTGCGAGAGTGGTGTGAGCTGAATACGAAACGACTGGAGTTTCTAGAGATGATTCCCGAGTCACTCTTTGATCTCATAGACAGGTGCTTAGTAGTGAATCCAAGACTGAGGATCACAGCAGAGGAGGCCTTACTGCACGAGTTCTTCACACCTTGTCATGAGAGCCTGAGGAAGCAGAGGCTGCTCAGACAGGCGATCAGTTCAGACTCCTCGACGTCGTCCTTGTTATTGCAGTGAAAGCAAACGTACTGGGCAACTGATGGAAGATGTGCAGAATCCTCGTATTCTCGAGCACCACCAGAGTAACAGTTAACATTCAAAGTTGCTAACCCTCCCACATTGCAGATCTACATTGTATATCCTCAGTATCAGCAGTTGCATGCAGATTCTTTCTTCTTCTGCCTTATTTTCTTATTTCTGTCTTGTGTCAATGTTGTGTATTGATATTAATATAAAAAAGGAAGCACTTTTGATATCATTATATATTGAAATAATATCCCTGCTTTTGCATGATGAGTCTAAATGTTGAACTTCATGCCATGCATCTACCTTGTCGTGTATCATTCATTGAATTTCATGATTGCATAGTTGGTTGCAATTGTTCTGCAGTGTGCTGTGTTGTACTGAGTTTCTTAGCCCCAGACTGGGAATTAAAATAGTGTTATTTTTTATGATAGCTGTATCGGGGTAGATTCTATGCAGAGTCAGATTTTTTTTTTTGTTTGGTTGTCATCTATTATATTCATTGGTAAATGTAAAAACAATATTATTTAGTTTGCAGATAATTTGAAGATAAGTGATGGCATAAGGATTTATATTTTTTAAAATGTCAATTTTATTTTTATATTAGTTGTGCGTAAGAGATATAACAAATGTGATGATTTTAGAATCTATTATACATGTGAGCATTCAATGAATTTTTTGAAATGATAAAAATGATATTTTAATTTATTTACACTGGCTGCTTTGTAGCTAAAATTCTTATCCCAACAAAACGAACATTTTTTTTTAATCTAGCAGGATTCATCCGGCCTTATTCTGTGTGTGGTGGTGCTATTCTAATAGATGATTAATTATTAAAGAGTGGAAAAAGTTCTATGGCAACTACCCACAGTTGAGAAAAGTTCCATTGCAATTCATTTATCTTTCAGAAGAAAAAAAAAGCCTTACATAACATTGTTGACAACAAACAAAAAACACATCTACAGAGGCAAGGGATCAGACCATCTTCTCTTCACCTCGGATTTCCACCGCACCTCTTTGAGCTTCCCATCCATCCCATAGTCTCTCTCCATGACAAGGTTAATCCCTTCTTCCGAGTACCAACCAACTCCGACGCAAAGGATTCCATCCTTGTTGACATCCACATATGCGGTGACGCCTCCAGGCAACCAGAGGACAGTCACATCCTGCATGTCGAGCATCTCTTCCTCACCAAAGTAAACAGGGTTCTCAGGCAAGCTTCTCTTGTTCAGGGTCTCCGTGCAGAGGTACACGTAAGGCAGCCTGCCTTCCTCCACAATCATCTCCTCTTTGTCGAATATCGGAGTTGCACTCATCTCAAACACCTTCCAGGACCCAGTCAGCTCTGATGGTTGGGTTCGCTTGCACTGTGAAAATGGCTTCAGATTGAACTGCACATCACTGTTACACAAAAAGGTGGATGAGGATGAAAACAAGAATTTGACCGGACTGATATGAGTTCTTGCGGTAACAAACATCTCATATACATGAAAGGATGCAAACAGTATGCCTGACATACTGTTGGGCCATATGTGCAGATGGATGCAAATCAATGACAGGATATAGTTTCAAGATCTGGTCAATGTTTTAGGCCAAAAATATCAACAGTGATTATGATGACGACGAGGATAACAATATACCAATACAAGTGTTGCATGTCATTTGATAGAAAAATGATGGACAATATTCAACCAAACTGAATACAAGCTCTAAGGAAGTTTTTAGTTTGGTAGCATGCGTTTCTGGATAAACTCTGCATAATGTCTACGTATCATCGTACTCACACAGTCTTCTACTGCCCCAAAATGTTTCATGCCTTCCAATCATAGCAAGTGGCCCTTTCTGCCATATTTTAATTGGTTTGAAATTAGAAATAAAAAAATTATATTCAATGGACTACAAGATATGCGGAGGTACTAAAGAACAAAACATTATATGATATGCGGCAGTGGCAGAAACTTGTTTCAGAAAAGGTATGTATCATAAGTGCATGTCAAAATGTACAAGGATGAGAAAATCAAATGAGGCTCACTGTTTGAATTGCCATAAAAGAGGAAATTGTTAATTGATGAGCAAGGGTGGAACCTTTCATCATAGAGATTAACTGGACTGATCCACTCTTCCTCGTAAACAGCAACTCGTATAATCTGGATGTCTGATCCCCCTTCATTGAATTCAATGGTGTGCACAATTCGCAATCTTTTATGGCATCCTTTCACCAAACACTGGGAAATGAAATATAAATCATTCATATTTGCACACTACCTCAAAGATTTATGAAAAGCCAATGTCGAATAGGAGCTAATACTAATCATAGAACTCCAGGAAAAAAATAGGGACTAAAAATTGTAACAAACATGAAAAAGTTGATAAAATAACAGGACACTTAGCCCCCGTTTGGGTAACGGGTTAAGCCCGGATAAGAGTGGTATAAGGGTGGTATAGGAATGGATAGGAAAAATGACTGTTTGTTTGCAGAGTATAACTTGGTATTACTAAGTCAGTTTAAACGAGTATAAGAGAGTATAACAATTCTAAGTAACTCCTAGGATAAGCTATAATCACTTTATATATTCTCATGGGCCCACATGTCAAATCAATTTTTTACACTTTATCACATCAAATCACCTATCAACACCTCTTATACATCAAAGGGCTCGCATGTCAAATCAACTTTTTCACACTTTATTTATATTTTATTTTTTATCAACCAAACAACTCAACATTTATTCTTACGTTTTCCAATGAGAATAAAAAAAACACAACCAAACAGAAAATTTCTTATTCATGTAGATTTGTTATCTATACTGGCATAGTTATCTATCCAGAATAACTCAATTCCGCTATCCAAACGGGGACTTAGAGTGTGTTTGTGCATGATGGAAAGTGAAGGAAAGTAAAATTTTTCCCTTTGACCACTAAAAAAACTAGCATTTGTGTCAAATAAGGAAAAGAAAAAAATTTCCATCACTTTCCATCTTCTATTTTGTCTTATTAGAAAAAGTGGAAAAAAAATTTCCTTTCCCCATAGGTGAGAAATTTAGAGAAAGTGATGGAAAATTTTTCCACCACATGCACAAACACCTTGAAAGTTGGTCAAACAGAAATTTTTTTATTTTCCATCACTTTCCCTTTGACTCAAATTCCTTCACTTTCTTTCATTTTCCCTTCAACTTTGTGCACAAAAACACCCTTAATGGAAGATACGGAGAGGAAATCTTTAAGATGATAGAAATTTGCATTATTGTGGCTGCATTGACAGCATTGTAAATTGTTTTCTTTTTGGTGGTAGAATTCCTACCAGTTTCAAACACAAAAAAAGTACCAAGTGTTTTTGTTGGTCAGCAGCCGTGAAAGAAGAAATGTTATAAAGAGTTGTTAATTTCAAAAAATGCATCACAATCTGTGGCACTTGTAATAGCAACCTAGGCCAGCATGTGACCCTTTGATGAACATGAAGGTACATTAATAATAACTTTCTAGGAGCATGCAGTATACTAGAACAGAATGAAAATGATGACAGTTGTTTAACCTTGTAGTTCAATAAATCTCGGTCAGCTAAACTCATAAAAATATTAATTTATGTAAAGAAAGATGATCCTTTGGAATTATGTTTACACGAATACCACCCATAATGGGTAAAACTGAAAGTCACAAGAGACTCACTTGTTCAAACTTGAAAGTTGAAATAGGAAAGTTTTTATTAAACTCTCCAACTGGTATATCCAACGGACCTCTTGAATATGATCCATCCTGCAAAACAGAATCATGAGAATCAACTCCAATAACATTTCCCATGAGGCTCATAACTCACACCAAAAAGGCTCTTATAATACACATATGAAAACAAAAAAAAAAAATTCTCATAATTGTTTGTACTTGCAATTGATGGAAGTTAGTGAACAAAAAATGCTTGATACCCTAAAATTATGACTGAACTGATTAGCATGGCGTTCAAGTTTAATGTAGTTCATCTATATTTGCAGTTTCAGCAGGCTTCATACCTCGAAACATATATTTCTAATCAGATAAATTATTTCATTTATGATATAAATCATTGTAGCAGAAAGAAAGTACAGCCTAGCTCAGTACTAACCAAGTAAGAATTACAATTTGTTGAAATCATCCTTTACGCTTACAGGTTTGGCAGATACTTGCAAAACACAATCCACACTCATACAGTCATATGATCTTTATACACTACAGGCAGACATAGTAGATTAAAGATTCCATCACCAGAATAAAAACCAGCAAAAAAATTTCCAACTACCAGAACAAGTTATCCAATTATTTAGAAGGCATCATAATAAAAAACAACTTCTCGCGGAATCAAACACATGCAATTCGTTCTGTTCAATCGGAAACATTTGATCACTATGAAATAGCTAAATAAAAATATTATTACTTCCACTATAAATGCAAGGCTACTAAACTAGATAATAAAAATAGGACCAGTCTTCACCTCAAAAAAAACAAGCCCTGGTTCCATGCCCATCAAATCCTCTTCCACAACATCGCTCGCCTCAAAATCAATCGACCCATATTCGCTGCCCGCATCCATTCCACTATAACCCCCCTCAGAATCAAACCCATCTCCAAATTTCCCATCTTTCCCAACCTGCTTCATCATCTCCCCATGTGGGTTATGAGTGACCCAATTAACCTTTCTGTATATCCGTGAACGCGCCCCATCAGAAACCCCCGGCTCCTCCCCGACCCGCACCAGAGTGTAGCAGTCGTAGTGGTTCTCGCCACGCTTTCCGACTCCGATGGGCTCCATCTCCCCCGTGAACGGAGAAAACACGGCCCCGACCCCCTTCCATATCCCACTAACACTACTGAGGAATGTGTTCCAGACAGGCACAATCACAGGTTCCTACAAAAACTCACAATTCACTCACAAAATGTAATAAAAATATCAACTTTCACCATGGATTGAAAACCTACCTGTGTCTGTAAGACGGTTACGGTCTCCATTAACATGGAGGTGGAGACCAAAACCCTAGAATTCTTTCCCCTCTTTTGGAGGTTCCTAACCCTCCCCCTCCTCCGGCTCTTCTTCCGCCTCTCCTCCTCCTCCATCGCCGCCGCCTCCGCCAGCTTGTTATCGACGCTCCACACATTCTCCTTCTCCTTCAACTTAACCTTCTCTCCTCCTCCTCCTCCTCCGCCGCCACCTCCTCGGTTTCCCCTCCGGTTCCCTCCTCCCCTCTCCGGCCTCCGACCGCCGCCGCAGGAGACTCTGGAAACCCTAGAGAGAATCGGAGAGTTGGAGCTTCGGTGGTGAAATCCTATAAATGGTCGACCGGAGGCGAAGCTCAAGCAGGCGTCGATACTGCGCGATTGCATTATAAGAGAAATTCTTGTTTAAAATTACCGGCGAAGAAGAGCAGGGAACGTATTTGCATTGCTCATCATCCACACAGGAAGGTCCCGGTCAACTTAGATTGACCAAAAACCCACCTTCTTTGACGAAATTTACGAAACCTGCCATTGACTTGACTTCTTACCCAAGTATGCCCTTCTCAAATCATATATAGGGTTCACCAATTGAACGGTTTATATTCCTCCACATAAAGATCGATCATTTGATCCATCCGTTATTGATCAGACGACGACCGACTTTTTGGAGGGAAAAGCCAGATAGTTTTCTGATCTCCCAAAACCGCCCCTCCAGTTCTAGAACATTCTCACGATCACATCTGCCATGGATAACCCGAGGTCTACAGATAAACATCAATCAACACCGTTGATCCACGATTCCACCGTTACTTGATTGCCACGTAGACAATAGACATTTCCGTAAAAAAGGGGATCATATGGGGGACCAAAAAGGAAAAGCAAATTCTGATTCGATCTAGAACGCGCACGAAACGTCCTTCGCGGTCGTCTATAAATAGGTTTTCTGTCGATTTCTTGATCTCCATAAAGGATTTCTCGTTTTTGAACAAAACAAAAAAAAAAACTGTGTAGATGGACTCGTTTTCGTCGTTCTTCGAAGCGCAATCGTCTTCTCGAGGCGGATGGACCCACGAATCCCTCAAGAACTTCCGCCAGATCTCCCCTGTCGTCCAGAGCCACCTCAAGAGGGTAATTCTTCCATCATTTCATCGTTTTTGTATGGATTCCTGTTTGTTTTTCGGAGATTCTGTCTGATCGATGAGGTTTTTACTTCAAATTTCGTTGATTCTTTTGATTTTGGATCGATTTCTGGTTTTTCTTTTTGTGATCGTTTAGGCTTCTTGACATTCGTTGTATGATTTTTTTTTAATACGCGAGTTTTCGTTTTGGATTGTGGATATCGACCGATTCTCTAAGATTTCTTTGTTTTAATGTTGTGATTGGTTTATTAGCGCCTAAGTTATATGCTTTTTGAAAGAATGGAATGATTTGTTAGGATTTCTTTGATTCCGAGCTGAAATTGATTTGTTCTGTTATTAAATTCTGTAGGTTTATCTGACATTGTGCTGTGCCTTGGCGGCGGCTGCCGTTGGAGCCTACTTGCACATGCTTTGGAACATTGGTGGCCTTTTGACCGCTTTATCATGCTTTGGGAGCATGATGTGGTTGCTGGCCTCTCCTCCTCGTGAAGTGGTATGCCTTGGCTTCTTGTTTGAGGGTTTTTGTTTCTATGCATTGATCGGTTGATCAGTTTTGATGTGATTGTATGTGATTGGCAGAACAAAAGAGTTGGCCTTCTGATGGCTGCTTCTCTCCTTGAAGGGGCTTCTATTGGCCCTTTGATTGAGCTGGCTATCGATCTTGACCCGAGGTATTAACCACCATTCTTTTATGATTAATCATTCTTGGTGTATGGGATGTGCACGGCAGGGGAGCGACATTCCTTGTTTTATCTGCTTGCGTTTCTTTTTCCCATTCTCTTGTTTCTTTATGTGCAATAATATCTTTTTATAGATATGTGGGTGATTTTGTGTATCCGGGTTCTGATTAATGTTGTGTTTCTTCATCATAAAAAAAAAATTCTGTTTAGGTCACCGTTTGATAGTGATATATTATTTTAGGATTGAATAATTATTATTTTAAAATAAATAAAGAAATAAATCATTTTCTATTATTTTCATTGGAAAGTATAATGATGAAGTGTTTATTGTTTGTTTCATCATGAATAAAATGTAGATAATGATTTATAAATGTTAAAAAATGATTTAACATATGGGTTTTCTAATTTATAAGAGGTGATGACAATGTGATTTGACATGTAGATGCTCCTTATACATTAGAATAGATTGGGTAAAATAATGAGACCTGGCATACTAATATAAGCTTATTCTCATGTATTTTGATATAGTTATATGTATTTATTCGTTGCAAATAAACGGTTTTTTGGTTTAGTCACCCCTATTTCACCCTATTCCCTACCTATTCTCTGCTAGGAGATTAGCTATTGGAAGAGGTCGGGTATTGGGCTGAACCTCCTTCTACCATATTGATATCTTCTGTGCTATGTTGGGATACTTTTTGATGTTGGTGTGTTTGACCTGTAACGAGTCTAAGTGATATGGATGTTTGAATTCTGGGATAAGACTTCATATTTCTTTATTTTAAAGGCACAAATTTCTTGTCCTCTTCATGGAAATGAAGTTTTTCATTATCTGTTCTTGTGCTTTTAAATTCTCATTGTGCCAATTGATGATGATTGCTAGATTGAAGGAAAAGATTTATTGTTTATTGTACAAGAGGTAAAAGATTATTCACAAAAGGTGAATTAAGGGAAAATTAAACGGAAATCCTAAGTAAGGAAAATGAGGAAAGGATTAAACTATTCTTATTTAATGTCTTTAACAATCATATTCACCTCCATGACTCCCTTCCCTTCTGCATTTATATTTTAATAATTTCTGTTTATAGTATATCTATGTGTCCCCTTTTTATAAATGTGGAAGCAGACGTCTGCCTCAGACCCTCAGTCTCTATTTGACATTTTCTTCTCTCTCTCTCTCTTTTTTCAATAAGCCCTTCCTCAAAATTTAAAATGAAGAAGAAAAGAAGGAAGTTAGCGAACTAATTTTATTTACAATAGGTCCAACTGTACTGAATGGCATATGTTGTGTCTATTAAAAAGCAGCAAAGACAATAGTATGTCATGGTTAGAACCCCCCGGGTGTGACATAAAGTTATTCGTCCTTGATAGCTATACTGGGATAGATAACAATCCATGCTGAATAGATAAATTTTTGTTAGGTTCTCATTAGGAAACGTGAAATTGATCTTCTTTTTGCTTGGTTCATCTTGGATAAAGTAAGAATAAGTGGTAGATAAGAGATGAATAAGGGTTAATGACTTTTTTAATGACAATTATGCCCCTCCACAAATTATTTGTGTTTGAGAATAAGTATGAGAGATGTGTGTGTGATATGATAGATGTGACAGTTTTTTAAATGTGTGTAGTGTTAGGTAAGATAATTTTTTTAAAATGACAGATAATGGTATTTTTATCCATTGGTATAGATAAGCCTTGATAAACAATTCTAACATTTTCTGATAATAATTATCAGGCCTTATCCTAGCTTATCCAGATGTAGCTATTAAGTTTATTCTAGCAAAACAAATAACTTTTTTTTGCTGTTATCTTGTATTCTTCTCTATTCCATGCTTATGTTCCACCCCAAACGGGGGTACAAGTTTGAATGGCATATGTTGAACATCCGTTTCTGAAAAGTAGAATTTATAGCAGAAAACTGTGGAAGTTTAAATGGCAATGGTACTAGTTTGCTGTTACTCTGGTCTCATAAACGCTTCATACTTCTACATAAATTTGTTGGAGAATGTCTCATCTTTCTTTTGGGTTTTGCTATTTAGTGTCATTATAACTGCATTTGTGGGGACTGCGGTGGCCTTTGGATGTTTCTCGGCGGCAGCTGTTGTGGCGAAGCGTCGAGAGTACCTCTACCTGGGTGGCTTGCTCTCGTCTGGATTGTCTATTCTCATCTGGCTGCAGTTTGCATCCTCATTCTTTGCTGGCTCCACAGCTCTTTTCAAGTTTGAGGTGAGCTTAATTTTCCGTATTTCAACGTTGTCAGGAGAAAAAAAACAATTGCCAGTTATACTGATGAATCGTGCTTACTAAGTTTGAGAGTACTAACAATGCTTGCCCATTGCAGCTTTACTTTGGATTGTTGGTGTTCTTGGGATACATTGTCTTCGACACCCAACAGATCATTGAGAGGGCGCACCTCGGGGACCTGGACTATGTGAAGCATGCCTTGACCCTCTTTGTTGATTTTGTGGCCGTCTTTGTTCGGATCATTATCATTATGGTGAGTCCTGGTTCCCTTAATTATAGATGGGTGATATAGTTTTAATGGATATGGCTTAATTCCTTTTCTGCTGTTTCTGCAGTTGAAGAACTCTTCAGAGAGGTCTGAGAAAGAGAAGAAGAAGCGAAGGTATTAGGGACAGGTGTTCCTCAGCACAGTCATACTTGTGTGGTGGTGTCTTAAGAAATATATGATATGATGTTTGTAGAGTGGTTTGTCTTGACGAGTCTATTCTTTTTTCCCTTTATGTACATTGTTATTGGCATGACCGCATAAGTGATGTAATCATGAATAGTGTTTTGCTTTTCAATTGGTAGAGGTGGTTTGATGTCAATGTGGAAAATGTGAATAAGCAGATTTTTTTTTCCAGAAAAAGTAATCCGTTATGTTTTGCTTTCCATTTTAGGGTTAAGTTGATATATATTTCGAAGACAAGATGAGTTTATACGAATTCATCATTCTTGATTAGTTGTTTCAATCTTGGTTCACTGATTTTGATAGCTGCTGAATACTGGCCATTTCTTCAAGGCAATGTGAACAGGGATAGAACATGACTGGTTAATTTAATTACCAATCTCGTTGATTCAATCATTAAGTAGGTGGTAAGATAGAATACAATATTATGTAAATTCTAATATATTTATATAAAATTAATTGTGGCAAAAAAATGTAAAAATAATAATTAAAACAGAAAACCATAAAAACTACCTGCCAAGGGGTGGGCATAATTTTAATAGAAAGGGTTTTTTAGTTAAACATACATATTTAGAGATCTGTCATTCACTTTTTAAAGAGTATGTTCTTTTTTAAAGGATAATATTCATTTTTAGTTCTATCCAAAGACTAAAAACTGTTCCTAAAATTAAAAATGATTCATCAATCATATCCATCCAAATCACAGTTCTGTGACGACCACACCACGTCACCAACCGAACCCATAAAAAAAATCAATAAATATTTACAAAGATTTATTATTTACGCAAAAAAAAAATCAGTTAAAAAATTGTTCCTAAGATTTTCTATATAAAAAATGACCGTCCCCGACAAGCAAAGCTATTGAAAGGATCCATCAATCATATCCATCTAAATCATCATCCGATGACGACCACAATGAACCCACAAAAAAAATCAATAAATATTTACAAACTTATTATTTCTAAAAAAATTCAAAACATAATTAGATTAAAAAAAACTGTTCCTAAGATTTTACGCATAAAAAATGACTGGCTCCGACATGTTGTTAAAATGATTCATCAATCATATCCATCTAAGTCATCATTCAGTGACGACCACACAATAGTGGCGGCTCCAGAAATTTCAAATGGGGTCATTAAAATAATAAATTTAACAAAAAATTTAAAAAATATATTCTTATCATATGGTTTTTAATGGGTTCATGACAATGATATGGTTGTATATATGGGCCTCTTGAATAATTTTATAGTCCATTTTGCAGCACGCTTTGTAGCCTCATATATTATCATAACGTAGTATTACTATGTTATCATAGTGTATGTAGTTCTATCAAAATGAATAACGCAATTTTTTTAATCATTTTTTCAATATGAAAAAATACACTAATGTATCTCAGTATATAGTTCAATTTATATAATTGTGTGTATTTTAATTGGAGAGTATATGATTTAAAATATATAAAAAAGAAAATCAGTGTAAACTGTAATTGGAGTTGGACATGTCATTTTCTTTTTTAAAAAAAATTGATGGAATCTGATTTATATAAATGTGCATATGGGCCTCCTGAATGACCCACGACCTAATGATTTGTTTTTTTTAAATCAATGGGTTAATTGATCCCACCTCAACAAAGCTGGTGTCGCCCTGACCACACCACCACGTCACCAACGGAACCCACAAAAAGAAAAATCAATAAACATTTGCAAAGATTTATTATTTCCACAAAAATTTAAATCAAATTAAAAAAAAATTGTTCATAAGATTTTCCACATAAAAAATAACCCGCTTCGACAAGCTATTAAAAGGATCCAATAATCACATCCATCTAAATCACCATCCATCTAAAATGACCACACCCATTGGAGGTTCCAAGAATTTTTACGGATAGGATCAATAAAAAAAAATGAATTTAACTAAATTTTCAAAAAAAAGTACTCCTATCATATAGTTTTTAATGGGTCACATAACAATGATATGGTTGTATATAAATGGACCTACCCCACTTAGAAGTTGATTTTTTTTTTTTTTTTCAAAATGATGGGATCGATCTCACCTCAACAAAAGGGTGGGGAGGCAGTTATCACCACTCACCAGCTCCTCAACCCACCCCCCTTTTTTTTAAACAAATCAATCTCCCATTTGCATCTTAACCCACCCCAACAGTCTTCACATACCCCCAAATATCCTCCGGCCGTCCCCACCGCCATGCCACCCTCTCCTTCTCTAATCTCTCGTAGGCTGCCTCTTCACCGCCACGATCAAGCCTGCCACGCCCTCTCCACAGCGCCTTCACCGCCGCGCGCTTCCTCGTGTGTAACAAGCGCTTCACGCGTGTGTCCGCCACGCTCATATCCGTTGCGCACCACCTCCTCGCGGCAGCCCTCATCGATGGTCTTTTGTTTCTTTTAGTACTGCCTTTCAATGTGATTCAATGGTCATCACAAGCGGGCTCACCTTCGGCAAGGACCCAGAGACACTCTCCCCTAACCTCTTGGACAACCTATTCTCCTCCGTCGTCTTCGACTCCGTCACCGAATCCACCCTCGAAAAGCTCCTCACCAGTGAACAAATAGAAGACAAAATTATACAAATAGAAATGAGAGGAGATGAATTGATAAAAAAAACTAAAAAAAGAATTTTTTTTTTGAAGGAACAGAGATAAAGAAGACATGTTGCTCCAATAGAAAGACACGTCACAATGCAAATTTTTGGGTTCTACATTCTTTTTTTTTTTAATCTCTTCTTCCTCTTTGTTATTTCTTTTATAATCAAAGATCACCCAATGTATACAAAGAAGAGTAGGATCTCTTGCTAACGTTAAATCGATAAAATGACTAAGAAAAAATCATTCAAAACCCCAATCGAATCCACCCCTCCCCCGCCCTCCGCCGCATCGTCCTAAACTTTGTCCTCACCAATCGGGACACCTCATGGTCGCGCTCTCGTGGTTCTTCTACAACGTCATGAACAACCCATCCGTCGAGGAATGCATCCTCTACAAGATCGCGCAGAGGAAGAGGTTGAGCTCGTTGGTGATGGGGACAGTCGGGAGGATCTTTGGGGGGAGTACTTGAGTGCTGTTGGGGTGGGTTAGGATGTGAAGGGGTTGAGTTTTGAAGGGGTGGGATTGATTTGTTTCAAATACATAAAATAAAATTAAAAAAAGGGTGGATTGAGAAACTTATAGAGCGGTAATAACCACACCACCATGCACCAACATAACCCACAAAAAAAATTAATAAATGTTTACTAAGATTTATTATTTCTACAAAAATTCAAAATATAATCATATTACAAAAGGACTTGCCCGACAAACTATTAAAATGATCCATCAATCATATCCATCTAAATCACTGTATAGTGATGACCACACCACAACGTCACCAATTGAACCCACAAAAAAAATCAATAATTAAAGGGAAGCTATATACCAATCCCGTCAAATTAGAATCCCACCCCTATTTAAAAATGAATAATAGTTTTCTATGCTTTTCTGAAACAATTCAAAACCCACCCCATCAAACCATACTCGGACCTCATCAAGTTCTACTTCTCTAACAATGGCAACCTCGCCGCGATTGAAAAGGCGGAGGCAACGAAGCGGCCTCATCACTTCTTTTGCACGTTCACGCCGAGCGCGAACGCGATGGTGGACGGGCATGGGTTGTTCCCGTTCGACATGGAGATCTAGGAGTTCACGGAGAACATGGAAAGCCTTCTTGGGAGGGGAGTCAATGACGACAACGCACAAGTGGAATTGTCAAGATCAAAATCCGACCTTATGCGTTGAACCGTTCATCGAATTCTGCATTCATCATTGTCCAAGAAACAACGTCCCGATCATGCATTCCGTCAAACAACATATTGACATAAATTATTCTCGTGAACCTCATATACATGCCGATCAGATTGTTGTACTAAAAAAACACACGCAACTTAATATTTTTAATTTACACCTGCTTGAATGTCTATTCCCCTTTAAATAAACATTGAATTTTTGTCCATACATTCATTCCGTCAGTTCATTTATATCATCGTCTTCTTCAATATTCATGTTTGAGAAATGGATGAAGTTCGAAACAACATCTATGAAAAGCTTTCAATATGATTGCACGGCAACTGAAATTCTATGTTGGCATTTGAGGAGGAGGAGACGACCAGAGGGGGTAGAGCTGGACTGGTGGAGGGAGAGGGGGAAAGGAAGGAGAGGATGAAAAATCTGGGTGGGTAGGGGTCCAAGATGTAGTGTGTGAAATATAGGGGGCAGTTATTACCAACCCATCAACTCCTCAATGCACACCCTTTTAATATTATTTTTTTGTCATCCTAACCCACCCCTCTCCTGGAAAAAAACTCTTGTTATGTCAGTGGACTCTTCTCCGTCCGATTGAGGTTGGAAGGCGATGGTGGCGGGTAAGGTCATGGTGGCGATCAGCGTCCATTGAAGCCCCGCAAAACCCAAGAAGGTGACCACCACTCCGCCGCCTCCGAAGCACTTCTCCTCCCCAAACTCGGCAAAGCTGCCGTAGAAGTCGTCAAGCGTCGGCGGCGGTGGCAACGCCTCATTTTTGCGATCGTTCGGGGTCTACTTCCCACGGTCCTCCTCGTAGGTCTAGCTGCGCCTGCTGGAGGACATGGCGGAGCTGCACCGCGTGGTGGAGGAGCTCTGCGAGCGGGAGTCGCGCCTCCGAAAGGAGCTTCTGGAGCACAAGATATTGAAGGAGACGATCGCGATCGTTCCATTCCTTAAGAAGGAGATCGCCTTTAAAGACAAGGATCTCGCAAAGTCGTCGCTCAAAATCGATGGCTTGAAAGCAAAGAGCGAGACGTTGAGACGGGAAATTAAGATGTTGAAGAACAAAATCGACGATGGAGAAGCGAGAGACCTCAAACTGAAAGAGATGGAAACAGAGAACCTTAAAAGTCAGAGAAATAAGGAACATATATGTTGGAGGAGTGGGGTGGGTTAATATAACAAAAAATTTAAAAATTAAAAAAGGGGTGGGTTGAGGAGTTGATGGGTGGTAATAACTGCCCCTGAAATATATTTAGGGGTTGAATTTTTGACGGGGTGGGTCATCTAATGGGGTGGGGTTGGACGAAAACGGGTTTAAAAACCATCCAGGCGTCCACACAAATCGCCCAACAACAGAGAAAATCAAAAGCAATGCTCCTTCACACGGTCACCACCACCTTCAAATCCTCACCACCACCACCATCTCTCCCCCTCCTCATCAGATCCACCTCCCGATTCCCCATCAAACCCTCCACCTTCCCCAGAAATCCCAAATCAATCCCGTTGAGCTGGCTCGGAAAGCCAGGGTTCGGGAACCGGGCGACGAATCCGACGGTCCAGATGGATTCCTCGGCGTCGGATTCGGTCGCGCAGGGTCCGGACGAAGACAAACCCTCACCGGGGTTGGAGTTCGCGGAGTTCGCCGCGGGCTGCTTCTGGGGGGTGGAGCTGGCCTTCCAGAGGGTGCCCGGGGTGATAGAGACCGAGGTGGGTTACACGCAGGGGGTCATGCACAACCCGACTTACGAGGACGTGTGTACGGATAAGACCAACCACTCCGAGGTGGTGCGCCTTCAGTACGACCCCAGGCAGTGTAGCTTCGACGATTTGCTGAACGTGTTCTGGGCAAAGCATGACCCAACCTCGGTCAATCGACAGGTATTGATTGGATTTTTTTTTTTTTGAAGGAATTCGTTTTTTTATTTTAATTTTGATTCGGCGAGAAAAGAAAGGTTGGGTTTTTACTGTGTTTTTTCATGTTTTGGGTAACTTGGAGTGTCGGAAATGGTGAGTTTGAGTTCTTGGAGAATCATGTCGTGGTTAAGCTAAGTTTTTTTTAAAAAAAAAAAATAGAAATGTTAATGTAATAGTGGCATTTGGGCTGAATTGTTGATCAATTCGGGGGTAGTCTGGGTAGAGGGTGACTGCTATTTTTCTCGTCCTTCAGAGGGACACTGTCAAATTGACTGTTTTTATTTTTTATTATTATTCTTATCTGTAGACTGTGAGGGAGCGTTTAAATAGAGAAAACAAGAAAGAAATTGATGGGAATACATGAGAATTAAAAAAAAAAAAAAAGTTGTTTGAATAGAGAGAATAAGTGGATATAGTTATGTAGAATTAGGTGAGAATAAACTGATATTTATATTCTTGACTTTCCTTTAAATTGTGTTGTTTCTCCACTGGTTTAAGAGGATCCACTTGTCAAATCACATGTCATCACTTATCTCTTATACATATTTCTTATGCGTCAATATAGTTCACATGTCAAATCAATTTTTTACATCTTATTCACATTTTATTCTTCATCAACCAAACAACTCAATATTTATTATTGAGTTTTTTTAATGAGAATAACAAAAAATACAATCAAACAAAAAATCACATATTCTATTGATAAAAATATCAATTTTTGGAATAGGTATAAATATCAAAACAACTTATGTCTTTATCCAAACGTAACCTAATAAGTGAGTTGGGTTTTTGAAGTTAGATACCGTAGGTTTTGGTTTGGAGTAATTTAAAATGTGTGCCTTTTGGTTTGGAATGTCCTGCATGTTATTTCTGTATGTTTGGATTGCTTATTTGATTGTTTTGTTTGTGGACTGTTATAACTTATAAAGGCCTGGACTTTAATTCTACATGCCTTGTATGGGGACAGTCTGCAATGGATTTTTTCTGAGAGCCTAGGCTTAGAAATAATAGTTTTCATTTCTAGTCAGTGAAATTGAGGGGTTTATTTTTGGGTGGGCGTGAGGGACAATTTCTGCCTTTGAAAGAAGAATTATCCAATTCAGTCCTGTTGAAAGAAGAAAGAAAGTTATACTTTGTTACACGTGTGGATTCATTAAACATAGATTGAGGGAGAAAAAAAAGAAAAAAAGTGATTTGTTTTGGTAGATTAATTTTTGATAATCTTGTCTTGATAACTTAGGAATAGGTTAGATAATTATTTTAGGAAGTGGATCAAGTTTATCTGTTGTATTGGATAAAATACATTTGTCTCATTAAAAATAAAGTTCTAATATAACATTTTCACACACATTCAAAAAATATGTTGCATCTATCATATCACACAAAAATCTCTCACATTTATTCTCAATCACAAACAATTATCATAAAAAGTCATAAACTATTATCAATATCTTATCCATTACTTATCATCATTTTATCTAAAGTGAATTGAACCACAAAAATATGACATTTGTATTTTTAAAGAGAATAACAAAAAAAAAATTATTTATTCGATAATGATTATTAATCATCCCGGTACAACTATTATAGAATAATTCTGTCACACCGCAACCCGGGGTATTATATTGTCACTAGTATATATTTGATTTAAAAATATATATAATATTTTTTCAATTTTAAAATACATATTTTATTTTTTAATTGTGTGAACTTTAATTACAAAGATTTATTTCTACATAAATTCAAAGCATATTCATATTAAAAAATTCTTTCTAAAATTTATTCCATATAAAAAATGAAGACTCCGACAAGTTCTTAAAAGTAGGTTTGTCAACAGATCAGATCCAGACTAAGTCAGGGTATATCCGGACCCGATATGTGGTAGGATCCAGATCCAGCCGTCGGACTCGGGTCAGACCGGGACACGAGACTCTCCTCCTCCTCTCACACTCTAGGTATCAATGCATGTCATTATATTCGGAATGCACCATGCATTCTGAATATATATGCATGGGTGGTACATGCATTGTTCCATGTGCTTGTCTCGTGGGCTTTCTTAATTTATTGGTCTATCTTGTAATACTGCATGCACGCCCAGTTGTTGTGGTGTAATGCAAAAAAATTAAACGATATATATTTATATATGAAGGTGGTGCTCCTTCTAATCCCTTTCTCATGTTTCTCCTAAATAGTTGCAGTCGTCTCGCTGATATTACCGGTCCTAATTAGGTCCCAACATGAGTGTACATTTGTTGAGGTAAGATATATTAATCAAGATCTAGATATCTTTTGTTACAATTTTGGACGAAAAATCTATAAAATTAACATCATCAATAGTTCAATTATCATGGTTCAATAATTTGATTTGTCGCCTTCAATCCAAATTAACATAGATGGATAGTTATGATTAACCCTGGCTATGTTGGAAACCTCATATGTGCATTGCATCGACATCATTAAAATTTTGGTTGTATGTGTCTATATTCATGTACATCAGTCAAAATTTGGTTGTGTGTGTATATATTCAATCGGGTCTCAAGTTTATAGAATCTGTTCAGATTGGATATATTATAAGTGTAATTGTGTTTAAATAAGCATTGGAAATAGTCCTGCCCCGCCCACTGACAAAAGGCCCAGGCCGTGGTAAAAAACCAGGCCCAGACCCTACCCATGGGCATGGGTCTAAACGGGCTTGACGGGCCGGACCCGGGCTTCAGACACATGGGCGGCCCTGCAAGTCAGATTTTAAACTTTTTATTTTTTTTATTTTAAGTTGTTCATTTGAATATAAATGTTAAAATAACACAAAATTTAAAATATAATGTTGAAAAAAATATTTAATTAAATTTTTAAAAATAAACATATTAAATTAATTAATTATTTAAAAAATAAATAATTACATATAACTAACTAACTAAATGGTACCTATATAAATATTAATAATTTACATACCATTTAAATAAAAATTATATAAAATTAAAATTACATAGCCTTATGCTTTGATTTTTTGGGATCCTTAGGTCCGGATCAGGATCTATCAATCATATCTATCAATCATATACATCCAAAATCACCATCCACCGGCCACACCACCACGTCACCCACAAATAATAATAATAAATAACACACAAAAACCGTCCACACAAATCGCGTGAAAGCCTTCTCGATTACGCAACCATTAAAAAAAAAAAACCCATCAACAACAAAGGAAATCAAAAGCAATGCTACTTCACACGGTCACCACCACCTTCAAACCATCATCTCTCCCCCTCCTCATCAGATCCACCTCCCAATTCCCCATCAAACCCTCCATCTTCCCCAGAAATCCCAACCGAGTCCCGTCGTCCCCCCGACCCATCATGAGCTGGCTCGGAAAGCTAGGGTTCGGGAACCGAGCGACGAATCCGACGTCCCAGATGGACCCCTCGGCGTCGGCTTCGCTCGCGCAGGGACCGGACGGCGACATACCCTCACCGGGGCAGGAGTTCGCGCAGTTCGGCGCGGGCTGTTTCTGGGGGGTGGAGCTGGCTTTCCAGAGGGTGCCGGGGGTGACGAAGTCCGAGGTGGGTTACACGCAGGGGGTTATTCACAAGCCGACTTACGAGGACGTGTGTACGGGGACTACCAAGCACTCCGAGGTGGTGAGGCTTCAGTATGACCCCAGGCAGTGTAGCTTCGACGACTTGCTGAGCGTGTTCTGGGCGCGGCATGACCCCACGACCCTCAATCGACAGGTATTGATTGGGTTATTTAGGGTTTTCGAAGGAATTTGTGTGGGTGTGTTTTTTTAATTATTGAATTGTCATTCGGGGAGAAGAGAAAGGTTGGATTTTTATTGTGTTTTTTGAATTGGACGCTTTCATGTTGGGATGGGTGAGCTTTGGTGACTGAGAAGGTTATTTGGCGTATTGAAAATGGTGAGTTTGAGTTCTCGGAGAATTATGCCGTGTTTAGGCTAAGTTCTAAAAAAAAGTTCGAAATTTTAATGTAATAGTGGCATTTGGGTTGAATTGTTGATCGATTCGGGGGGCTCTGTGGGTAGAGGGTGACTGCTATTTTTCTCCTCCTTGAAAGGGACACTGTCAAGTTGACTGATTTTTTTTAATTATTATTCTTATTTATAGACCATAAGTGAATTGGGTTTTTGAAGTTAGGATACTGTAGGTTTTGGTTTGGAGTAATTTAAAATGTGTGCCTTTTGGTTTGGAATGTCCTGCATGTTATTTCTGCATTTGGATTGCTTGTTTGATTGTTTTGTTTGTGAACTGTTATAAAGGCCAGGACTTTAAGTCATTTCCACATGCCTTGTATGGGGACAGTCTGCAATTGATTTTCTCTGAGAGCCTAGGCTTAGAAAGAATAGTTTTCATTTCTAGTCAGTGAAATTGGGGTGGTTATTTTTGGTTGGGGGTGAGGGATAATTTCTGCCTTTGAAAGAACAATTATCTAATTCAATCCAGTTGAAAGAAGAAAGAAAGTAATGCTTTGTTACAACAATTATAGTCTGATTAGCAAGATTTTTTAAAAAAAAAACAAATTATGCTTGTTCTCTAGAAGTGTTGTAACACAGTGGTGGCTAAAAACATCTCTGTGCACTTGGATATTCTGGAAAGCACTGTGTTCTTTAGGTGCCATTGAGAAATATGGGTTTTTAATTTCCACTCCAAGAAAAGCGGCAAAAAGTGCGATGGCATTTTTTTTTGTTGCCCTACATTTTCTTCTCCCTGAAAATTATTCACTCCATAGTTAGTGTGAATTTTTAATAATGATATACAACACGACTTCATTAAATCCAGTGATATAATGGGCTCAACTTTGCTGAACTTACATCACTTGTTTTCTTGTGTTATTTGAACTAGCAATAATGGTTGAAGATCCCAGTTAGTTTGTATGTGTAAATTGTATTTGGTGTTAGGAAATTTTGCATTGGTGATAACGGCTTCAGGTTGGTTGCTATACACATGATACATACTACTTAATCAGTTAGGGACTTAATGGCAGTCTCTGGTGACTTTGGAAACAACCAAGGGTCCTTTCATTGTGAAAGGACTTAAATTAGAGTCCCAGTTATACATTTCACAGATTTTTTTTCTTCTAGATATCAAATTCACCATCTGTACCCCAATTTAACATTCATGCCTCATCTTTTCTTAGCTCTCATGCCTGCATTATGTGTGTGTCTCTCTCCCTCTCTCTCTCCCCCATCCCCTCCATTTTGGGTATTTCTCTTCTTGTATCTCTATCGGATTTGCATAGAATTTTTACAACTATACACAAAATGTTGGGAATTTTTTGCATCATCAAATTATCTGATTAGGTACCAGTACCACTATATGTTTTGATGCCATATTGCCATGATTATTGTTCATCCATAAGATTTTCTTGTAGAAACTGTAGTATGTACGCACTAGTTTTACACACATTGAATAGTTGAAACCAACCGGTTTATGTGATTTTTCAAATGCATCTATATAGATCACCTAAATGGAGTAATACATTATAAACTATAAAACATGAAAATTAGAAACTGTTTGCACTGTGACTTGTTTATGGTCATATAGAGTCCACATGCTCTACTGAGATGCGATTTCGGGAGTATTGGATTCTTTAGAAGAGAAAAAAATAGATCAATGAAAATGTAAATCTTGCAAAGATCAATGGTTCCTAATCCCCCATTTGGGGTGTGACATAGCCTTATCGAGAATGAATTGATATTTTAGGATAGATAGCTATCGGTGCAGTTTCTGTGTGGTTGCATTTTTCCAGTTTTGTCATCATTATTTTTGTCTTTAATGCTTTTTGGTGTGATATAATGCGGGGATAGACTATTTCAATTCCCTCCAGTATAATTATTAGGGCTTTTTCTAACTTATCCGAGCATATTTATCATTTTTTTATTCTTCCTAAACAAACGAGTTTTTGTTCCTATTCCTGCCCTATCCAGCCCTTATTCTGCACACCAAACAGGAAAAGACGTTTTGTTTGCTGCTGTGCTCTGATTGCATTCTCTCCATACGGTATCCTTTCAGGGAAATGATGTCGGAACCCAGTACCGGTCTGGCATTTACTTCTACACGCCCGAGCAGGAGAAAGCGGCACGGGAGTCACTCGAGAAACAGCAGAAGCTCCTGAACAGGAACATTGTCACCGAGATTCTCCCGGCAAAGAAATTCTATAGGGCAGAGGAGTACCATCAGCAGTACCTCGCAAAGGGGGGCCGCTTCGGTTTCAAGCAGTCCACAGAGAAAGGTTGCAATGATCCCATCCGTTGCTATGGCTAGGTCTTGTGTTTTTTTTTATGTATACACAGGAAATAAAGAGGGATAATGGAGGATCAGAGGTATGTGCATTCTAATATATTGTGAAGTCAATGTTGTTGATATGGTATTTAGGTGAAAAGAAAAAAAAAACAATATATGACTTCTGAAAAATGTGGTGTTGATATGTTGTGTGCAAATTCTCGAGTGTATGTGATTCATATGAAGTGCTTTATAAGTTGTTAATGCATTATTTATTTCTATACCTATATTAATTTTGTACCACTAGAATGTTTAAGAATTATACACATCACTCTAGTTAAGTTCTTTCTTATTTTCTCAAAAAATGAGCACAGTTGAAGTCTTGAAGAAATGATTAAAGTATCCAAATTTTAACTTTTTGTATATATTCACTTAAAAATACAGTATTTATTTTTATATCATAAAAACTATGCTTTTTGTTCTAGCTATTGTTGTTTCTAGAACAACTCCAGTTGATGAAGAAGCTGCAGAAGATAAGGCGAATCGAGAAAGGAATCTGAGGGGAAATACATATAAATAATTTATTAAAAAAAACAAAGAATCTGAGGGGAAATACATATAAATAATTTATTAAAAAAAACAACAACTGACACATGACATAACTTCTACATAACTATATATTTCTAGGTACAGTGAATAATTCACTGGTATGTAATGAGTGTGCTTGTAACAATCTACCAGATATATAGATGGATATACATCTTCTATATGATCTCAATTTCTTGCCAGGAAGCCTTTAATCTCCCAGATAATCACATAAAGAAATTACAGATCAATGTAATTATATAAATCTTTGCTTCCCTCTTTTCCTTGGACAATGTTTTATTCTACAGCCTGTTAAGCTCACATACTTATGAGATGAATATTATAAGAAATTACAGTATATAAGTAGAAGTTTTAGGTTATCTCAAATATTATATAGGTATTTTTTCTAATAGTTCCTTTTCTTTTTTTATGAAATAACATTTCTTGGATGGATCTTTTTAATGCTGTCTTTCACTTTTTTTCAGCCATCTTCTGAAAGTCTTAAAATAAAACATGGCATCACATCATCTCAATGAAGTCTTTTACTTTTTCCATTATTCTTTAGTGGAGCAATACCAATAGTGAATGAATTGAATAGCATATTTTGAGTAAAAGATTTTTACCATGTCGATGAAGTAAATTGAAATCATTGTAATAGATTTTTTCTTTCTTTCATCATTTTCAATTTTTTTGGGGTGAGGTGGGGATAACAGGAAAGGTCCCAAATATGATTTAATGAATTCACCACACTAATTAAACAAACATAAGGCAGTTCCGAAATCAAGCAGCAAGACTCAAGATAACCATATAGGAGGAGTACCCCCAACCTCAATACGCATCCACAGTACTTTATGGTGGTGGCCAGACACGGGCCATGGGCTTAGAATACTAAGACCACAATTTGAGTTCCACAGATATAAATATAGTGCAAAATTTAAATAGCTGAAAGCTGCAGCAGATCAAGTTTACTCATAGATCCATGGGTGGAGGCTGCTCTTCCATGGCACAGCCCCATCGGGGAACCACAGTCCAATCTCTTTCCTAGCACTCTCGACTGAGTCGCTTCCATGAATGACATTCCTGGATATAATAATGGACAAGGGTGAAAAACAATCAATCCTCATTATAAACATTTAACTTTTGAGCTTGAGAGACAGCCACACAAAAACCACAGCTACCAGACCACCGATAACTCACCTACCTTGGCGGGAATCAAACAACCAAGATGCTGAACTCAGAAAAAAATTTCATATGTAAAATTTTAGTGCCCAAAACAAAGGGGAACATCGGGTGTGGTTATTTTGTTATGAAGTATATGAAGGATCTCATCGACGATCAAAACATACCCATTCAACAAAGGCTAAGATCAATATAATTCTTGTACACATTATTCTTGTACAATTGATTTTAAAGGCATCCCAGAACCAGGTTGATGGAAACTTTACAAGGTATGTACACAACTCAGAATATCCGTTTACACAAGATTGCTTATATATATACATGTGTGTGTGTATAGAGAGAGGGAGGGGGCACGGAGGGTGTTCCATCATCAAATGGACACAATGGCACAATATGCAATAGCAAGCATAGATAAGAACAAATATTAATGCATTTCTTTTCTTTATAGAACATGACCGTGAAAAAAGTTCTGTCACTAACAATAACTAACTTGTACTTTGAAAAATCTAAAAACTGGTGTAGTCAGAAAATCATTTAGAGAACTAGGTTAAGACAAGCCACATAAGCGCCATGCCGCCATGTACGGACCAAACCAGCATAGGGATTTTTGAAATTATCGATTAATCCGGAAATCCAAAATCTGGCTTTATCTTTGTTAGAAGAGGCCATATTAGGAGTTCCAGCTTCAAAACAAAGGTAGGCACACCTTTTTTTGAGTGTGTTGTGATGAGTACTGGATTCCAATCTTCAATTTCAAGTAACATATTTGGCTTTCATCACTCCGCCTTGGAGCGGGTTCAAGTGAAAAGGACATGTAAGAAAATTTTAGGCAAAGAGGTTGGTGTAAACTGTTAGTAGTTATCACACTCTCTCCTCACATTTCTAACTTCTAGTGGCCTTGTCCATCCAAACGATGCATCCCAACTTCTTCTTGTGCCTTTGGTCATAATAACGCCTAGTGAGTGATGAACCCGAACTTTTAGTGCCCATAGACACTGTGAGGACGCATGACCCAATACAGGGTAGTGTGTGGAAAGGGGCAAAATTGAAGACAAGATTTCATATCCCATCTTCAACACACAAGAAAACATGTATGCCCTCGTATGAATTAAGTCCTGAACCCAAAATCCAACTTTATCAAACATCTAAAAATCTAAAAAAATAAAGTTGGATTTTAGAATTCTGGCCTCAACTGACATGACACGAGGCATACATTGCATGCTAGTTATCTCATTCTCTAAATAATTTGCTGCCATCACAATTTTTCTACTTATATTCTTTTTAAAAATTCCCCGATCTTGGGATACCCTCATCTACTTGTTTGAGCTACCAATAGAATTGTCATACCTAGGTCTTGTGAAATACCACATTAATATTCCCCAAAAACCCTAAAACCCAGTTTTGGATATAACTCCAATAATAATAGTAGCGATCAGATTCGCCTTTATTCCATTTGGCTGCACAAAAATCTCCCAGTTACTGTACCCTGAATAAACCGAAAAAATAAATTAAGAACCTGATAACTTTATTTAGGTTTTCCGTCCATACAATCACCCCACTTATCATAGTTTCTATCCACATAAATACTCAAACAATATAGTTAATCATATTCCTATTCTATCTGAATACCCATTCTTATTCTATATTATTTTATCTCAAACCAAACGGGGCCAAGCCGCTAAGGTGATAAAAGAGAAAATAAGCTTCTATGAATTGAGATCTTAACATTTTTATATTAAAACCTTTTGCATGATTATAGTATTATCATGAAAAATTCAGATAGAAACTGGAAAAGAAGAGAACCTAAGTTGCTAACCTGCCAATCTCAATTGCGTAATCACCACGAATGGTGCCAGGTGCAGATTCAGAAGGATTTGTGGCGCCAATGATCTTGCGTCCAGTCACGACCACATTCTTCCCCTCCCAAATCATCGCAACAACTGGGCCAGATATGATATACTCAACCAACCCATGGAAGAAAGGTTTGGCCGAGAGGTCCGCGTAATGCTTCTCTGCGAATGCAGAGTCCACATTGATGAGCTTCAGACCTGACATACACCCAAACATACCAGATTAGCGTGACATGAAAATTCTATGAAAGTGAAATTGAACATGTTTAATCATTTTAGAATAAATAAACCACATCACCGTAAAGACAATACAGAAGAACCCAAATTCAAGAATTAAAAAAAAAAAAAGATTGATGACTCTTTGGCTCCAAACACCTTGTCTTTTCTCTAGAATTCAAATTAAAAAAAAAACAAAAAAAACTCACGAAAAACCTACACCAAAAACAAAGTTGCATAAAACGAACATGTACTGTACATATATACTTTGGTCAGATATTCAGTCGAAGCTATATATCATTCAAATCACTGATACCACAGGTCACAACGTAAACAGATGGGCCACTCCAAATCAATACAAAGTAAAGTTATCACCTTTCAGAGAGAAACCCTTCTTCTCAAATATGCTGATGATCTCTCCAACCTGAAACCCACAAAAAAAAATTCCACACATTCAATATTTCAAAACAAATAAATAAAACCATTCACGAATCACAAATCCCCCCCCCCCCCCCCAAAAAAAAAAAACACCCTTTGATGTAAACCAGGTGCAGAGAACACCAAATCCCAAACTATCTGATTAAAAAACAGTCCAACAAATCATGCAATTCGTACATGTCCACCTTCACCAACTTCGATTTAAAATAAAAAAGAAAAAAGAAAGAGAGAGAGAGAGAGAGAGAGAGAGAGAGAGTACCAAGCCGCGTTGAACTCCATCGGGCTTGATCATGATGAAGGTCTGCTCCATTTTTTTTAGTTCTTTTGTACTAGAAACCCTAACCTTCAATTGAGGAGAGAGAGAGAAAAGGAAGAGAGAGAGAGAGAGATTAGTTTGATTGATTTGTATTATTTATAGATTGATGAAACCCTAACCCTACGTCCAAGGCATATTCGCTTTGACAAATTCTAATCTCTTTTAATGGGGTCCTTTTGACATATTCGAGTGTGAAAATGGTGATCACGACCTTTTGTGCTTGGTGGTTTTAGCCCACCGTTTGTTTTGGGCTGCTGTTAGCTCATGTTTGCCTAAATCAAAACAGTGGTTTACCATTGTGACACTGTGCATGAGACTAGAGGCTAATACACACAGTTTTTTTTGTAACATCATACGCTATGATAATATAGTATATATTATATTATTATAGTAAACAATCTAATTATTTTTGTCATTTTTTTACTATGAAAAAAAAATACAATAATGTAACTCAATATATACTTCATTTCATATAACAGCATGCACTTTAAAAGGTGAGTGTATGATTTAAAAAAAAATAGGATGGACTACAATTTGGGCTGCAATGGGGACTGTGTGTATCTTTTTTCATGAGACAATCGTCCTATCAATATCTTTGTACCATGCAATGGGATAACACAATATATATTATGTTTTATGGGATTATATCATAGTGTTTGATATAAAAAAATTAATTTTTCAAAATAAAAAAATACGCTTATATCTTAGTATATATTTTATTTAATATAACATCATGTTATTTCAATTAGAAAATTTATGATTTTTAAAAAAATAACTTAGATTGCGAATTGGGGCTACAATTGGGGTTGGACATGTGATTTTCTTTTCCTTTCCCTGTATTATGTATACTATGCAAGGTGGACCTTGGGGGATATTATTTGGGAAAATGATATGTTCAACCCCAATTATAGTCTATACTAGCTGTTTTTTTTTTAAATCATACACTCTTCAATTGTGGTGCATGTAGTTATATGAAATAAAATATATATCGAGTTGCATTAATGTATTTTTTTCGTGTTAAAAAAAGTGATTAAAATTTTTTCACCATACATTATGATAGAACTCCGTACACTATGATAATGTAGTATATACTATGTATCATCTATAAGGCAGTGCATGGCACTGCAGAGCAGACTGCCCAACTATGGCCAAGCAGACCATGGGCCTATTTATTGCCAGGTGATCTGATAACATGTTGAAATCAACTATATGAGACCCAGCCCAATTTCACTGTTTCACTTGCAAATATAAGGTATATATCAATGAATTCATGATTGGGTGCATTCATTGATTTAGCAGTCCTAACATAGTATATGTTTATTTTAATCTAGTATATATACTATATATAATGTTGGCTACATATAAAAAAATTTACATTCAATTCATTTAAGTATATATTTAATTTGTGTGATGAACCGGAGATTTGTATTTCATTAGACAATTATCTTTAAAAAGAATAAAATGTTGGGATTGTTACGGTAAGAATGATTGTCCTGACATTTTTCTATAAAGATTTACTATACATGTTTTCAAGAAATTGTAATAATCTAACACACTATAGGTAGCCCGAGAGTCAATTTTTTTCCAACAACTACTGCAATCATCATCTATGTTGTTTTTGTTATTTGTGTTTTATAAAGACTTCTGTACTAAATGCTTTCAACCACATCAGTTCACCAACTCCTGCAATGAATAAAGACTCTCTCTTGATGGGTGTTATTGTTTCAGAATTGATGGTCAACAACCCAACAAACCTACTGAATTATATAGTGCCAGTTCTCTCTATATGTGCAACACAGCTGAAGATCACATATTTCAATGAATCAGTATGTACTCTTTTTTTTTTCTTGAAACAAATATGTATTTCATTAGACAACTGTATAATAAAAGTTACTGTAGAATGACTGAGTGTCACATTTTCACTGAAACATATGAAAGCATTTTTTAAGCCTTTAAAAATACACAAAAACAGCTTTTTCTGTAGTGGAACCTCCATTACCTTTTGTACGACCTATCCACCACCTTGGGCCTGCAATGTTAATATTTCCTCTTTTAACTAACTCAAGAGTTTTGTTTTTCTGCATGAAATTCTTATATATATAGGTTCGGAGTGTGATGTTTGACCTATAAGTAGTTTTTGGTTAGATTTTGTGATCAAATTAATAGGAAATCAATAGGTAGGTTAGAGTCCATTGTCATGTAATTTATCTCTCTTTTAACCCAAAATCGCGTAAATGGGTGTGATTATACTCCTTATAAGGACACAAATTAACCTAATAGAATCCTGATATCGATTCAATGATCTAATTCTTGATTTATTTTTGTTTTAAACTGTAAGATGACACATTATTCTATTACTCAGAGAATGGTTGATGTTTCTTCTCTTATTAATTTAAATTAGTTTATATAAAAAATGGTTTTTTACATCACTAGCATAGGCTTTGAAACAATGATACCATCTGAATCGTGTGATCAAATTCACTTGGATAAAACTTCAAATAATACACTGTTAAAAAAATGTTAGACACAATCCCGTTTATTATCTTCTATAGTTTACAGACGTCTTGTTTTTTAAATAGCATACCTCATTTAATGAATTATACATCATTTTATAAAAATAAAATATATAATCTGACAAACTGTATGTATCAATTCACAATAAATGTAAAAATGTTTTAACGAATTTTATGTCATGATAAGCAAGCGCTTGTTCGCTTGTTATTTTTAAGGTAAACACACTTGAAAGCTTTTTAAAAAAAAGTGCATTGTGAACATTTCCATTTCAAATAAATTCAAACGGACGAACAAATACTAGAAAGCTTTTAATAGCAGAAAAAACTTTCATTATTATATAACACCCCCAAGATGCCTGTGTTTTCAATGTAAACCCCACACGCAATTAAGAATTTATAATAGTTTTTCAAAAGGATCAAATACAAATTATTTAGTAAATATTTGCTTGTCATTTGTCAAGGGGTTGAATTACAATAGTTAAAGTCTAAAAGATGCAGTTCGCTAAATATGTATTAGTCTTCTCAGTGAACAAGTTCTATTAACATCTTAAAAAGAAGTCTTAACGTGATGAAGATCTCTGTTTTTTTTACCCAAAAAAGAAAATCTCTTCTTTTTTTTTCAAATTCGTCAAACTGTGATTCAGTCGAACAAGTTTAATTACACCTTTATGTTTATGAAGAATGAAAAATCAAATTGGTGGAACTAGTAATAACAATAAAAAAAAATTTGCAAAAACTAGTACAAGATCTGGTCTAAAATTAACTTGGGTCAAAGGGGCTAGTTGGAAACCGATTTGAAAAATGTGATTCTGTGTAAAGTAACTTAGGCTTTGTTTGGAATCGCATTAGAGTGAAGTTTGCGTTAAAAAACATAGCGGAATGCTACCTCCCATCCAAATAAAAATTTAGCATTGCCATTTCAAAGGAGGTGGTGGTGGTGGAGGTAAACAACATTTTTTTCCATTTCGCAATGGGTAAAAACATCACTTTTGAACCGCAAATGCAGTGTCCCAGGTCGTGAATACAAACTACCTCTTAATAAAGCTTAATTCCTAAAAAGCTAACTTTATTTATTTATTAAAATCTGAAACAAAGCTTTTTAATTAAGCATGTATTTCCAAAATCTTTGAAAACACACCTCATACAATTTCGATTTGATGAGATGTGGCAACCGCTTGATCTATAGGTTTTCTTGATCAAGTGGTCCCATCCAAAAAACAAAAAAAAGGATGAACCATGCACCCTAGTCCAAACAGTCTCAACTATTTATGTCATTATCTCTTGTGTTTTTTTTTTTCTTCTTTAAAGCAAGGCATGCTTTGTGTATCCAGCCAACACAATGAGGTCATGACAGAAGAGTGAGAGAGAGATGGGCGGTGGTGGACTGATTAGAATATGAGAAAGATTAGTTGGAGTGGATAATCTTTCTTGGGTTGAACTGATTTGTCTTTGCATTTCAC
The DNA here is from genome assembly GCA_030737845.1 of Acorus calamus. NCBI lineage: Eukaryota > Viridiplantae > Streptophyta > Magnoliopsida > Acorales > Acoraceae > Acorus > Acorus calamus. The sequence continues at coordinate 21,409,198 of CM060877.1, read as the reverse complement.
ATGCTGTTGTGTGACAGATACTTCAATTTTCTTATTTTTCTAACACCCAATCCCAAGTATAGTCTCCCCACGGCATGTCCATCAATGGAAACATCATCACCACTGACTTCAACCAAACCAAAGGCTTGATATTCATAGTGTACCTGTGGACAATAATAAAACAATATATAGAAAAATGTAAGAATTTGAATGAAAGAAAAAAACATGGCAAAAAAAAATTCATTTTACCTACGATTGTTTGTGTCTGCAATTAAAAATAAAAGAAAATAAAAATTATTTTCTATGCTTGTGATAAAAATGACATAAAATAAAATATATAATTTGTGCCAGAAAATTTTTAAAAAATGATAAAAAAATAAAATATATTGTAAGAATATCATATTCCCTCACTTTCCCTTTTATGGGTGAGAAATTTTTTTATCTCTCTCCTAATAAGATAAAATATAAAAAAATAATAAGGAATTATTTTTTCATTTTTTGTTTGGCCCAAACACCATGTTTTTAGGTGGTCAAAGTGTCAATTTTCAGTTTTTTTTTTATTTTTCCTTTCTTTTAGCATGGCACAAATAATTTGTTTAAGGTTTCAATTGTAATTGTCATGTCACTGTTGTAGTGTATCCTAAAAATTATATACTAAACATGTTCAATATTCTTCTCATTTTAAATGGCTTGACCTTGACACATTAATTCTATTTTGTAAGAATTTAATTTATATAATAAAAAAGTGCAATGAGTTTTAAAATGAGAAAATTAATCTTCAAATTTGAAGACCAAAAAGGGATCTGGAAGGCTACCTCTACATGTCTGTCCTAGTTCCACGAAAATTCTTTCAAATAATCGTCAACAAACAAACAGGTAAGTCAGCGCTAAGACTTGAATCCAAAACCTACTCTTAACACAGATGAACTCTGAACCATTGTGCTATGGCCACTAAAAACTATACAATCATGTTTTAGATCTTGAGAGTTGAGATCCATTTTGAAGTGTGATTGGATATATAATCGCACTTTATATATAAGAGGTAGAGAGCTCAATTGGAGGTACTTCATTTATTAGTGTTGATAAGTGCAAAGAACATGAAAAAAAAGAGTTTTTGGTTCCATCAAATGAGCTTATTCAAGAACATAACCAAAAAAAAAAATTATATTTAAAATTGACAGATTTTCTGACTGAATGCTAACTCAAATTAAACCCTCGATCAGTAAATATGGGAGGAGACGAATTTTTGGGAAAATAGGATATTAGTTGCATGAATATGGTTTAACATAATATACTTCATACATAACTACATATACATATACACATACACATATAAGAGAACTATATGTGTGTGTATAGTCAAAGGTTTATATAGAGATAATAATGAAAAGCAAAAGGCAGATCAGAAATGAGGCCACCAGATGGAGGTTTAGGACAATATGGTCAAATGGAAAACTTTATCACCAGGTGCATTCATATACTTGATATGTATATTATGTATAGTTTTATATATCATGTATATATAAATATATATGTCCTGCGGTATATGCTATATATAATTATGTCTATACTTATGGCTAAATATATAAATCATTGTGTGGTTGCATCTATCATTTTTCTCTAAGCGATGCAAATATATGATCACTATTTTTGTTATTTTTAACTATTCATTTATTTCATTTTCACCTTAAAAGTTTTATTTTATAATTTGTTAGGGAAAAATCCATATAATACCATGTATTTTCATAAAATCCATATAATAAGCACATAGATATATTCAAATAAGCTTTTGAGTTAAAAATTTGTTATCAAATTGAAAAATTCTAAAAACATTTCATTGTATTAACCCATATTTAAAAAATATTACTCAATTAAACTCATGTATTCAGTAAAAAATTTAAACACACAACAGTTTTACACTTCATCTTCTTCCCCAAATTTCTCACATCTTCACCACCACCAAACCCCTTTTCCACCACCATTGCCCCTCCCTGCCAACACCACTGCCCACCACCACCCCACACCCCCTCCACCACCCAAACCATCACCATCTCTAACAACCCCCCCTTCCCTTCCCCTTCCCCTTCCCCTTCCCCACCACCACCCCTCCTCCATCACCCTCCCGTCCCTCCTCCACACCACCACCCATTCTCCACCGCCACCCCCTCCCTCATCTCCATCATCATCATTTCTCCAATCTACTACTTTATTGTTGGAGAGAGAGTGTGTGAGATAAATATGAAATGCAAAGGAGAGGAATAACATTCAAGTTTCAATAATAGTGAGAGTTTCTTGCTTTATTTTACTCTTTTCTCCTCCATTCAGAATTTATAATTCGAGTTCAGAAATGAAATCGGATAGCAAACATCTACCTTTCTTCAAAAAAAAAAAACAATAGCGAGAGGAGAGAGGAGAAAGAGGAGAGGAATGCTCTTTATGTTGAGGTAAAAAAGTCATTTAACATATAGAGTTACATGGAATTAACCCAATAGTTAGTTTAACTAACAAAATGGCTGATTTGTATATATCTAGCGTTTGCAGAGGGTTATATAGATTTTAAAAAACATAGTGTGTTATATACAATATCAAGAGTTTGCAGGGAGCTATATGGATTTTTCCCAATTTGTTAATAATTTGTGTGATTTTCATTATTCTCAGCATCAAATAGCCTCCCTTTGGAGATTGTGATTCTCACAAAAAGATAATTGTATCCTCACACACGCTTATTTTGTGACATCTTCTATCCCTCTTGACTTCCATTCGAATTTCCAGCCTCAATAATAAATTATTCTAATTCATACAGGAATAACGGAATATCTCCTTCTAACACATTGGACGGTCCAGATCGGTGGGCTTAAAATCGAATGTCTTAGATTCTTCGATGTTATGATCGAAGCTTGTCTTCCACGGACCTGATCAATCGATGGGCCCCCACCTACTTTCCATGGCCCACGTGTTCATATGCCCATGCGTATTCGTTTCACCGGTCCCACTCGTCTTTATGTGCCAAGAAAAGAAAAGGTCACGCAGTGTGTTTTTTTTTAAAATTATATATTTAGATATGTTATTTTATATAATAAAAACATATATTTTTTAATTAATTAAATGATACAATTTAGAAAAAATGTGAAAAAAAATTGAGGAGTTAGATGACTTGATGCAATGAGTCAACATGATTAACGAGGCATATAAGACTACATTTGTAATTGTAAAAAAGATTGAGTATAAAAGAGTTTAAAAAATAAAGAAATGATATGTGGAGCCTCAATCGCAACCCACACCATTTTTTTTAAATATTATATACTCTTCTATTAAAATATTTATTGTTATATGAAATGAAGTATGTATTGAAATATAGTAGTATTATTTTTTCATGAAAAGATAAAAAAATTTAAGTATATAATAGAACCTTACACTATTATATTATAATATACGGTGAGCTATCATAAGGTACAAGGTTGTAAAATGGACTTAATATATCAATGTTCTACCATTTACAAATTAATTAAATTATTATATATATCCCCTTTCTAAAATAAATTTTTTGCCACCATTTATACATTTGTTTTAATTTTATAACTAAGAAACTCTGTTATAATTGGTATATATGAAGTGAAAATCTTGACTGTGTATTATATATTGATTTATGTTTTTCAATTCAATTTTGATTTTTATAGATGGGTTTAAATATTATTATAATTGGTGTAATAGTTTTTATTTATTTTGCATTTATTAAATATTTATAAAAATATTTATAAAGATTACTCTTTTTTATAATATGATATGAGTAAAGAAATAAATTTTGCAAGTATATGTATATTAGTAATGATATTTTAGACATTTAAACCAAATATTTTATTATTTTTCATGCGTGAATCAAACACTGGAGAATGATTCTTTGAAAAAATCCACCAGCAACCCAAACAATATGATGAAATTTGATTCCTGAAAGAAAAAAAAAGATTACTTGTAAAATAATTTTTGGTAAAATAATTCCATAAAAAAATAACATGAATCGAATGAGACTTCAATGGATATATGTTATATGGAAAATGATACATCTAGCCCTCATTGCAGCTTCAATTGCAGTCCATTCTGATTTTTTTTAAAATCATACATTCTCCAAATGAAGTGCATATTGTTACATGAAATGAAGTATATACTTAGATACATTAGTATATTTTTTTTCAAGTTAAAAAAATTATAAAAAAATTGCGCTATATATTATGATAAAACCCCATACAATATGATATCGCAGTATATACTACGTTATCATAATATATGAGACTGTGAAACATACTACAAAATAAACGGTGTATCAATGCTCATTTTATATTTTATACAATATGGACATAAAGTTTCTTGTGATTCCAAGGAGTCATAGACTAAGCTACCAATATGCCATCTATAAAAGTGATTAAAAACGGATGCAATTTTTCTTATCCTAGTTAAACAGGAATATAGACTTTTTTTAGTGTTTACGTTAAGAAAAAAAAAGTTATGCGCTTCATAATTCATTAATTCATAGTTCAGAATGGTTGTTTATCTTATTTTTTATATTTTGCAACTTTTTTTGGGAAGTCGCAGAAGATATTTTTCTCATATCTTTTAATATATTTTGCAACTTTTTTTTGGGAAGTCGCAGCTCATAAATAGTCTCAATCAATTTTGTTTTCATAAAAGTCATACTCGATCGAAACAGTTTTTGTTTTTTTTAAGTTTGACTGCACATAAAAATCAAACTTTGAAATCAAAATTAAAGTTTTGAAACAATTATTTACAGATTGTTATCTTAAATCTGGTTTTAAAGAACAGTTTTGCTATCTAGGTCCTAAATCTAAGCCTTATTGAAAACTCACATTATGTGTCATTGACTTGTTAGTTTAAAAAGATAAATATATATATATATATATATATATATATATATATATATATATAATATTATCATTTCTTAACATTTGAGTTTTTCACTCCCAATACAACACTCGTGACTCCCCCATTGATCGTCATATGTAACCACCTCCTAATACAACACTCATTTTTTTCCGTAAAATTCTTTTTTTACCCTCATAAGTCATCCACCCGTTCAAACATTCATTCTATAGGTCTACTCATCTCCGGCGAATGGCGTCACTACCCCTGAATTCATCTCATCATCTTTTATCATATAAGAGGTGGTTTGGCTACATTTCTTACATTTTGAGCCATCCTTCAGCCTCCACCTCCTCCAACCCCACTTCCACCTTTTTTAAAATAAAAAATTCAGATACATTTTAAAATGTATATGAATTTAAAGAAAAACAAAATATGTTTGACGAAAATAAAATAAAATAAAATATAATGTATATAAAGATAAGTTACATTTGGAATACAACTGAATTTCAAGGAAAAATAAACATTGTTTATAAACACAAATAAAATAGAAAGTATACTGCATATAAAGTTCAAATATATTTAGAATGTAACTTAATTTTAATAAAAACATAAACTGTCCAAAGGCACAAAAAATTTCTAAAAATATAATGCATATAATGTTCAGATATATTTTTAAAAAAAAATGACAAATATAACTGATTTTCATAGCAACAAACAAATATTGTTCAAAATCACACTAGAAACATACAAGTATGATGCATATAAAATTCAAATAAATTTGAAAATGCAACTAAATTTTAGAACTTTGAGAAAAAAACATAAATTGCATAAATGCACAAAAATATAATACATATAATGTTCATATACATTTTCAAAAAAATATATCTAACAAATGTAGCCGACTTTCAAAACAACAAACAAAAATTGTTCAAGATATAATGCATATAAAATTTAGATATATTTGAAATGTAACTGACTTTCAAAAAAATAATTGCATTTCGATATCACATTAAATAACATTTAGTACAATACATATAAATTTAGTTAGATTTTAAATGTATTTGAATTTCAAACACCAAATTCAAATATCAACATTATATTCAACCAAATTTTTTTTTATGTCAGTAGGTGATTACACCAATGAAAAAACAGGATCCAAATCCAAATCGACTGACATTGATGAATTATGATCAAATCGATCGAACACAACAGTGGCTGACGATCCTCCAAAAAAAAAAATTAATATGCTATTTACATTATAACATATACACTATTCAATTATTGAAATAACAATGTGTATAAACAAATCAATTGCAAGTAATAAAAAATCCCTTCAAAAATTTATTTCGATCAGCTCTTTAGTGTTTAGATTACGTATAAAATTCTTCAATAGGTGGTATATCAATTTGTGCGAAGATTCACATGAAATGGATTAAAAAATGAAAATAAATATTCACATGAAATGGATTAAAAAAATGAAAATAAATATTCACATGAAATGGATTAAAAAAATGAAAATAAATATTACAGTTACAAATATGGAATAAACAAGAACTGTAACTACCTTCTCGATTTGTGGGAATCGATTAACAAAAAAAGGCCAAATAATTCACATAAGGGTATACTAGGAATTGTACATATGCCAATTCATAAGACTTGCGATGAGACTTATGTTTTGATGTTTAAAAATCATTATTGTTTAAAGAATGAGAACCAGTTTGATTCGATGGATCGCAAATGGGGTCTTACAGGCCACTTTTATTCATTTTCTACTTTTATTGGTGAGAAATGATGTCTCAAGCTGATTTATTATCTTTATTTTTCATTGACCAAGCTGATAAATTATTATTTCATGATTGAAAAACTACACACACACATATATCCCTATTAATTTTCAATTTTATCAAAAAACCCCGCTTATAATAATTCATCCAAAAATATCCTCAAAAAAATCATAAGTTGTGTATCTATATGGATCATACCTCTCTATCACACGATGTTAACATCCAGTACTCAATCCTGATTAATTAGTTAATCATAGGGCGTACAATTATAAAATTACCCACTTTTAATCCTTCCAAACCCCATCAAAAACCTTAACCCACATGAAATCATAACATTTCATTCTCTTCATCCCCTCTTCAATTCATCCAAGCCCCTCAAAATTTGTGTTGATCCTTGAGATGAACTCATATTTGTATGAAAAGTTTTTATCTTGAATGGGTCCAGACTTGAAGAAGTGAAGTGAAATCGGACTAGTGTGGTGAGATATAAAACAATGGGTGGGAGGTTAAAGAAGAAGATGGACTTTGGTCTTTTCAACCAATTTTAACTGTGCAAACAACGTTTTGGTGGAAAAAATTAACCCTAGCTCACAGTTATTGACCGTAGGGGCATGTATACACAACCTATGACTTTTGCGGGGATATTTTTTTGACATACTATTTTAAAAAGGGTATTTTGATAAAATTAAAATTCAACAAGGGTATACATGTTAAAAAAAAAAAAAAAAAACTTAAAAAACGCATAGATTCATTACCATTTGTGAACACACTCTGATCGTCTTAGAAAAGTATTACCTATCAATCAAAGTTTTAAAAAAACTTAAATTTTGATTGACAGGTAATACATTATGTTTGGGGCTTGTTAAATCAACAATAAAGCGTACACTAAAGGCCAATTTGGCGTTTGGAGTAATCCATTTCTATGGTTATATACCAACATTCCAAGCAAAACATTTCATTCATCATTTACACATAATCTCAGTGTTTTAAACCCAACCCAATCAGGCCAGTTGAATCAATTAAACCTTCACCCATTTTGAATTTCGTTCAGTTACCTAAAATATTTTATATTTTTATAAATTTATTTATTTAATAATAATAATAATAATTAATATGTTTATTATGTCATGATAATGTCCCCGTTCATTATTAGATCAAAAGAGCTTCGATTAACCACACGCATTAAAGATATAATAATTATATAAATAAGGGATGAGGCTCGAACTTTGTTTGAGTTCGAACAAGGTACTAAACTTATATGCCCCGTTTGGGAAGCGGAATAGGCAGGTATAAGGGTAATATAAGGGTGGTATAAGAATGGATAAAGAAAATAGTTGTTTGTTTACAGAGTATAACTTGGTATTACTAAGCCAGTTTAAATAAGTATAAGATAGTATAACAATTCTAAGTAACCCCTAGGATAAGCTATACTCACTTTATCTATTCTCATGGGCCCACATGTTAAATCAACTTTTTACATCTTATCATATCAAATCACCTATCAACACCTCTTATACATCAAAAGGCCCACATGTCAAATCAACTTTTTTATACTTTATTTATATTTTATTCTTTATCAACCAAACAACTCAACATTTATTCTTACGTTTTTCAATGAGAATAAAAAAACACAACCAAACAGAAAATTTCTTATTTATATAGATTTGTTATCTATACTGTCATAGTTATCTATTCAAAATAATTCAATTCCGCTATCCAAACGGGGACATAAAGAATAGCTCAGTAACTAATGGATTACAGGTCAGACTTCCGGATCCGACATTTAGACCGTGCAGAAGAAAGCCAGTGATTCGTTATACGGTCTTCGTTCGGAAAAGAATGAAGTTTCTAAACAAAGTTAAGCAAGCCCGCAGTAGAAAAAGATCAAGTCCTACCTAAATCTGTGATTTTTTTCACCCTTTGTAACCCTTTTTAAGCTTGGTTCGACTTGAAGTATATGTACAAAGTAGTGGTGCTTCTTTCTTTTCCCCATATGGTTGGAGTTGAGTAGTTCACTACTCACTGAACGTCTTCTTTCTTTTCCAGCATGATAATGTCACCCTTCAAATCTAGTTAAACCAGTATTTCTTAACCTGTTTATTTATTTTTGTTCAATGGACTGTTCGATTTTTTAAACATTGCATAATCTATCATAATTGAATTCTCGGAGAAACATGAATTCTCGTTTTTGTAAAATATTTACCAAATTGACATTAAATATATATTATTAGTGGGAAGAAGGAAACATGACACAGATAAACTTATGCCCTCAACAAGCAACCAATATCCATGAAAAACCAATGGAACCAATACCACCAGTGCTAGCAACCTATTCAATCTGTGCATCAACAAGGATTCTATTATATATGGTAAAATATAAAGGTAATTAAATCACTCTTTCAACATATTTGATCATTAGTACAAGAAAAAATACATTAAAAAACTTCAATGTTGAGTGTGAATGATAGAAGTTACAATGATAATTAAGAATCATTTTCATAACTTATTAAGAACATGAAAAGCACTTGAAGTTTGTTGGATTGATTACGTGATTACCAATTAAATTTTTTTTCCAAACATTAACACTATTGTAGTGACCATTATTCAAACAAGGCGTGCGTTTTTATTGTACTTTATTGTGCAATGTTACATTCAAACCATTTAATGCAGTATATAAATTATGGGTTTAAGAAATTTAGATCCTTACAAATATGAAAAATTCTATATAAATTATTGTTAAAGTTGATGCACATGTACATATCCTTAAAAACTCAAAAACCCAATTATCATTCATGAGTGGACTTTTCATAATTTAATTGAATATTTTTATAATAGTCTATTACCATGTACTTGTGTAGATATTATAGTTCTTATAAACAATCATAAATACAAATTAATCCGCCTAAAAGACCAAATTACATTTTTAGAACTTTTATTTTTCTTCATCTTCTATCTCGACATTATTTGGAGGGTTAGAAAATTATGGATAATCATTTCATGGTATGGGTTGGAGTTAACTAAATTATGTTGAATTATGGTTAAATTCTGTTAATGATAGGGATGTATATGAATTTTTGTGAGTTTTCAAAGACTTGTACGTCTACCTCAACTTCGATAAATGTTTATATAAGATTACCCAAGTTTACAGGAACATACATGTATTTAACCCTAAAATTATTTAAAACATTCTCACCTAAGAAAATGGAGTAATATGGGGCTCCAACCAGTCCTCCAAATACATCTCCTAAAACATAAAAATACATACATTTACTTCATTCTAGCATGCGTTTTATATTTTGACTCCATCAAGCAACTCCGTACTTAAAAAAAAAGGCAAAATCAATTACAAGAATGAATGATTGCGTTTGGTTGTGCGATTGTAAAATTGATTATGCAGAAATCTGTGATTGCAAGACTGATTCTGCAGGAAGCTCACTTTCTTAGCTTTTTGAAATCGCAGCTTTTGAACACTATTTACCTACAATCGCTGAGTTTAAAACTGCGATTATAAAACTGTTTGGTTGTACGATTGCAAACGCAGCTTCATGCAATCGCAAATGTTGCATAATCGAGCAACTAAACGCACCCTTAGAATCTGTTTGAAAATTACTGAGTCCCCCTAATTCATTTCATATAAAGCTGCATTTTTACAAAATAGCAACTAAAAACTAGCTTTTTTATAATAGGTGAAGATATAGTTCTAAATCTAGCTTTTAGGGAAAATGTAATGGTTTTCAAATAAGGTTCAAGTTGAAACAATTTTTTTTAATTAATCTTTTCGAAAACCATTTGAAAATGTATTTTTTGATTTCTGATAAAATAAAAATGCATTTATACATGTTTCCAAATGACCCTTTGAGGTACATCATTTTCATGTGATATAATTTTATTTATTAATTGTAACTGGTTTAACATTCCTTCCAACCACATGGTCTTTGGTTGCACCGAAGCTGCGTTTCCTTGCTGCCCTCTACACCTTCTTTTCTTCTCTTATTAAACAAAACAAAAAAGCTCGGTCTTTCCCATCCTCCTCTTTACACCATACTCAATTTCCTCCGCCCGAAAACCAAAACAGAAAAAATCTCAAACATAAGAGAAGACCAAACAATACGGGGGTAAACGCCATGTTATCCCCACCGGAGGTAGTCACATTGTCACCCCCCCTGCGAAAAGCAGAGGAGGAGAACGAGCAGTTATCAATTCCTCAGATGGGCCCCACTCATGAGTCTGACTAGGTAAATCTATCAAACTAATTTTGTTTTCCTTAAAAAAAATTCCTTTTTATTAAATGCCATGGTTTTCAATTAAACATAAATAATATTCTTTTCGGATAACTCTCATGGAATTCTTAGTTAATTAAGAATATAAGGGTTATAAAAAAAATAATAGGAATTAATTGTTGGTATTGCTTATACTTTAAAAATCTTGCCTTAATTGGGAAGTTTTACCCACTTTAAAATATAAAAAAATCTTATCTCACATTGTATAATTGTTCTACATGTACAAAGTTGGTACGATATTATTGGTTTGATAAAGAAGAAAATAAAGCATATGGAGACTCAATTAGTCAGTAGTTGTTGTGCTCCATCCAATCAAACTCCTCCTCATCTCCACCATTTAATTTTAAAAAAAGATTTAAATTAAATGAATATAAAGTGACATAATCACATGAAGATCCTCTTTTTTATTTTCATTGGGATTTTTTTTTTCCTACTCAAAACAGTCCCTCTAATTGTTTGTTTTCTTTTACAATTTTTCATATAATAGCTCTACAAACATTCATGACAAAAGTTGTGGGTCAACAAGGTCTGGGTATGTAGTTTAATGTAATGAAACTATATTATTATACAAATGAAAGAAAGAAAGAAAAGCAGAAATACATCCAATACACATTAAAACTCACAATAGGCACCCCAAAAGAAAGTCACACAAACACATTCTCTTTCACCCTCTCTATCTCTCTCTCACCCTCCCCTTCTATGTGTCTCCTCTCTCACACTTTGGTTTGATTCGCTGAGGGGTTCTCTCTCCTCAACAGATGCTCACCTAAAAACCCATTTCAACCTGCACAAATTTTTTGGTTGAATCTGCTTTTTTGGATTTTCAAGGGACCTCTTTTTTTTATTATTAATCCACCTAACAAGAACCTTCATTTCTTGTTTTTCCCCTTCTGGGTCTTCTTGGGATTTTTTTCTTCTTGTGCAACTCTTGGGTATTCAAGGAGAGCCTTTCATCACCCAGTAATGAAGGCTTGAGAATATATGTTGCAATATTTTTAAAATTTTAATATGATGAAGGTCTAATTATTGGACTCTTGGTACATATTCTTGAGTTTTGTTTTACTTTTCTTTTCTTTTTCGTTTTTTTTTTTTGTAAAAATTTTGTTATAATATTGAGAGAGAGGGGAAAGTGAGTCATGGGAAAGCATGGACCTTGCTATCATTGTGGAGTTACAAGTGAGCACTTGTTCATGTTTTCTTTTTTGTATTTCTCTTCAAATAGTCTGTTTGTGTTTGGATTTCAAAGAGTTCTATGTGCTATATAATTCTTCTTCTTAATGGGATTCTCTCTATTAAATTTGATAATGGAAATTCTGTGAAGATGATGCCCAGAATCATACGATGTTAAGTGATATTAAACTTTATCTGGATGTGGAGGCAGACATAAACACCACCTGTTTATGTCTCTTCCATGGACATTATTAGCTGTAATTCACCAAATTGAGTTCGGACAGACCGAGTGATTCATGTCGATTTCTTGATTTTATTGGATTTTCGCTTCGTGGTTTGGGTTTGAGCTGGTCTGGCAAATGAAGGATTACTGTGTTCTGCTTAGAATCGGGTGTTTTGGTGTAATGGTTTTCTCCTTTTTTTCCATCGCTTGACAACCTTGAATGGCATAAAATTGTATCATTTTGAGAACACACAAGACTTGATTATCAATGTCATAGCTGCGAATTCGGTTTTTTGGTGACACATTTGCTGGTGAATCTTGAACTTGAATGTGTGACATTTGATTGATTATCTCTTGCCATTAAAGGGGTAAACCGTAGAGGATGTTGTGTCCCATTATGTTGCTGTATGAACTACTGCCTTCCATTTCATTACAAGGGATTGCATTCTACATGCTATTTGTCTGCTGAAAAGGATGCATTTACTTGTGGTTCATAAACAAGAAATCAACAAATTGTTAGCAATTGAACTAGTATTTGTTATTGAAAGTTTAAAGATTGAGGACCTTGGGATCTATCTAGTTCACAATTGAATCGTCATTTTGTACTCGATAAACTCTCATGCTCATACTTGCTCTATATTTTGAGTTGCAGTGAATAACGCCTAATTGTTCTAATGCAACACTGAGTAGATTTTTATCTTGCATAGGAACATGTTAGCTTTTAAGATATATTTGTCAGAAGAGGATTGGTAAATGGAATCGCATTGCGGACTCATGATATAGAATTTCACTTCAGTGCAATACATGACTTGGGGTTATGTAATCAATGAATCATATTCACATTCTGTCACCTATTGCATGTTATGACTTTATTAGAATAAATTTTCAACTATATCATAGTGTTACCGGGTTAGAAGACAGGTTGCAACAATCTTTCCTATGGTGTTCTTTTAGAATTTTGCAACAGAAATTTTTTTGTTAGAATTTCTATAACTTATTGGTCTCTGAAAAACAAATTAATGTAACAGGCACTCCTCTTTGGCGAAATGGACCACCCGACAAGCCAATATTATGCAATGCATGTGGGTCGAGATGGAGAACCAAGGGCACACTTACAAACTACACCCCACTGCATGCTCGTGCAGAACCTTTTGAGGCTCCTACTCTCAAGATTTCCAAACCGAAAAACATGCCAGTAAAAAAAGAGCCAAAGCTGTACAAAAGAAAGCAATGGAATGTTATTGAGGAAGGCGAAGGCGAAGGCGAAGCTCGACATTGTGACCAGAACTTCAGGAAAGTGTTGGATGAGGATACAAGCAATCGTTCTAGTTCAGGGTCAGCAATATCATGCTCAGAGAGTTGTGCGCATTTTGGTAGTGCAGAAGCAAGTGATTGGACAGGTTGATCCATTCATTCAGTCACATCTTTAAATCCTATGCCCTTAAATTTGTCAGCACAAATTTCATCTTCTGTACCCACATTAATTCCATGTTCTCTTTCGAGAGGCATTAGTGAATTATCTTGATGCCAACAAAAATATCATAATATTAACAGTGTCCCATGAGTTATGTATGACAGCAAACTAATTTCCACAACAAACTCTGGAGAGAATTGCTCAATTTGTCAAGAAATGACCGACTCTGGTGTTCATTGAGGAGGATGTTTCCCTCCCTCTTGTGCAGTCTATTAATTCACCCATTGTTTCTTATTTAATTGTTGACATTATCCACATCCAATTTTTTACCACCTCCACTCAACTTCTTCTGTGAAGATTGATATAGGCTTAGATTGTGTCTTAAACTTATGGCATCATATGCAGATTTTCAACACTTCTATTTGGTTTTTTCGAACATTAAAATTTTTCATCTTATCTTACTCATCGTGTGTCAACTCCATGAATTTCCTTTCTATGATTTTCGGATCGTGTTATTCCAATACTCCAATGTATGTGACCCACTAAGAGATATTGCCTACTAGCAATCACTGATCATGCCTCCCAAGATTAGCCATCCTCTCCTTTAATATGATTCTGATCTTATGTTGATTTATTAATGCTGCTTATTGTTTCTAGTTTTATACAAATTCATCTGCTAGATAACCATCCAGCTTAGTTGATAATATATAGAAGAGCCAATTACTTGATTTAGGATCTTTGATGATTGTGATGACAATTTAGAATGTTTTATCGTAACCTCTATTGAATATTGCATCTCATGTTTTCAGGCTCATCACAATCCAATGTCTGGGATTCACTCGTGCCTTCAAGAAAGAGGACATGTATTAATCGCCCAAAACCATCTCCGGTTGAGAAGCTCACGAAAGATCTATGCAGCATTTTACATGAACAGCAATCATCATATATATCAGGATCTTCTGAAGAAGATCTCCTATATGAAAGTGGGACACCAATGGGATCTTTTGAGATAGGTCATGGAGGAATTCTCATTAAAAATCCGAATTCAGTAGGTCGAGAGGAGGAATCAGAAGCAAGCTCCCTTCCAGTGGAAAACAGACTCTTTAAATATAAAGAGCCATTTTCCGGACCATCATTCAGTCATATGCAGAGTGAAGGCAAGGGAACAAGTACTTCAAATATCACCATTGAAAAGTTTCAAAAGCTCGCAGCACAGGAGGCACAAGAGAATTTGAGGAGGTCCTTCTCTAACATTATTTGGCATCTTGGAGAGGTTTTAGCTTTGCTTGATATTGGTGCCTAACCTTTTATGGGTTCATGTGCTTTCAGGAATAAGATTGCTCATGAGAAATATAATATTCTACGAAGTAGAGATTCACCCCTTTGTCTTGTAGATCTAAGTGTAAGATTCCACTCATTTTTCCATTTTTGTTTATTTGCTTCTCATGGACTCAACAAGTATTTATAATTTTCTAAAAAGGCCATCACTCAGAGCGGTCCTGCATATAACAAGGTGCTAGGAGAAAAAAGACTACAGTCCTAACCTGAGTATTTTATATATATTTTTTAAGACAAAGTGGCTGCTCTCAAGACTTGAGTTATCACTTTGTCCTTTTTAGCCCGAGCACTTTATCATTGCTCCTTGAAATGACCTTTTAACATGAATATTCTATGAAAAGGAAAATTGTTTTTTTTTTAATACTGAAATTGTTTATCAGATGTAAATTCTTTCTTGAATTACTAACACTTTTCTTTCCTGTGTTAATTAGGATTTTGTTAGCTTTGAGACATTTGTTAGACATTTGACACATGAAGAACAACAACGATTGATGAGATATTTGCCTGCTGAAGATACTGCTAGGCTTCCTGAGAGGTTTGGTTTTGGGATATGCTTATCCGAAGAATATGTACCTTTATTTATCTACAATCTATTAACCTGGTTTTCATGTTCACTGCTGCAGCCTTCAAAACATGTTTGATAGTCCTCAGTTTTTAGAGAACTTGTCTTCCTTCCAGCAACTGCTTATGAAGGGAATCTTTGACCTCTCCTTCTCGGGGGCAAGCATTGAAGAATGCAGAAATTCAAAGAAACTTGCATTGGGCAGTTTAACAAAATCCAAATGGGTTGAACACCACAAAGTGCTCAAGGTAAAAGTTATTTAATATCTCAAGAACGTTCTCAAAGAACTGAATGTCTGTGGGTCCTTATCACAGTTCATTATGGCCTCATTTTTAGTGCAAACAGACTGGTGGAAGCAAGGGATCTCCGATTGGACCCAGTTCTTCTAGCCTTGGGAATTCTGCAGCAACGAGAAAACCTTGCTCTCATCCAAATAATTTTTTTCAAGGTTAGCCAATTTGATATTCCTGCAATCCAATACACAAATGATATATATCTCAGGATTCTGAGACTATATTACACATGTTTAAATGGTCAATTCTTGCTTTCTAGTTTCCTGTCAGAGTCGTATTACAGTTGCATGCCATGGCACTACATTATATTTCTCGTCGTGACCTTGAACTAGTCTATCAATTAATTAACATTTAGAATTGTAGTTACATCTTTTCTGACGTGTATATATTATAGAAATTTGTTGCTTCATCAGTCTAGATAGATTGAAATGATTTTTCTTAGTACAAGGAGCACAGATACCTTTAAGCAATCGCTGAAAATTGTACAACACAGATCTGTGATTGTGCTTGATTTAGCTATACCCTTTTCATATCTGTTTTTGCTATAAAAAAAAAACAGACAAATTTGTTCTTCCATGGATTCGTATACCAATATGTAAGGAAATCATAGAACTAATGACCAAAGGAATAAGAATCAATGTCCATCAATTGAGTCAAATTACTAGAATAATCTCAAGCTGATATATGCTGTGCTCTTGTGGATTTCAGAGCAAAAAGGTACAATGAGAAGCCCAAAAAGACACAACTGCATGACCTCAAATCAAACGACTGCAAAGTCTCCTCCACGAACCAATTCTGCCTTGAAATCTATTTACAACACTGATGACTACATGGACAACGATGGGTCCTCTTTCAGCCCCAGGAGTCTCTTTGCATCACCGAAAGACAGAATCGCTGCCTTTCTAGGTCCCATGTCTTTCACGGATGACAATTCGGAACAGGATTTGCTACTGGACATACCCTCCAATGCATCTTTCCCAGAAGCAGAACTTCTTTGCAATATTTATAAACCGAAAACAGCCCCCAATAGTTTGATGGGGTGTAGCAGTGTAATCGATAAAGAGGAGTGCCACTCCAAATCTTCTAGCGATAGCAGCCAGCAGCAGCAGCTCGGTTAGTTTGATGGTGGGTGTTTCTGTTTGTTTTCAGTTTGGATCTGAATTTGCTGACATGTCTAAAACTTTGCATGGAATTTGTTTTGGCTGGTCCTTTCTGTATAGGCTGACAATAGATGTAATATGATTGCCAAGAGAGGTCTTTGTGTAGAAGATGGTGAAGAGATTGAGCTTGATGTATGCATGTCAGTTGCTCTATTTTCCATCCAAACAAGTACTTCCACTTATAGTCATATGGGAATGTATTTGTGGGGCTATTCTGAGTTTTTCTTTTCCAAACGGATGTCATTTCTGCGCGGCAACCAACCTATCCTTATTTTTACCATCTAAATCTCTGTTGCGCAATTTTGAATTGATTTTTTTTTATATATAATTCTCTGCGTGTTAGTTTGAATAGTCGGAGAGATTCTGCTTTTGTATAAATTATACTTCAAAATGTCACTATCTAATTATAGAGCAAAAATAAGTTTTTAGAAAAACTGTTTTCAAAAGTTGTTTGAAGTGAAAGCTCATTTTCAAATTCATTTCCAAGCATGCAGTGGAAGAGTACCTTTTATACTTTGTTGGCCAATGATGAACTAAGAATTAAATTCTTCTTTGTGCTTCGTATTTTTCTTGATGATAGCTCAAACCAACATCAGTTATCTTAAAAAGAAAAACTTCTCTATTGAAAGAATTTATAACCGTCCGTTTAGATAGATCAACTCCAATCGGATGGCAGAAAAGAAATCCCATCGATGGTCCCCTCCAATCCTCCTGTTCTGTACTTTTAAACATAATGGTTCCCGCCACACAGGGGTAAATTGGTCACAAAATATAAACTGTCAAACTGTTACAAATCAGACAACCCAACCCACGAGGGACCAAGCCCAAGCTATAAAAGGGAACTCTGCTTTTCATGTCTTCAGCAAGGGAGATATAAAATGTTATAATTAGTTATTGTTACAATTATTTTTATAGATTTAAAAACATAAATTTATCTAAATAAATGTATTTCGTATTTAAAAAGTGACCATACATACTTGAATAAATTAAAAGCGTACATTTTGTAATAAAATATATGTAAGCATAATAATATATATATTGCATTAAGTGATTTTATACACTACATTAATTAAAGTGACATGAATGACTGCAAAAAGATTCTATATAAGTGGGTAAAACACGACACAAATTTAGCTCCGTTTGGTAACGAGGTTTGGGCGGATTCCGCTTTTTGAAAAGCTAAAATCTCAAAATCGTGCAGCTAAACGAGTCGGATTCCGGCGAAATCAAAAGCTGAATTCCTTTTAATCTCTCTCGAAATCCGTGTTTTTAAAATCTCAAAAAGAACGTTTTTTTGTCAGAATCGATTTTTTGAATTGAAAAACAACTTTTTCTACCAAACATTAAACTCCTTCCAAATATTGATTTCTGAATTAAAAAAAAACATCCCAAAAAAGTCAAGGTCTAAAATCATCTTAAAAAGCAGCTTTATTCTAAAATCTACTTTTCAATCTGTGTTTCCAAACGGAGCCTAATGTCCGTTCACCACGAGCCTCACCAAGCTCACCCATGCATCACGGGCTAGTTTGATAAAAGAGCATTATAAAATAACTTATTGTGTTTATTATAAAATAATTATAATAAAATACAGGTAGTTGTTCTTTTTTTTTAAAATGAAAACAACACTGAAAAAAACATTTCTCTCTTCTTTGTTGTCCCTATTTATTTTGATAGACATGAATAAGATAAAATTGATGGATTTTTTTATCCTCTAACTAATATAATTCATCCTTAAATTTAGATTTACATTGATATATGTTCTACCTCACTTTTTTTTTCGTCACACATTCTACTCAAGTTCCAACAAGAGATGCAATGCATATACTAGGTTGTGAAACAGACAATTCAACCCAGATGAAAAGAAAAAATTTAGTCTTTTTGAGAGGAGACCCATATAATTTACAAGAAACCAAAGCAACAAAACCAACCCATACCTCTCACACCACAATCCCAGTCCAGGTTCCTGTTTAGCCCTACCAAACATACACAAAACTTGGTTGTAACACCATCAAAGTCCACAACTTTAACCTTCACGGCTTCGCTTCATAACCTCCCGGCCGCCACCATCGCGGCGGCGGAAGATCGACGCCCTTCATCGCGACAACGTCCAACACGTCCACCCCTTCAAATCTCCTCTTGGGCTCCCCCACAAACACCTTCAACGCGTCCAAGAGACCAACTTTGGCACCCAAATCGCCTGAACTGTTCATCGTCTGAATGGACGGCGGCAGCTTCCGTGGATTCGACGGCAATGGCGGGAGCCCTGACTTGATGTATCTGTACTTTGTAAACGCGTCGATCCCCTCCGGCGGTTCTTTCCCCGAGAGCCTGTCCACCACCCGATAATCATCGGACGGCTTCAATTGCTCATCCTCCGCTACCGATTTCCCTATCGAGACCTTCGATTTCCTTCTGTGGTGGTGGTGCTTCTTCTTCCTCCTCCCCACGCAGACCCCCTCATCGAGGGGGGTTCCTCGGAAACGGCGCCGAGCGCTTGTTCGGCGATGTCTCTAGATTCGGACGCCGACGGCGATTTCACTATGAATCGGACTCTCCGCGAACCGCCGCTTGAAGAAGCCCCGTTCAAACCCTTCGAATCCTTCTCCGCCGTTCCGTTCGCGACTCCACGGTCACCGTTCTGGTTGTTCTCCAACCCTGGATTTCCGCCGCCGCCGTCTCCTTCTCCGGCCGGAGGGGCTCCGGCCGCGACCACGACGGGGCTGTCGGGGGGAGACCACATGAAGATCGCGAGGGGGTCGACGGGGATTCGGTAGGGGGACGAGGCGTCCTCGCCGGAGGAGCCTCCGCCGAAGCGGTTGTTGTTGATGGGAGGGCAAACGCCGGCGCCGATGAAGGAGGAGCGGCGGAGGAGTTCCTCCTGGGACCCGGTAACCTCACCGCCGGCGGAAAGGATGCAATCGTACGGATCACCGCCGTCGTTCATCGGAGCAACCCCTCCCCCTCGCCTCCGCTTCTGGACTTCTCATGCTCCGTCTCTGCTGTGTTTGTTTTTGTTTTCTTTCTTTATTAGGGTTTCTTGGATTTCTGTCTCTTTAAGCGGGAAAAAAAGAAGAGGGGTTTTTGTTCCCTTCGTGAAGAAGCTGGGTCCATTTATTGCTCTAAGTTACCGTTTGGGAGCGCGGTTTGAGCACGTTCGTGTCGGCCGACTCGGTGCACCGCTACCGCCCAAACAAACACAATAACCGGCGTTTGCGGTTGAAATGAAAATGTCCGTTCGACGCCTATCTCTCTCTCGCGGTTCCGACGCATGGAAACATAGATTCGGCGGAGGCAAAGAGCTTCAACGGACGCAGAGGTGCAGGACGCCGAGCCAAACGGTACCTAAAGGTCCATCGGATGAACGTTAGATGACGTTCGGTGAAAGAAAATTTATCCTCACCAGAGGTAACCATAGAATATACCAAGATGATATACCAAGGGGCAGCTCTACCCCCACCATTAGGGCTGCAACTCGGGCGGGTTGGGTTCGGGTTGAGGTCAACCCGAACCCAACCCGAAATACAAACTACTCAACCCTAACCCGACCCAACCCGATTTTCAACCCGGATTGCTCTAACCCGAACCCAACCCGTAATTAAATAAATCAACCCGTCAACCCGACCCAACCCGACCAACCCTCATCGACCTCCTCGCGGCCTTCATCGACATCTTCGCAGCCTCCACCACAGCCCTCACCGCCCTCCACAGCCCCTCCGCCTCCACCACCACCACCCAAATCTCAAAAACCCTAAGCCCTCACAACGGTAGTTGATCCACTTCAAACACCAATTCAAGAAAGGAAAAATCAGAATCGTTTTGGAAAAAAATCCAAACCTTGCAGGGATGAGCGCGAGATGGGCAGACGCAGAAGGGAAGATCTGGAGAAGAGCATATCCTGCGACGAGCACCACTGCGAGGCCCTTGCAGAGGCGGGTAATCTCGATGAAGAAGTTGTTGCCCTGCGTCACCCTCTCGTACTCCGCCGTCGGCCTCGCGATCTTGAACTCCCCCGCGAAGTCCAGATCCACAACGTACCTCCTCGAATCACCGCCGCCCCAACCGATCCGGCGATCACGTCGATGAACTCGTGATTCCCCGGACAGAGAACTCAATGACCACCTCCTCCACCTTCTTCGAGAGGCGGATCCGGAACAAATCACCACCATCTGGATCTAGCAAATCGCAGAGCATCACCGCCGGAGAAGGAAGGGACGGCCGCCGATCGACGGAGGCCTCATCGTCCGATCCATCACAGATCTAATCAGGAGGGGAAAAGGAGACGACGTCGCAGGGGGAGGAGTTGTCTTCGTCGAAGCCATGGAGGAGGAGGAGGTCCGAGGGAGAGAGGGGAGGGAGAGAGGGACTGACGGCTAGGGTTAAGTATGGGTAGTGTTTTTTTAATTTTTGGACGGTCCAGATTAGATAGCTTAAGATTGAACGGTCCCGATGTTCCGGGTTCGGGTTGGGTCGGGTTGTGAGTGATGCCAACCCGAACCCAACCCGATTTGTTAACTCAACCCGAACTCGCCAACCCGAACCCGAACCCAATTTTTACAACTCAACCCATGTAAAAATCAGGTTCAACCCGTCGGGTTCGGGTTCAACCCAACCCAAGTTGCAGCCCTACCCACCATGCAAAAATTTAAAAAAATAATTTATTTAATTTTGTAATTCATTATCCCCACCTCCTCTCCCCATCAACCGAAAAATTTAGAAATGCCATCCCCACCACCTGAAATCACTAAGGTGAGGATAATTGACGCATGTGTTCTGGAAGTCGTTCGACAACCCTGAAGTCGAATAGATGTACTGGCGGACGACAACAGGTCAGTCGACCTGAGGGGTCATGGGCGACGAGAGGCCCGTTGAACAAACCATAGCATGAATTTATTGCTCTTTATTTTAACATCAAAATCTTTGGACTATCTTATTCATGCTCATATTCAATTATAAACTCGTGACAGGTGGGTGTGCACGTTAACACGAAATGAACTAATATTAAGCCATCAGAAATAACAAAACGATGTTTGAAGCAAAGACACAATCGGCACTGATGATTTTAGAACAATTATCTTGTTTTCTTTGTGCTTGTCAATCCGTGTATCAATCAATACTTATATTTTTTTTTTTATTGAAGTGGAGACTAAATCCCAAGATTAACAAAGTGTGAATTGTTTAAAACATTTTAAATGTTCATGTTTGAATGAATGAATGAATTAGTAAGCATAGTTAGTGTGAATGGTTTAAAACATTTTGAATGTTTATGTTTGAATGAATGAACGAATTGGTAAGCATAGTTAGTGTGAATGGTTTAAAACATTTTGAATGTTCACAGTTAAAATCATATATCACTACATTGTAAACATTCGATGGGTCTTCCGTCGCCATAAATCCCTCAAGTCGACTGGCATGTTGTCGTCCTCCAGTACATATGTACTCCATCCATAACACAGGCTGCCTAATGGTTTGTTTGACAAGCCTCCCGTCACCCATGACCCCCCAGGTCGACTGACCTGTTATCGTCCGCCAATACATCTATTCGACTTCAAGGTTGTCGAACGACTTCCAGAACACATGTATCGATTATTCTCACCTTAGTGATTTCAGGTGATGGGGATGGCCTTTCTAAATATTTTGATTGGGGGGAGGGGAGGTGGGGATGGTGGATTACAAAATCAAATAAAAAAAATTTTTAATTTTTTTCTGGTTGGGGGGGGGGGGGCATGTTACATGGTGGGGGTAGAGCTACCCTATACCAAGATGATCTGTTTTAAGTTTACAAAGATGAGTAGGACCGAGTCCAATCAATCCCATCTATATTGAATTGTACAATCTATAAATATGAATCAAATTATACATCATATTAATTGAATTACACAGTCAATTATTTGATATTTGCCTTACTCTCTTACTGGATCCAGTCAAACCTGAATTTAGTCAATACCATCAGTATCCAATAGAAGAATAAGACTTGTACCTAACAATAAGCTATACATTTCAATTTATAAGTTGTATAGTTCGATTCATGATTGTGTAGTTCAATACTTGCAAGAGCTGGTCCTGACTGGATCCGGATTCTATAAAGATACGGATAACTATTATCCGCTGCTATAAATCAATATTATTTTAGCGTAAATTTGGGCATATCTGTTTCAAAAAAGTTCAAACTGGATCCGAACTCTATAAAGATACAAACAACTATTATCCGCTGCTATAAATCAATATTATTTTAGCATAAATTTGGGCATATCTATTTCAAAAGAGTTCAAAATGGATATTGTTCAAAAGAAAAGGAGTGTGCCCCTGCTAAGGGGGTCATAGAAAGTTTCTATCATGAATTTGAAAACGCTTGATCTTTAATTTCATTGAATCTGTTTACACACCCCTTATATTTTTAAAAATTTCTTTAATTCTTTTGCACACTCAGATACTTCATGCAATCAAATAATTAATGTAATGCAATAATAAATTGTATTTGAAACTCAAAAGTTTTTTTTTGAAAAAAAAGTACACACACGCCACCAATCCATTTTACTATGAAAATGGGGTGTGAGAGGAAATAGTGAACATAATCAAAGTTACAAAAGGAAACAAAGGACACCACAAAATCAGAGGAGATGAAACTCAAAAGTTGAATTGGACTCAAACATTATCATTCAAGCTTGTTTAAAATCATTATCAAAAAAATGTTGGACTCAACTACGTTTACAACCCCAAATAATATGCATATTTTCTGTTTTTTTATAAAAAATAATACATTATTTAGTGAGTTATGTATTTTTATTAAAAAAAATAAAGCCTATATTTAAATGATTTATAAAAATTCATTTATAGAATATATAAAAAAATTAACAATGTATATACATCTAGTGCAGATAACTAACTAGATATATGAAATCATAAGGACTTGTAAAATCATATTTTCATATGTACCCTATTTTTCTTTTTTTACATGTTCGTGTGCAAAATGGGATGAGGGGTACAAAAAAAAATCACCCTAAAATAAGAGGCCTGATTCTGTCATAACTGGATCTGGTCAATTCAGTCAGTACCACCAGGGACGGAGTCAGGAATTAGAATAAGGGGGGGCCACATATAAAAGATTAAACTAAGAGAAAAAATTTAAAATATAAAAATATGATATGATAATTTAAGACAAAAATGTGTCAAAAGTCAAGTGATTCATAAAATCAATGCATAAATGCATATTTAATCGATGTTTTTCATTTAATACCCACAAAAATAAAATACATATCTTCTACTTCAATTGTGCCCGACGATTTTTCACCGCATAAAATTCATCCACAATCATATCATTGTTAAATTTTTCAGCTATTTCTCTTTCGATATATAAAATCAAACAATTTGCAAGAAATTCATCTTCCATCTTGTTACGAAGTCTTGTTTTAACAAGTTTCATTGCTGAAAATGATCGTTCAGTAGTTGCTGTGGAGACTGGAAGAGTCAAAACAAGACGAATCAGTCTATCAATGAGATAGAAAGTCTTCGACTTTTCTGTTTCCTTTAATCCTCGGCAGAGTTCAGAAATTCTTGATAAATTTTGCAATCTTGTATCAGCAGATATATCAAGTTCATAATGTTGTAACTGATATCTTAACAAAGTAATATCTTGCTCTGTGAAATCTTGATGATAAATTTTTTTAGCGAGGGTGCATATATCATCAATATTAAATGACTTATAACCATCTCTCGGATCGAGAGCCATACTAAGACGAAGAAGTTCCATAGATTCCTCATTAAATCGGTCACTTAGCTCTTGTAACATGTAGTCCATTGCACCATTAAAAATGTCAACTCGATAATGATGCTCTAGAGTAATATTATCACGTTTAGCCTGAAAACGCCTATCACCATAGGGGATATTCAAGTCCGGAACTTCAACTTCATTTTGCTCACAAAATAATATCACATTATGAAAAAAATTATCCCAACCATTTTCTTGCAACTTCTGAATGAGCACCTTTGTAGTGGACACTAAATTCATTGCATTCAATATGTCTTGAGTTTGATGTTGCAAGCACTGACAAAGAATATCTGTAATTCCTAGAACTTCTTTCATTAAATGTAAGATAAATATGAACTCAAATTTTCTCATTTTTCTTAAAGCAGCTTCGCCATCTCCACGTTGAGCTGATGTGGATGCATGATCGCTGATGTCAAGTAAAACAGAGCAAGTTGCATTATACATTTTTATGACACTGCAAACAGAAGAAAAATGAGACGACCATCGAGTATCTCCAGGTCGTTGTAGCGTGCCAAGTTGATTAGCTCCTGAGCCTGTCTTAATTTCATCAAGATCAATCATATGTTGAATATACATTTTTTGAGCATCACGTAATTGATCATTGCGCTTGGCAGAAGCACCAATAGTGTTAACAATATAAATCAATTCATTGAAAAAATTATGTACCGATTTAACTTCTTTCGAGGCTGCAACCAGAGCTAATTGGAGTTTATGTGCAAAACAATGTACATAATATGCAAATGGGCATTCATTGAGAAATAAAGATTTTAGTCCCTTCCATTCACCGCGCATGTTACTTGCACCATCATATCCTTGACCTCGCATATTTTGAATACTTAGATTATGACGAGAGAGGACAATAGAGATCTCGTTTTTCAGGGTGAGTGCAGTTGTATCTTTAACATGCACAAGATCTAAAAATCGTTCTCGCACAAACCCATTGACATCAACGAATCTTATCACTATAGCCATTTGCTCCCTTTTAGATTCATCTCTAGATTCATCAACAACAATGCAATATTTAGCATCCCCAATTTCTTCACGAATTGCATTTTGCATCATACCTGAGAAAATATACAAAAGCTCTTTCTGAATCATAGGTGATGTATACTTAGCATTTCCAGGGGCATTTTCTAGAACAACTCCATCGACTTCTTTATTATATTGTGCAAGCACTTTTATCATTTCGATGAAGTTACCTCGATTTATCGAATCTGGGCATTCGTTGTTTCCTCTAAAGGCGATTGCTTGAAATGCACAATATCGTAAAGCATCAATTGATGTCATAAGCCGCAATCGATTATCCGCAATTTGATTTGAAGTTTGTCGCTCCATCACTTTCTCTATGTGTCCAGACTGGGCCATTAAATCCTTACAACTTCTTACAGCGATGTTGTGTGAAGAACAATGATCTTTCCCCACATGAGTCAAGAATGCACAATTATTTCCATTCACTTTCTTCCATTTGCGAAATCCTTCAATGGTGAATGTGGTTGACCCAAAACGCGCATTAGAAGATGACTTATTAAAAACATAACACGGCAAGCAAAATGCGGAATCCTTTGTGGGAGAATACTCCAACCATGAAGATAACTTTTTAAACCACGAATACTGAAACTTGCGATTATGTTCACCCGATGCTGGATAGTCTGGAAGTTTGTGTTGATAAGGTCCTGCCTTAATGTAAGCTCGACGAATATTATCTTGTTGATTTATTGGATACTCTAAAATTTGAGAACGCAATCCTGGATCACGTTCTATAATTGGAAGAGGAGAATCAATTATATTTTCAATTCTTGGACGTTTTGATGAAGGATTTTCAATGATTGGAGGTGGATCAACATCAGAAGAAGGATGTGTATTGGCTTTGGAGTTGGAGAAATTTCCTTTAAAAAATGTGTCAATCGTTTTCATCTTACTCATGATTTGACCTAAAATTCAATTGCAAACATAAATTAAATAAAAAATGATATGGAGCACATATTAATTCAAATAAAAAATATTAATTGAAATTAAAATTATATATCGTTAGAGGGACTTTTGTGTATTGGTAAGTAATGTACCATCACAAAAAAAAGTATTTCATGGAATGCATTATCACTACATAAAAAGAAACAAACACATATCATCACCACAAAATTCCTTCATTAACCAATAATCAATTCATCGGCTAACAGAATTCCTAAAGAAATTTACTAATAATTTTTTTTGGATCTAAAAGCATCATCTCCTTCCAAAGGGTTACATAATTTGTTCTAACTTCTAAATAGATCTAAAAACAATTGAATCCCATTTGTTTAAAATTTTTCATTGTTAGATTATCTTCCTCTCTTCGACTCTCTCTCCTCCCAAACATCAAAACGAATTAAACAAATATAAAAAATTTCAAATAAAAATTATATATTTTTTAAAGAAAATAATTTTACATGTAACATGCAAAAAAAATTCAATATAATAAGTAACACAATGAAGAGATTCAATTCCAAATTAAACGAATCATGTGATAATAAACAAAAATTAAACAGAACAAAGAATAAATAAATAAATAACTAAATAATCAATTATATAAGTATGTACAATATATAAATAAATAAAAATTAAAAAATTAAAAATTAAAAGATTGAGAAAGAGAGACTAACGCCGTGACGCGTTGTGGCCGAGGAGAGGACAATTGACGATTTGATGTTGCATATGGTGTTGGGTTTGAAATTTTAATAGGTTTTTTGTTTCTATTTTTAGTTTAATGCATTAATTGAATGACCCCATGTGGGAGGGCCCACACAAATTTTTTTTTTTTGGTTTTCTTGGGGGGGGCCCGAGCCCCAGCCCGCCCCCCTGTCTCCGTCCCTGAGTTCCACACCCCTTTAATCGAACTGTATAACGTATAAATCAAACTGCACAATTAATTATTGAGTATATATTTTACTGTCATCTTGGATCCAATCAATTATTGAAGAAAATATAAATTTTTAAGTATCATCAGTATTCAATAAAAGAGAAATATAAATTCAACGATTGGTTATGCAGTTTAAGTTTAATTTATACGTTGTGCGGTTTGATTAAAGGTATCCACTGAACTGACCGGCCGGTCTCCTAAAATAAACCCGGTCGTCAGATCGGGCCAGTAAAATCCGCCCGTCTCTTCCCTCCCACTCATCGGCATTTCGAGTTACAGTTAGGGATCCGGCGGCCAATCCGGCAATCCGCCTCCCCAACCTCCGGCGACCGGGACGGATGTCGTGCCCGTTCGTCAGTCTTCGAGCGGTGGCCGGAGCTCAATTGGAGCTCTTTGTACCTGAAGTTATCAATGACGGACGGCCCCGGCGAGGGGAGATCTAAGTGGGACCTCTGTCGTTCCGTTGATGAGCTCAGGAAGTTCCGCTGGTTCAGGATCTCGCTCTCTAGGTATGTCGTCGGTTCATATTTCGATTTTCATTTGGTTTTACGGTCTCTATTTCAGTTCTTGGTTATATAATTTGCTGGTGTTTAATGAAATATCTATGTTGAATTGTTTGATTGTTCTCATTTTCGTGTTGGTTGAATTAGGAACAAATGTTGAATTCAAGTGACAGAATGTTTGAATGTAAGTTTTGTTGGTGATCATTTGCCCCTTTTATGTTATTGGATTGGTTATATACGTACCTCACTTTATGATCTGTTATATTTTCATTTTCTATACAGTTAAAGCATTGTTTATTCATCCTCTCATCATCAAGAACATTTTGGATGTATTATCCTCGACTACGAGGCTATTATCATATAATTTTTCGATCAAATCCTTGGGCCACCAATCTTAAAAAAAAAATCATATTATTTTCTTCTCAGAATTTTGAACACGTTCTCCTTTACATTAGCAAGAATATTCACCTCTCAACTGTGTATCAGGGGTGATTGTAAGTTTTTTTGTTTTTTTAATAGTTGATGAACTTGAAGATGCTATAAAAGAAGGGAGAAAACTTCAGTCGATGTGTTATTTGTTATGAGTGTAGTTGGCCTTCATTCCTGATATTAGAAGTTTTGCCTTTTCTGCATGTTATTTGTTGTGATCTTAGTTGGGTTCACATACTTAAAGTTTCTATTCTTTGTTGCTGTTTTAGTTTGTAGGTTTTGATGAATCTACACGGTTTCCATAGTTTTCATACCATTAGGCCAATAAAAAAATCAATTGTCAGCCTATTGTTGCAATCTAAATTCTCCCTGGCTTGAATTTCTTCAACCATATGAATGTTTGAACATGTATGCAGATAACTTGTATTTTTTACTCTTTTTTTTTTGGGAACTAATTAATTTACTCCTCAATTGTCTTTGGTTGGTTTCCTATAGGGTGGTTTCTGGGGAGATTATTGCATCTGCACTTGTGAATTCAGTTAATGCTCATGTTGCAACAGTTACATGAGCATTTCCTCTACGAGGGATGAAACACTATAGTGCAATTGAACATGCCAAATTAATAAGGTGATACTGGTGATAGTATGGAATTATATTTTATTATGGAAATGAGGATAATAAGAGGTGATGTCATGCAATGAAAGCTCTATTTTTTGCTCTAAGAAATTAAGAATGGAAAATGTTATTCTGAGTCCTTTTCACAGTCTATTTTGCAGATCACACATGTTATAAATTCTTTTTTGAAATATATACTTGGCTAATGAAGCATTCTTTTTATTGACTTAATGGTTTAGCATCAATGTAAGATTTGTTGATGCAGTGGTGAAAATTTTAAATATCAGTGAGTTTGACTGTTTATTTCAAGGATCACAGTCCGCAAATCTGCACCTTTCTCGATCACACATTATGATCAAGTCAAAGATGCAAAAAAATGTATTTGTATAAAGTAGATGTTTCTTCAATGCATATAGTTATAACTGTTGGCGATACAATTGCAATATCTATCTGATTCCCCCAGTGAGTTTTTGGTTGGTAATAGAAAAGGCAAAAACATTTACTTCTGCTACTGTATAACATTGTCATTATTGGAAATTCTAGATGTGTCTGAATGATCACCATTCATCTGAATTGAATTTGGACAACTTGCTTTGTTACATTCATCTGTTATTTTGGAAAACCTCAGATTCCTTTTCATGAATTTGTCCAAGAATATCTTTTGAGGCTTTCCCAGATATTTTTATTCAAACAATTTTTGGGTTTTCTGGGGATGTTTCAAGCTGGCCATATATTTTTCTTCACATAAACCTTTTGGTTTATCAGCAAACAAGTCCAGCAGCATGAGCAACATTGCCTGTTGGATAAAAAAAAATCTTAATACATCATCTTTTGGTCTTCTATGAATCTTAAAAAAAGATCATAAAGTGAACCAAGATGTCATGAGGAAATAATTTATGTTGTTGATGATATATGGAAGCTAGAATCGCTACTTTGTTTCTCTTCCCCATGCTCTGCCAACTTAGTGTGTTTCATGTTATACATTTATACAGCATTCTTTAATCTATCAACTCTGATATTCTGCATATTTTGTTCAGGTGTATGAGTGGATGACTACCAAAGGAAACATGTTCTCCTTTGTCTCTAGTGATGCTGCAATTCAGCTATATCAGAAGTGCATGTTGTATCAAGGGCCCAGGGCCAGTTTTTCAACTCTCTCAGGCACCTTGAATGACAAAACGCACACATTTCGTTTCTTCTAAACACTTATCGGCAGCCTGGCATGAACAATGGACAAAGACCTTTATCCAGACGATGAAAAAACCATAGGCTACACTGAAGAGGTGCTTCCCTGTGAATCTGCAATGCGGTGATGACTCTCTATATATGAAATTCCAAAGAACAATGAAAATGTGAGAGAACACCATATCATTAGGCATAGCATATATACCTACAGTATCATGATAACTACATATGCATCTATGTGGACTGGAGAGCGTTGCTGGAAGGTGCGGCAATCTTTTTGGACCACTGCGAGGAACTGTCTGCTCGCAAAGTACCCTGCAATTTTGCAATTTTCGGAAAATACTCTGATTGGATACACCTTGTGTCTATCAACCAAACATATTTCCATTTGTCGAACTGTGTGTATAGTGCATCCAGAACTTAGATATCACATTCTTCTAGTTAAAAAAACTTAGTCATTAACTCGTTGTCTTTATAAAAGAATTTTGTATCTATTTCTCATTTAATGACCGAATGCATCAAGAAAATAGTCTAATTACATTCATATTTCTATTGTATTTACAATGTATGATTTGCTAACATTGACATGTCATACCGCATAAAACATTTATTGAATATTTATTATACAGGAAGTCACCAACATTGTAAGTACGATTGACTAGTTGGATTGAAGAACTGGGTGTCTTGATGAGAAGAAATATGTCATTCGCAACAAGGAGGGGGTGTTCAAATCTGGCCAGCCATGAATCATGGGGCATGTGAAACCAGATTGTATGTTTGTAACTTAGGTCCCACTTGAATCTACATCTTAACCTGAGTTTGAAATGTAGGATTATAAAAATCATAGCTTTTCAATCTCACATCCAAGCAACCACTTGGATTACATGTTTTTCATATGGAAAGCGAAAGTCTCAAGCAAAGCTGATCTGGAAAATGGGTGGTGGTTTGGGGTCTCTCCCATTTGCATGGGTGATGGGGTGGTGTCCTGGCTTTGTGGGGCATGTTATCTGTTCATGTGGGGTGGGGTTTGATCCCAGATTAAAAGATGCCAGGCATCAGGAACATCTCAACCTTGTTGTATGAACACTCATGGAATATGAGTCTTGTTAAAGTATTCTTTTCTTCTCACTTTTGCTTCAAATATGTCTCCCCCCACCTTACTCATATGGAACTAATAATATATTACTCCAGAGTATCTTAGTCTCTGTCTCTGATAGGAGTTGCTAAAAGCAGGTATTGTATTATATTGTATAATATAATATTCTCTTATCGCGTATATAATCAATCCTTGGTAGCCTGTTGAATAAAAAAATTCCATTGATTATCCTAATTTTCTGATATTTCACATAATGCGCAAATACAGTCAGATTTTATAAATTTAAGACAATTTCTGTGTGGACATTTGTTTTGAAAATCCATCTTCATCAACAAAAAAATTAAATACGTGTCATTTTTGGAGTCACATTCACATTTGATTTTTATTTTAATAATGTATATATTTTTACCAAAATTATATGAGAAATTGAAATTTTGTAATGATACATGTGAATGAAGACTTGGACAGTAATGTCTGTCACTGCGCCCACATCATTGTTTCATTAACATTTTTTTAAGGGAAAAATCCAAATAACCCCTGACTGAAATCCATATAACATTTGATTTTTTTAAAATCCATATAACCCCTAAAAATACCTAGTAAATCTAAATAACCCCTAAATAAAATTTTGTTGATAAAGATGAATATTTTGTGAATATTCTCTTAGATTAACCCTAGCTGAAAACACAATATACTAAAATCCTCCTGCAATGTATTAAAAATGTAAAAAATTCTATAAAAAAAATGATTTTACCCCTTTGAATAGATTATAAATCACTATCCGGAGAGATAAAATCGTCATTGATAAATGATTTTTTGTATTTTTTACACATTGTAGGATTGTTTTAATATACTAAGTTGTCATTGAGATTAATCAAACAGAATATTCACAAAATATTCAACATCTGTCAACATAAATTTTATTTAGGAGGTTATTTGGATTTACTAGATGTTTTCAAAGGGTTATTTGGATTTCAAGAAAAGTCAGGAGGTTATATGGATTTTAATCAGTTTAAGGGGGTTGTATGGATTTTTCCTTTTTTTAATTAATGTAAATAATAAACCAAAACAGTGGCGCTTGAGACCCTGTGCGGGACGACGTGTCAGTCTCTGATTGGGCCTCCGCTGCAAAGACGTGCATGCGTATTTTGTGATTCAAGAGCCCTTCCCGTCCTCTCGAGTACATTATTATTATTATTATCAGTAAAGGAAAGGGCATTTTGGGAAATTCATTTATGGCGCTCGCGGCGGATTTCGCGGGACTCACATGGTGCGCCACATGACGTTATCGTGTGCGCTATACACGCTTTATTTTTTTTTCATTTTTTTATTTATCGCGCTATACACGTTATGCAGAAGTCTCATTTGGGATAATTACTAAAAGGTCCTGAACAAAGTTTTACCTTCGGGGTGGTTATTTTAACCCCACCAACTCCTTCACCCACCCCTTTTTTTTTTTTGTGTTCCTAACCCACCCCTCCCCCCCACCACCACCACCACCACCACCACCTCCTTCTTATTCGCCTCCGAGACCCCTGCCTTGTCCGCAATCACCGCGCCTCCGAGACTCCCGCCTCGCCCGGGCCCACCACCGCCTCCAAGACCCCCGCCTCGCCCTCGCCCGCCCGCGCCCTCCGCCGCCTCCGAGACCCCCACCTCGCACGCGCCCACCATGCCCGACGCCGTCTCCGAGACCCCCACCACGCCTGACGCCGACCTCTTCGAATACATGAAGTGCTCCGGCGTCGCCGTCAACTCGTTCGTCCTCGTCGCCGCCCTCAGAGACGTCGACGTCGGGCGTGGCAGGGGTCTCGAGGCGGCGGAGGCGCGGTGGGCCCGGGCGAGGCGGGGGTCTCGGAGACGCGGTGGTCACGGGTGAGGCGGGGGTCTCGGAGGCGGCGGAGAGGGAGGAGGGGGAGGTGGTGGTGGTGGGAGGGGGGGGGTGGGTTAGGAACACAAAAAAAAAGGATGGGTGGAGGAGTTGGTGGGGTTGAAATAACCGCCCCCTTTTCCTTCAAATAGTCCCCCATTTTTTTTTAGTTTTTAATATTTAAAATGATTTAAAAACATGTGATCCTGAAAATTTACATTATTATTAACAAAAAATAAATAAATTGGACGTGTGTAAAGACAATAAATAATTTTCAATTTCAATGTTTAGAAACAATTTTTCTAATTCAACATCAGCGATTTATCATGTACTTTCAAAAAAAAATGTTTGTTATTCGATTTTATTTATGAAATCGAATTAGGGGAGAAAATAATATATTACAAAAGAAAGCAAATCGTCTCATATTAGAAGAAGCATCTAACTAGCTAGTCCAGTCTTGCCCCTCGCAATCACCCTGAGATCCACAATCTCCCTTCTCGAATCTAGACATTGTCTGTCTTGACTATGTATTTTCTTCAATCTCTCATGTACCCACAAAACATATCTCAAATGTTTTCTTGATACACTCTCGCGACATTGAAGACTTCCCCATCACTCGTCTTCCATCGTCCAAGCCCTGAGACTGTGGTGCACCATGTACTTTCATAACACGATAAATAAATAAATCTTGATAATAGTTAACTTATTTGTATTTTTACTCTATTTATTCCCTATGAAATTATGTCATACACAAACCTTGTGAATTTGCTTATGAAATCTGAATGTTTTTGTTTGTTCATTTTTTTTATTTAGTTTTTGTAAATGCCCAGTTATTTATCTTCAAGGGACAGTTTCGATGCATGAATTTAGCTCAGAAACTTTTTAGTAATTTTTCATACTTGGAACAGGAAGTTTTGCTTTTTTGTTTTTTTTCTTTTTTAATCTTGGAGAATTGGAAAGATGTGATGAACAGATAAGATGTTCTTCTTGTGAGTGAAGCACAAGTCACGTTTACAGCTAAGGTCATTCGGTCTGGCCTTTCTGTTTTTCCCTTCCCAAAATAGCCCCTTCATGTCTGCCATTCTTTTTTTTTTCTTATCTTCTCTCCTTGAACAATTCAGTAATGGAAGGGACAAACAAGGCTTAATGTGAAGCCCCAATTATATATTAATATCAGAAGAATACATGGATAAATAAAATGTAAGAAGCCTGCAGATGCAGATGATAGTGAAAGGTACTTGTTGTTGTAATATGTGACCTAATGAGTTGCCAGCATGTAATGGATTGACCCCCCCCCTCTCTAAAGCAAGCTTTATTTTCCAAACTCCCAAAATACCCCTGCCCCAGTTACCATTGAGAATTGGAACTCATTGTTAAACTGATTTAAGCTGTAAAATCAATTTCAATTTTATTATATTTTCTATGGTCATTTGGAAACATGTTTGGAGAATTTTTTGATTGAGTTCACCAAATCGATTTTGAATCAAGAAAAAAAAAACTATAATTTAATAAAAAGTTGTGAACACATTTTTACATAAAAAATGCCCAAAAGTTTGCATTTCCCTTTATCATGTAGAGAGACAGCTAGGGTCGGCCCTGAGAATTAATTTTTTTGGTTGGGCCTAGACAAACATTTAAAGTAGGACCTCAATTATTATTTTTTAAATGTAGATTGTTTAAATATTACACGTAATTTTATTTTAAACTATAAATATTACAAAAAATATACACAATATTATAAAATAATTTAATTTACAACCTTCTACATTATCACATGCACATAAAAATAATAAAAGTAATAAATTTTTAATGTAATGAGAAAATTATAATAATCAGAAAATTAATTTTATAAGAGAGTTTAAAATTTAAACGCTATATTGTTTAGAGAGATTTGAGGGAGGGGAGACTTTAGGAATGATTTTAGGGATATTAAAGTGAGAAAATGTTTTGAGAGAGATTATTATTTTTAATTGGATCAATTAAAGTGAGAAAATGTTTTGAGAGAGATTATTATTTTTAATTGGATCAATCTCACATTTATTTTTAAAATTTCATTGATTAGATGATTGGACCCTTTCTAAATGGGGCCTAGGCAATTGTATGGGTGGTCTTGCTCCAGTTGACCCTGAAAACTTAATTAATGTAACAAGACAATCTTTGAATCAATTTATCCCTTGTACATAATAATTAAATTTCTCATGCACAAGGCCCGTATTTGCCAATGTCCCCAATTTACAAAAACTCGGGAGGTGAGTGCTATATATGCATGAAAATGCATGAGTTAATCTGTGAATAATGTTAGAGTATTACTAAATTGTTTGATTTTTTAGGAAAAATTGATATAATTGAAAATTCACTATAACTCCTGTGTTATTAAAAAAAAAAAATTGTTTTAGTCTCTCAACTAACCAGGTATTGATCTACACATTAAAAATTATCAAAATGCCATCGCATTTTATTTATGAAAAATCAATATGGCTCCTTAAAAACTTATGAAAATCGAAAAAAGTGCATATAAAATCGATAAAATCATCTCAGGTCTTTATCTTATTAGACAATATTTATTTTAGTCCATACCTTAAACGAAACTAATCAGATATGTGTTTGACTCTAATCATATATAATAAATTACTCTAATATCATTTTAAAATTTACAGAATACTATAATATACTAACCATATTTGTGGTTGTTGACTTTAATTGGATTACTGATTTTACAGGGACATTTTTTTATTTTTATAAACTTTCAAGGAGTTATATTGAGTTTCCTTTTTTTTTTAGTTGGTGAGTATAGGATATGAGGAGAATTTTCAAGAAAAGACAAACCCATTTTTGTCATTAAAAGGACTAAATCAGATTTTTTATATTTTGTAAGAACTTATTTGAATAAAATTTTGAATAATTTAGCTCAAGGACTAAATCCATTAATCATACAATTTTCTGAGGACATAATGAATTTTAATCTTACAAGACTAAAACCAATTTAATTAATTTTCTAGGAAGTTATATCTATTTTGCCTTTTTTTTAATGTCGTATATGTTTATAATGTGACAAGTATGTATTTGCATAAAAATTGTGATCCAATAAATTAAATATATTTCCTTACACAAAAATAAAACCAAACATGCATTCCAATTAACAAAACATATATTAATTTTACTTGTAAAGTGTCGAGATCAGCATATAAATACTCCAAACCAAATGAAGAATCACAAGATGAAAAATAAAGCCAAACGTGTATTTCAATTAGCATAACATAAATGAATTTTAAACTCATAAAATACTGAGGCCATACAAATACTGGTTTGAAGATTCACAAGATGAAGCGTGAAAGAAAACACAACCATCACTATAACCTTATTTGGGCCACCAAACAGTCCCAAACAACCCCCCTTCAAATAAAAAGGTTGTAAATGTATGTAAAACCTTAAAAAATAATCATTGATGCATGAGTAATCATGGTGATGTTGATAGAGAATGGGTCATTTATGTCTGTTTCTTGTCTATCATCGGTTAAGATCACTTACATGGAAAACAAATCACCATTTTAATATTTACAAAAATACCGCACATGCACCACCTACATGGCATGTCTGGATTTTTAATTATACAAAGAATCCCTGTGAATTTAACACAGTAGATCTAAACACCACACAACATTCCCACAGTAAGTCTAACAAGATACAAAAATTCTAAAAAAATGTTACACAGTTCATTTTATAATATAAAATATACACTTATTTTTATTTTAAAAATATATATATTTTTTAAAAAATTAATGATATGGTTTATAAAAAACATAAAATAATTTCAATGACATTGTAACTTCAAATATTGAGTAATGTGTTCATGATTGCATGATGGAGGGTAACATGTCATAAAAATAATTAAAAGCCAGACCCTAAGAGGGACACATCCGGCATTTCCTAAAATCAGAAGCCCATATTCGTCAAATAATCCCCCAATCATCACTGTTATAACTTAACGAACCCACCAAACCTTCTCTTCCTTCCTCATCAGCCAAAACAGAGCAACCTCTCTCTCTCTCTCTCTCTCTCTCTCTAATGGCGGAAGAAGACGAGCTTCTTCAGACGATCTCATCAGAAACAACAATGATGCCTCGGGTGATCAAGTTCATGTCTTCCCTCCTTCAGAGGGTCGCCGAATCCAACGACCTCGACCGCCAGTCGGAGCCGCCGCCGCCGCATCAGAGGATGTCGGTCTTCCACGGCCTCACGAGGCCGGCGATATCCGTCCAGAGCTACCTCGAACGCATCTTCCGATACGCGAATTGCAGTCCCTCGTGTTACGTCGTCGCCTACATCTACCTCGACAGGTTCGCTCGGCGACAGCCTCAGCTTCCGATCGACCCGTTCAACGTCCACAGGTTGCTCATCACGAGCGTTCTCGTCGCCGCCAAATTCATGGACGACATGTAAGTCTGATCCTCCATTTTGAATTCTTCGATTGGGTTTTTGTGGAATTGGGGGTGACCCGGATCTCGGAATCCTGTTTTTGCTTGGTTTGATTTTGATTTGATTCAATTTTGTTTTTTTTTTTTTTTGGTGGGATTTGCATCTGTGTGTTTTCTTGTGAGTAAAAGAAAGCTTTTTTTGGATTGCTTGCGGGGATTGCGTTTGGTTCATTTTGTCAGATTCGCCAATTATTTTGAGTTGGGGAAGCTTTGGAAATGATTGGGTCTGAGGGGGGTTTGGTACATTCTCAAGGTCTGATTTTGGTTAGTCCGGCCGGTAGCGCAGCATATGAATTGAACTGCATATCTAATTATTAGTTACATGTGTCACTTTCCTATTGGATCAAGTCAAGCTTGAGTTTGATAAGTATTCAATAGAAGAGTAACACTTGTATCCACCAATTAACTGTGTGGTTTGATTATAAATTGTGTAATTCGATTCATAGACTGTGCAATTCAATACAGATCGAACTAACTAAAACTAGTCATAATTGAATCTAGACTCTCATTCTCATTATGCCTTTGGATTACTCTATGCACGTGTTCTTTTATGAACAATTACCAAAATTGAATTACTGAAAATGAACAATTCTCTTTTTAAATCTGTTATAAAACTGATTTTAAAGTCTTTTTTAGCCTTTCGATACAATTTAATGTTGTATATACTTTATTTTGTGAATACCTTGTTTAATTACCATGTGTGCGGACTAAAATTGGAGTTGAAAAAATACCAACGTGACATTTTACTTTTTCAATACAATTTGTGGGTGAGGGCCTTTTTTGAAATTTCCATGAGGTGGTAGATTTGGAGGAATCCATTTGGCAATAATGCCCATTTGGTGTTTTTATTTTGATATTTTTGATAAGGGTATTTTAGGGAATTCAATGTAGAGGCAAATTTCATGCTCATCGACAGCTGGTATTCTAGACATGACAAAGGTTGCAATGCTGCTGTGTGCTGTACCATAAGATTTTATTGAAGAGAATATAAAACACAGATCCAATAATGATATTGGCATCTGAGTCCACTGGAATAAACATAAGGATTTATTAGGCTTTCCAGTAAGTACGATTAGAAAGACTGAAAGTTGTCCAGAACATGTTTTGTTTCTTTTTAATTTCCATTCATGCTTTGGTTTTTTATAGGCTTTTTGGTTAAACTGGATCTTTAGCTACATTAATGATTGATCAACGTGACACCACTTAATAATTATAATAATTATGATGATTAGCATTACAAAAATACAAGGATTAACACATGGACATCTGACATCTCCGGTGCTTAGCATGTGGAATCTTAATTTTAGAGGATAATTTATTCATCAATTTTATCCGTATTCATATTTGTAAATAAAAAATAGAGATAAATGTTATTTCATCTTCTAAATATAACAAAGAATTCTCATTTTCTTTTCAAAATCAGGATAATTGTCTATACCCTATCGCGATTATTTTTTTATACAAATGGGTTGAGTTGTTTTTTCTCTACTTATCTTTACACTTATTACTTTATCCCGTCACTTATTCATTTGTCAAACAAATCCTAAGAATTCTATTTGATTCATGAATTGTTGGGTTTAGTTTAACGTTTACATGAACTTAGTTTAGTTCAACATAATATTTGTTTCAATTTGACACAAAAGTTATTCAGTTCAATCTAATACTACAAAAAAAAGTTATTTTCAATGTCATCTTCGTTTCATGAGATGTATAGTTTGATTATAATATTTTTATTGAGTTCAACTTATTAAATGGTGCTCTTCAAATTAAGAATTGTACGTTCAGTTCGATTGATGAATTTTCACACATTCACTTGTGCTTTTTAGATCTCACTCACTTCATGACAGATCTGGTAAATCTAATTTTTAACAAACAAATGTTGGAAAACAACAGATTCTACAACAATGCGTACTACGCGAAGGTGGGAGGGATCAGCACAGCAGAGATGAACTTCTTGGAGTTGGACTTCCTGTTTGGACTGAGCTTCCATCTTAACATGACTCCTGACACCTTCCACTCCTACTGTGCCTTCCTTCAAAGGGAGATGGTGACAGTGGAGAAGCCTCTGAAGGTTACACATTGTTTGTTGTTGTTGGAAGAGGAGGCCAACACCCATCAGAAACAACAGAGACAACTAGCTGTTTGAGTGATTGAGATCTGTGTGAGTTTGTTGGAGAAATTTTTGATGTTTTGTTCTTAGTGTTTTTTTTTTCTTTTTAATTTATTTTGGGGCACAAACATTAACTTAATGTTGTGTATTTTTGGGTTGTTCTCTTCTTGTATTTTTGAGTGTTGTGTATATAGATGGCAGCTTTTGTTTTCTGACTCTCTGTTGCTTGAAATGGGAACATCACTATTGATTGGGAAGACTTGGATATCAGTAGCTAAAATTCTATTGACTTTATTTGCACCCCTAAAATCAGTTGGCACATCCCTCTAGTTGGACAGTTGAAAACTCAAAAAAACTCATAAGAGTTGTGCAAATTAAACAAATATCCTTCAATCCCAAACAGCGAAACCTGTTTTAAGAAGTGTAATGTTTTTTCTTTTTATGGTTCTTTTTTTTTAATCATGATATGTTTTTTTATTAATAAATATTTTTTCTGTTCAATTCTTTTCCTATCAAGCATTACCAAGATTAAAACTCAGGTCCCTTTATTAATGAGAGTACCTCTATCATCCTACCAAAAGGAGATTTGGTTTAATCATGATATGTTGTTTATCAAATAAACATGTAATTTCTAATTTTTTATTTTTTGAGGTAATAAGATATCTAAAATTCATTAGGATATATACTTTTTTTTAATATAAATATACATTTTTTAATTAAAAAAAGGGGATTGTCAAAATTAATTTAGGAAGGAATGCTGATAAACTTAGTCCATTTTGCATCCCCGTCAGTAGCCTCATACAATATAATAACGCATATATATTGTGCTATTATAGTTTATGGAGTTCTATCATAGTATATAACAAAAAAAAGTCATTTTTCAAAGTGAAAAACATATATTATTATATTTCAGTATATATTTCATATCTTATAACAATATGTAATCCAATGTAAGATGTATGATTTTAAATAAAATGATATGGACTTCTGATGGGATGGACTGGGCGTGTGAACGGGTCGGGTCCGAGTGATCCGTTTGATTGTCAGAATCTTCAAGTCGGGTTCATATCAAGTCTCGGATTGGGTTGGGTTGACCCATTAATAGGCCTAGGCCAGACAAAGAGAGGTAAATGAACTTCTTAAGAGTCTACAATGGTTTCATTTTTTTCTTTTTAATAGAGTTTTTTGTATTATAAATAGTTATTCACTGTTTTGATTTTTTAATGTTTTATGAGGGAACATTTGTAATGCGGTTTAGATTATTATACTTTTACATGAAGTCAAAAGGTTGTAAGAATATTTCAAATGCTTAAAATTTTAAATGATTATCTAATATATGGTTATAAATGTTTGGTTGAATCATGAGTGTTGAGTTGGATCATAAATAAAAAAAACTCACAAAGCATTTGGGTTGGGTCGATCGGGTGCATACGATCGGGTCAGAGTGGACCCAGACCATACCCGTTTTAATTGTTGGGTTTTTCGGATCAGGTATTTACGCCTTTTATCGGGTTAGATTCAGGTCGGGCCCAGATCGACCCATGACCCGTTGACAGGCCCAGACATGACATATCATTTTATTTTGGGCGCTGTTACACCCAGATCTATATCCAACCCCAATTCCAGCCCTATATGTGTCGATAGAAAATTAACGATACATATGCTCACGTGAACAAGGCATATGATTCTGAAAGAATTTTTTTATATTTTCTATGAATATATACATGCAATTCATTGAAGTATATGTTTTTTTTTATAAAAACATGAATCTTATTAGATGAGTATACTAAAACATATGTAGTCCGGAAATGTGGTTGAATGTAACATCATCCTTTTATTTTTCCTTTATGTAATGAAATGGAATTAACATGGGCCCATGTTTGTATAGAACAACTCTAGCTAACAGGCTAGCCCAGCATCGGGGACCAAACAATTCCATCATCAGAACGACTGAAATCAGTTACATGGGTTGACTGATTCAATAGTTAAAATTAAGGAAAATGTTAGGGTTACTCCAGCGTTCAACTCCACATACAGTTACAAGCTTTAATGCTCTAATTTTGTATATAAAGTATATATTTCAATTAATGCATTAATAAAAATGTAATATATAATATAATGCACATGAAGTATATAATCCAATAAATTATATGAACCCATCAGACGGGGTTGCATCTCATAATTGCATATAACAGCACCCTAAAATAAAAAAGAGACTTCCACAAGTTTGGTGTAACTTTTCCAGATCCAATTCAATGGTTTAAATATAAGCCAGTTATATAACTAATTTCAACTTACCTATCTACTCATCACTCTTCCTTTCGAAACTATATAAAATGTCATTTAGCAGTCATGAACTACTCTGATCACATTACTCATGGTTATGACTACTATTTTTTTTTTCAATTTATTTTAAGATGAGTAAGTGGATATTCTTCTCTATAGCATCCAAGAAGAATATTGTCAGATCTTAATCATATTTAACTCTCGCATACAACATGTCACCTAATACAATATATGAAATTTCTAATGAAATACACTTACATTACCATGTTAATATTATGAAAAACATAAAAAAGAATGCACGCATTCGATGTATTCGGGTATGCATTTCAATTTTTATGAAACCATGTACTTCATTTGTCAATTATATACTTAAAAAAAATTCAAAATATGCTTAATCTGCAAAAGTGATTTCAATAATGATTAAATATAACATCTTCCTTGATTGTTTCCCATCACTCCCATTGCACTTCTCCGTAAGACAATAGTCTGGATCCGGTAGCAGGTCAGCCAACAGACTGGACCATAAACCACAGCTGGGGCTAGCGGTCAAGTGCGATTTTGTGGTATACACAATATCAAAACCTACCCAGTGATCTTCATTGCCCGGTCGGCCTCTTTTCCAAATCTCAGTCTCAGTTTCAGATGGGATTGCAAGGATATCATGTATCTTGCTTGCAATGGTGATCATCCTCACTCACATTTCGACAATTGAGGAGGATCATCACATCTCTTCAGCGAAAATGATATCGAAAATTCGTTGCACTGCACATGGGACTACAAGATTAGGGTTATGGTACAAGGCAAGAGAAAGATTGTATGTCTGAAATCCATCTTGATAACAAAAGTTCGCGACTAACATGCATCTATTTGATACCTTCATCTTTAGGTATGTTAGGTTGATCAGTTAAAAGTTGCCGAAGTGCAGCAATGTCACTGGAACTGCATTGCAAAATGTTCAACACAGATATCAGATAAATAGATGGAAGATTAATACACATGAACTGCCACAATGATCATGCAAATGATTTAACAATATGCATTGAACAGAATTAAGAGAACAACATATGTTAAGGCATATAATAGCCTCTGTCTATAAAATGCTCTACAATGTTGATGCTGTTGGGGGAGATGCAGATTATTCTAAGGGGTAGACAGAATATATAGTTTGGTTTCACTGATATTAATGTTACTAGAGATTGATTATTAATTGCTTGCAAGGTCTAACAGTTGATGAATGCTTTAAAACAATGGTTCGAACAAAATATACACAGAATAGAAGACATAAAATATGATGATTATCTATATTCTGTTGATGTTGGATATTCAT
Source organism: Acorus calamus (assembly GCA_030737845.1). Classification (NCBI taxonomy): domain Eukaryota; kingdom Viridiplantae; phylum Streptophyta; class Magnoliopsida; order Acorales; family Acoraceae; genus Acorus; species Acorus calamus. The sequence continues at coordinate 21,365,563 of CM060877.1, read as the reverse complement.
TGCTTGTTACTAATGCATGACCATATGATTCCGCTGATATTAATATTATGAGAGATTGACTGCGTGCAAGGTCTAACAGTTGATGAATGTTGTAAAACAATGGTTCAAAAAGACAGTTTACAGAAGAGAAAAATAAAATATGGCCTTGGATTGCCAACACCCCAAACAACTTTCTTATTGGTGACCCTCAAAATAATTTTTTTTCTAGTAGATGCCCATAGAGTGCCAACAATTGAATAGATGGCTTAATATCACAACTAAAGGAAAATGTCGCGATGTGATCATTCCTTACACATTTCTTCGACAAAGGTGCAGCCTATGCTAGAAAGGAATGTGATGTTTTCAGAACTGGAAACTTTCAGAAACCCATACAAGTTGAACTGACCTGCTTTTCCATGTCAATGCAGAGATTACCGATGACTTAAGAGAGTACCTGAAATCCAAATGAGCCATCAAATAACATGACCAGTTAGGATTACAAGGAACACAACATGATTGATTGAGAATGATCACCTCTAGACCAAACATGGATGGCAGATGGCAGCCACAGTCTAACTAAATTAATGTATTGTCTGGATGCATCCCATAAATATTTCCAAAATTATTTCAACAGGATTGAGAGGAACAGTGGACAGATGCATGCATGTAGCATGCATAAATGGTTCAAATACACAAAAAATGAAAACATTTAAGCTTCCAATATAATTTCAAGGAATCTCATTTGGGAACCAAGAACTGTTTTGCATTTAATACAAATTTGTGAAAAGCTAACGATGATGTTTCATGTCTTTGCTTAAATATATCTTTCTCATTACGGATATGAAGCAGCCACTTCTTCCATAATGCAATATTAAAGCTGCATGCAAGATAAATTGTCTTCCAAATTGTCTGAATGCCTCTCCATCACAAGGGTCAGGCTAAAATATGTATAACTATAAAACTGTAACTCTTTGGCATAATGGATTCCAATAGTTACTTTTATAGATGGGAATAAGGGTCATACTCTGAGTAAATGCAAGTACAATGGCATGCTCATGACATTTACAGGGACATATGAGTTCATTATCTCAATAACTTCCAAGAAATGCTGCTTTACTAAATAAAAAAAAACGATGCATATCAAGAATAATCGAGTCAAAATATGCACAAGGCTAGAGTTTGAAGTTATATTTTCTCGTGTGTACTGCACTGCAGGCTATAGTAATGAACAGAACACAAAAGGGTAGAACATCCAAGATAAGAGTGATACATCTTCAATAATAATATATCTAAGGAAAGAATAATGGAAAAACTAATAATAAAATGGAAACATTGTTAGTATATACACAAGTAAATTGAGAAAAAGATGCCATGAAAGTTAGGCTTACTCAGAATGGTGCATTTCATAGATGTTCTTAAGCCCCTCCAAGCAATAGGTGAGGCTTGGTAGCAGTCCAATTCGTAATAGCATCTGTCGGTCACTTAGAGTTGTTCCTCCCTTCAGCAATTGGTTGCCATCTCGCAAAAGCTTCTCAAAACATATAACAATTCCATGGAACTCAGTCCTGAATTTTAAAATAAAGGAAGAAGAAGAGTTTTGTATGAAGCTCATTAAACTCGAATGAAAACAATCTGAAAACACCAACTTTAAAAATAAGTGTGTTCAACCAAGCATGCACCACATCCTTCAAATATGATTTAAAAAAATTCAAAAAAATACATGTCATTCATAAAATTACAATTATCAGAATTAGATTGTGGAACTGTTTAATATATACTATAAAAGATCACAACACACACAGAGTTGGCTCTTTGGCTAGAACCATGGGTTTGCTCCCCATAGATTTCGAGTTCTAATTACCTGAAGCATGAGTTTTGTGGGTGATTATGAGCAATGGAATTTTTTTTCTGGACTATCATTAGGGTTCCTCATCACAAAAAAAGGAAGATCACACTCAATATGCACTTTTAAAAACCTGACAAATATCCAAATAATCAGATATAATGATGATGATGCATATAGAACATACTCAGATTGAGGATTGAGAATTATCTTTATTCGGATGGTGAGAAGATAATACATGATGAAGCTTAACTCAAACACAATGCCATTGCTCATGATTCCCATATTTGGCTTTAGATAACTTATTACAGACATCGTCAATCTAAAAATGATTTTTTTTTCTATAAGCGTAACAATGAAAACAGGTATACAAAGTCATATGCCCCAAAATATAATTTATTTATTTATTATTTTTGCTTGGTAAGCGAAAGGACTTGAACCCAAGACCTAATGGTTACAAATTCTGTTGTCAACCATTAAGTTATGGGCCCAAGTCCTGAAATAAGATAATAGTTTCTCAATAAACAAGCTCATACCATGATTCTCTCATGCACAGCTAGATAAATAAAAAAAACATTGAGAGCTCATGTATCTCAACCCATAAAGTGAATCACATGAAAACAGAACAGATGCCAATCCATAGCAACATGCCAGATTAATCATACTCCACAAACTATATTTCATAAAACAGGTCATACATTGCTACCAAGCACTATGGCAGTTGTATTGCATTGCAGCCTTGATATTTGTTAGCAAAGGTTCACCCAAGAAGAAAAAATAAGCAGCTCGAACAATACCAGAGTATATTCCATGATCACTACATTTAACATCAAAACAATAAACCATGAAAACTCACATTGTTTGTTTCATGGAAGAGAGTATCCTTTCCAAGGATTGCATCCGTTTTGCCATCACAGCCTCCATCGTCCCAGCGACACTCTTCAACACCCCATAATTGTTGATGTCTCCAATTACCTAGTAAACTCCATATACCCTAAATATCACATGTACCCAAATAAGTGAAATCAATAGAGAGGAGGAGGAGAGAAACCTGAAAACTCTCGAAGATGGAGGCGGCGTTGTTGAATTGGGAGAGGAGCCGCGACTGGAGACCTTCCCATCTCTCCATCTGGTCCTTGACCCTTCTGTACTTTTGCTGGAATTTCCTGACCAGAGCGGCCTCCATTGGCGAGACGACACGAAGAGCTCTGTTCCTGTGTGCAAGGATTTGAGAGATCACGAAAGTCGCAATGATTTGAATGTGACAGGGAAATTGGATTAGGGTTTTATGGAAACCACACCGACAGCAGACGGAGCACTGAGGAGGAGGAACAAAATGAATCAAAATTCAAAATAATTAAAAAATTGATAAAAACTAGTTTGTCATTGTATCCAAACAGTGCCTAATCCAAATGCCCATTAAGAATTACTGAGGACACTGATATACTCGGTCATTCTTGTGGCCATAACCTAACACATGAAATAGTTAACAGGGTATATATTCCTTTGGCGAGTATACAGTATATGCTTCCATTGCTTCGTTCGGAAAATGCAAGAAAGTATGCATTTAATTTATTTCAATATATATTTTATTTTATTTAAATATGTATTTCATCAAACGAATTTATAACTTTCAAAAAAAATTTAAAATATGTTGGTACCGCAAAAATGAATTCTAACAAAAATTTTTCACTTTTAGGGTGCGTTTGGTTGTGCGATTGCGCTGCGATTGCGATTACAGGAAGCTACGTTTGCAATCGCGCAACCAAACGGTTTTGTAATCGCAGTTTTAAATCCAGAGATTGCAGGCAAATAGTGCCCAAAAGCTGCGATTTCAAAAAACTGAGAAAGTGAGCTTCCTGCAGAATCAGGTTTGCAATCGCAGATTCCTGCAGAATCAGTTTTGCAATCGCGCAACCAAACGCACCCTAAAGGCAATGTTGTAAACTACGCTAATTTAGTGGTTAACCGACTAGGGATTAATCAACAAGTGGTGAACTTTTAAATTATCTTTCCATTCACTTATCTCAATAGTTACTCTTTATCTCACCTTTTATCTCCTTATCAAATCAGACTTAAAGAATTGAGATACTCAAATGAAGCCACTCTTTCAAATTTAACCCTCTATTTGGAAACACATATTGAAAAGTAGGTTTTGGAATAAATGTGTGTTTTTAAGATGATTTTGACATTGATTTTTATTGGGATATTTTTTTTTAATTTAAGAATCAATATTTGAAAGAAGTTGATGTTTGGCAAAAAAAAATTGTCTTTCAATTTAAAAAATCAATTTCGACAAAAAAACAATGCTTGTAAGTTTTTCAAAACACAGATTTCGAGGCAAAATTTAAAAGGAATCCAACTTTCGATTCGAAATTAAATTCGCCTCATTTGGCTATACGATTTAAGCTTTTCAGCTTTTTAAAAAACAGAATCCGCCCCAACCACGCAACCAAACGGAGGTGATTTGTTTAGATCCCTATTTAGGTCACTTTTAGTTTGAAAAAATGGTCATTTTTCAAATAGAAAAATGTTACATATAATCTTTATTTTAATCTAAATTCCAGTTCTCATAATATGATACCTCAAAAGTATGCAATAATATGATATAGTTTTATAAAATATGATGTATGTGTTCCAATGAATTACCTGATTTCATTTTATAGAAAAAATGTGAATTTTTTTAGGAAGACATAATTTATTAATGTGATTGTAAGACAACATTGAAATATATCTCAACTTAGGGTGTAAAAATGAACCATGTATAACAAAACTTTTTCAAACGCTCATTCTAATGCATTTATGCAATTAGGTTTGAAAAGTAAATAAAAAGGAAAAATGTTATGATCATTCTTTTTTACAATTCAAAATGCAGATCACACATATTTTTATTTTTTTATAATAATAAATATCATTTAATGATATATATGTTATAATAAAATGGGTAAATTATTTCATTTATAAGTTGAATAAAACTATTTTTATCAAGTATAAGAAAAAAGTGTATACATTGTTTGTGAGTCCGTTTTGAAACACGTATAAAAATAAGATTTTAAATAAAGTAATCTATTAATATACTTGATTCTTGGAAAGCGGATTTTTTTTGTTTTTTAAAAATTAACTTTTTTGCACTAAAAGTTAAAAGTAACTTTTTAATTAAGTCAATTTTTTAAAAATGTCTTTGACAATGCTTTTTAACTTTCCACTTAATTAAAAATAAAATTACTTTAATTAAGTGATACTAAATGGAGCCTTTCATTTTATTTTTAACGAAGTATATAACTTTGTATATATTGTGTAACAAGGATTGGGCACCTAAAAAATGGATTCAAATTTTTTTAAAAAAATTGGAAAGTGTTACTCCGTCCATTTTACTATCCAAAACGCACAAACATCTCCAACGACAAACATCCCACTCATCACACCCGTCCGATCGAGGACCTGCCATCAGACGGACGAAACTCCCACCCTCATCAAAAACCCTAAAATCAAACCCTATAAATACCGCGTCAAGGGATCTCCTCCCCCAAATCAACAGACGCTCCCGTCTAGGGTTAGGGGGAGGGTTCCATCAAGAGTGCCCGATCGGCACAGATTCAGGTTTTTATTTCGTAATGCGATTTCTTTTTATATTTGTTATCAAAGATTGCGGTGATGATTCAGAATTTTCAAGCTCAACAGACCGTATCGCATGTCCCCTCTTCTTTGAGATGGGGATCTGCATGGCGACTATCCCGCTGAACTGAGCGATCTCTGTTTTTCTTTCGTTTCTTTCATTATTAGGGTTTTGATTATCTGTTTTGGGTTTTTGATCGATTGAAAGTGTTTTTTTTAATCGAAATCAACGATGAGGATAAGAAAGCTCCCTCTTCTGAAAAGAATTTTGAGGACAATCGCTGGCGGAATCGAACCAATATAACTAAACGCCATGACTGAGTTGATCACAATTTCTGTCCTATCTTTTCAAAATTGATTTTGATTTTTTTTTCTTTTGTTTTTGTTAGAGCAGATGGTGATGAAGTAATATATTGAAAATCCAACACTTGATCTGAGTTATCCTGTGATGTGTTTTTACTTTCATTGCTTCTGAATCTGTTGCGTCAGTTTTGATCAAGTTCTTTGTGTTTTTTCGTTGTTGTGTTTGCGAAGCTGATCATCAAGTGATGAAATGTGGAAGATTTAATCTTAGGACACCTTCCTACACGGCTCATGTGAGCCGTGAATGAGAAATGCTTTCTATTTCTGATGATGATGTGCTTTTTTTACACCGCTGTAAAGATTTTTTGGAATTTAGTCATTCGGAATACTTATACTGATCTGAAATCTATCATGAAAATACAATATTCCATGACCTTGGCTTGTTTTAATGAACTTTATTGTCAGGGCAAGTTTTTTTAGTCCCGGCCAACATGGTTTAGAGCACCTCCACTGTGCTTCATTTCTCCCTTTCACTAAAATCGAGCACGCTTTGATGGATTTGGACTCCGACTGTCCTCCAAAAGGGGTGTTTGGATTATCTGGTTCTAGGGTTCTCTCATATAGCAACCTATAGTGATCTAGTCATGGATTGTACCTCGAAAAAAAAGTGTTTTGAACTCTTACCGGGAAAAGTTTATAAAGAGTACTCATGACTCCTCCACTATGTGGTGGATCACCATTGATTGTTATAAGGAAGAACTTTATAGCGAACCATTGGTGATCTGATCCCCCGTTTTAGAGACTCATTTGGGAATCCTTTTGGATGTGTTTGGGTGGATTTTGTGGTGTAAACATCAAATGTGAAGTCTCTGTTTGTAAGGTGATCATGTTTTAGTTCCTTTTAAAACATGTTATGTATCATGCATCATATGGTGCAAGGGTAATTAAGGTGTGAAATTAATTTTGTTTTATGGTGGACATATATTCACAGTTTGCAGGGAATAATTTACTTATTTAATTTCTTTTAAATGCACACATGTGAAAATTATTTTTACATGAAATAAAGAAAAATAACTCTGCTCTCGTGGGTTTGTGTACACACTTAAGGTGAATTAAATGGGTGCGGTTTATCAAACAATAAATTTGATTGTACACGATTTTTCTTTCACCGGCCGCAGCATATGAAGATATGTGGCATGTTTTAAAAAGAATTAAATTGATGCGGACCTGTGCTGGGTATGCCTGTGCACAGTGCACCGAATTTTAGTCAAATTGATGAAAATTAAAATATATTGTTTTTATCTTTTCTATTTTCGTGTTTGTAAATTGATAAAATCTATTTTTTTAAAATTTTTTTTGTTAAATTCTCATAAATGATAGAAATTCACTTTTCTTGAAAGTGACAGAAATGTTTAGTATGTGCATGATGTCAAGGATCCATTGAGGTGATCCAATCTTTTTTAATCAACAAAGATATCTTTCGTAATTCTTTACACAAGGATTCAGAAAATACTGGACTCTCACCCACCCGCAAAATTCTGGATGAAAATGGTATATAAAATTGATTGTAACAATGCACTATTAAAATGCTAAGCTGCCGTTTTGATATAGAATAAGATTTATTATTGGGTATTTATTTATTCGAGTATAAATGAGTATAAATAAGGATAAAGTGATTTTGTATTTGGTTGTGTTTTGAATTATTTTTGTTGTGAATCATAAGAATAAATTTTTTGTTGTTGGGATAAAATGTGAATAATGTATGGATAAGGATTTATAAAAGGTAAAAAGACAATGATAGTTGATTTGACATGTAATTTATAAGAGATGATAATAGTTGATTTGATAGTTGGTTCATTTATTCTTGGATGGAATAACTTAAGATAAATTTTATTCTAAAGAATTTATATACTATTTTATATCAGTTTATTTTGACTCACTTTATCTAGTGGATTTATCTGAGTTTTTCAAACACAAATATGGGGGTTATCTGGAGCTTGGTTAAGGATCCATAGAGGTGATCTTGTTTTGGTTCTTTGTAAAATATGTCGTGTATCATCTTATACATCGGATGGTTGGAGGGAAAGTGAAACCAATTTTATGGTATGGTGATGTCATCTATTTAATTCCCTTTAAATATAAATGTACACAAATCCACAATCCGAGAGAACAACCTATGCATTTAATTTCATTTAAATTAAGTCGTGAAAATTTTCCACATGAAAAAAAAACCGACTTGTATGAAACTATGGAATGAAAGAAGAAAAATAATATCAAGAGAATGTTTGGGTTGTGCTCAATGTCTTGTGGGATTGTGTGCATTTTAAAGGAATTTTTTTTTTTGAGAGATGTTGGGCCGTTTTCATAACAAAGAGTGTTATAAATTGATCTGAAAGCGGAAAGGGTAAAGACATGGATAAAATAGTACATTTTTTTGATCGAGGACCCTAATTTGGGAAGCTCGGGCCATAAAAAGAAGAACGCTCCACTCGTCGGGGATACACAAGAAGTGCTCCCCTGAGAGTGAGCCAAAAACCGAAGGAGGCTCTACGAAGGAGAGCCGTGAAGGAGGACTCCTCCCGACAAGTGCATGTACAATGCTTACTCCTCGCATCGAAGCTCTCCCCCCAAATAATACACCTGGTTGAGGCCCGTCAAGTGTCTCCCCCAATCTTGTAGGAGGTGCAAAGTAGTGTTCCAGATATTTTTGAAATATACCCGTTGGCCTTTGAATAGAGCACCGTTTCTAGCTCTCCAAATGGTCCATAGTCCCGCGGGTAGGAGTCTGGTAAATCAACTGGGCAGGGGCGTGTGTCGACAGTGGTGCTGGATTGGACATCGCATCCCGAAGCTCGGGCAGCGAGGAGTAGTTGAGGTGAGACCCGGTCGCCCTGCTTAACTCGCCCCAAAGACTGGCAGCTGTTGGACACCTTAGAGGAGATGTTCGACTGACTCGGGCTCAGCTTGGCACATAGCGCAGTCCGTGGATTCGGCCGGTCTCCACTTCGCTCTATAATTTTTGGTAAGCAACCTATTTTGGAGGGTGAACCACATAAAGATCTTAATCTTACTCGACATTTTCCACTTCCAAATTTTAGGAGTGCATGCGGCCAGATCAGGATCGATATCTTTGTCTTGTGACCACCAGATATGGCCACTTTTAACCGAGTACCCCAACGAGGGATTGGCTGCCCAGACCAGCTCATCCGACTTGTTGGTGGAGATCACCCTCCCCTCAAGCTTGCATATGAGTGCCGCACACTCTTGCACCTGTTGCTCGTTGGAGATTCTTCTAAGGTTTAGCTGCCATTGCCCGGTGTGCTCACCCCCCTGCCACACCTCCCCTGCTAGTTCTTCTTTTGACTCAGCCAGGTGAAACAGTAGGGGGCATTTGGACCACAAAGGGCGTGTCGTCACACTAGCGATCCTCCCAGAAGCGTATCCGATCACCCCTGCCAAGGTGCCACCGTACGCCTCTCTCGAATTCCATGCCAAGGCCGAACCATCCCTTCGCAAGAAAAGACATCCTCGGAGAGCAACACATGAAGGAGGGAGGTATCCCGGCCCGCGCCATACCGTTCCCGAAGGCACCGTGTCCAAAGCGAGGAAGGATTGGAGGCCCACTTCCAAAGCCATTTGGAGAGGAGGGCGTTGTTCATCATCTGGAGGTCGAGGACCCCCAAGCCTCCCTTCTCCCTTGGACTGCAATTTTTCTGCCATCGTACCATGCAAGGCTTGTGGGAGTTCTGGTTTGCCCCGTTCCATAAGAACCGACATCGAATGTTGTCCAATTTCTTGAGGACCCCTTGTGGTAGCAGGAATATCGAGAGATAGAACATCGGTAGATTAGTGATCACGGAGCGAAGAAGGGTAAGTTTCTGATGCAGCGTGTAGGGGTCACGCTCTTCTGCTGACTCGATCGACCTCCAGGGATGCGAGATCTGCAGGCTCCAACAAGGCTGTTGATTCTTCAATAGAAGGATACCAGGGATGTTGGGCTTCAAATATCTGTTGATTTCCTAAGAAATGCCAGAAATTTGGTATTTCTATGTAAATGTTAGTACTCCTAACAAAATACAATAGATAACATAAATAAACTTCAAATAATCACTAATCTCTGCCATGTCAATTGGTTTACATGTTTATTTATAGAAGAGAATCCTAACAAACTAGGATTTCAACTAATTATCTAAATCTATAAACTAACAAACAAATCTAACAAATCTTTATCTAATCCTAACTAAAATTTAAATTTGAATTCAAATAATGATTTGAAATTCAAATATAAATACAATAACTAAAACAAATAAAAATAAATCCTAACAAATAAAACTAAAATACTAAAAATACAAATCATTCATAATCCTCCATATGGTGGTCCTTAATGGTCCATGATCGTGCTGCATCATTCTCCCCCTCTTCAGAAAAACTCGTCCTCGAGTTTGGTTGAACGATTTGGTGATGAAGTCCGAGGAGTTGATGACGTGTTCCACTGAATTTTGATTTGTCATTCAACAAATCGACTTTTGCATTATTTCGATCTCCGGTGGTCATGGATTTTTTTTTCTATATTGGATTGGAATGAAAAGAAATATTTGTGGGGATGGGTGTTTTGGAAGGAAGACTTGGGTATGAGGGGTTAAATGTAATTTTTTTTATAAAAGTAAGAGGAGATGGGCTCCGGTGGGATCTGGGTTGTATGGGGTGGAGTGAATTTTTTTTTTTTTTTTTGTGGATAAAATATAGAGAATGGATAGATAAATAGGATATAGATTCACCAGTGGCAGTGGCTCAACAACGACAACGACGACGGCACACGACAACTCTCGACAGAAGCGGTGACTGTGCTGGATAGCATCAGCGACGACGACTGTTCGGCGGCGGCGGGGCTCGGAGGCAGTGGCTCTCAACGGCGGCGGCGCTCGACGGTAGCGGCGGTTCGCGGTGGTAGTCGTAACTTGGCTCTGATACCAACTGATGCAGCGTGTAGGGGTCACGCTCTTCTGCTGACTCGATCGACCTTTAGGGATGCGAGATCTGCAGGCTCCAACAAGGTTGTTAATTCTTCAATAGAAGGATACCAGGGATGTTGGGCTTCAAATATCTGTTGATTTCTTAAGAAATGTCAGAAATTTGGTATTTCTATGTAAATGTTAGTACTCCTAACAAAATACAATAGATAAAATAAATAAATTTCAAATAATCACTAATCTCTGCCATGTCAATTGGTTTACATGTTTATTTATAGAAGAGAATCCTAACAAACTAGGATCTCAACTAATTATCTAAATCTATAAACTAACAAACAAATCTAACAAATCTTTATCTAATCCTAACTAAAATTTAAATTTGAATTCAAATAATGATTTGAAATTCAAATATAAATACAATAACTAAAACAAATAAAAATAAATCCTAACAAATAAAACTAAAATACTAAAAATACAAATCATTCATAATCCTCCATATGGTGGTCCTTAATGGTCCATGATCGTGCTGCATCAGTTTCCCACTGCTACTCAACACCTTGTGCTGCCAGCCTTCCAGGCGTTTATGTATACGCTCGATTGCTGGTACCCAGTCCCTCGTCATCAGTCTATTCTTTACCAATGGAAGGCCTTGGTATTTAGAAGGGAGAGATTGTTGCGCACAGCCTAGGATGCCCGCCATCGCCTCCGACTGTTACTGTTCCACATTGACTGTGATCAAAACGCTCTTTGCCCAATTAATACTCAGTCCTGACACTAGAACAACCAATATAAAATGTAACTGATTCGTATGGTAACTATATGTGTTTTTTATTTAAATTTGAATACAATAAATACTTGACTATTTTAATGATTTTAATTGCATAACATTCATTTAAAACTGTTGTAAAAACAAAAAAATTCAGAAAAAAAACATAACATGAAAATAGAGGTTGAAAATCCTTCAAACAGACAAAGATTTTTGCTCTTTTGTGTTTTAACAATATGAAAATGATTGGATCGATGAAAGAACAAATGAACATACAAGATTCAATTTAAAAAAAACCGTTGAAATAAATTTGGCAAACGAATTTTTTAAGATAGTATTTGGAAACGCGTTTGATGAAAACATTACTTTAAAAAAAAAATGAAATGCCAAAATTTGTTTTGAATTAGCTTCATAAAATTAAGCTTGATTAAAAGATTCTCAGTTTTTATTAATTTTTAAAATGAAATAGCTTAAAAAATGAATTTCCTAAAAATCAAAACTTACTAAAGTTATTTCCGGATACAAAAATATACTATTCAAATGCATTTCCAATCACTATATCAGATTTCGTTAGGAAGTGAATTTCAAAAAATTATTTATGATTGATTAAATAAGTTATATATAAAAAAAACTATTTTACCCAATTTTTTCTTGCTCTTTTGTCAAATTTTAAAACATAGAAAATCTAAATAAAAACCATTTTCTTTAAAAAAAAAATCCACAAGCAATGGTTTCCTATCCTACATGGATTTCTTAAGAAATCAAATTACTATATTACCCTTAATCCAGAATTGACATTCCAAATATAACCAAGGGCAATTCAATAAATTACCACTCTCAGCCTAATCCGCTGGCAACATCAACTCATCTCCTGATTTAAAGGGACGAGTGGAACACCCACTCCCAGTCCATCCAAACCAAATGCCCGCCACTAATCCCCACCAATCACACGTCGCCAAGTGTCCCTCTCTCATAAAGACAAAAAAAACTCAACCTCTCCATAGCTTCTCATCAGAACTAAAAGAACGAATAAACCAAGAATCGAAGAACAAACAAACAAGAATTAAGAACATGATCTGTTCAGGTCGAATCGTGACCTGCTCTCCCTCTCCGACGCCGTCGATCCCTCCTCGTATCCCGACCGCCGGACCGAGGAGGCCCGACTCCTCCTGCCTCCGATGGCGTCCGCCTTCCGCCGCCGCCGATCCCGACGCTTCGTCCGTCGGCGCCTCCGATACGGACTCCTCCGATAGGAACGCTTCGGCCGCCGGGAGGTGATGACGGATTTTGATTGAAGTGATTGTGTTTGATTTGATTGTTTGACGTGATTTCGTGATCAGTGCAGCTTCTGCATAATTGAAGGACCGGAGATGGTGCAGGACTTCGCGAAGATGGAGCTGCAAGAGATTCAGGACAATATTCGAAGCCGCCGGAACAAGATCTTCCTGCATATGGAGGAGGTGGGGTGTGATGTCCTGTATTGATGAGTGGATATAGTTTAATGAAATAAATACTTGCTGCTCTGTTTGTGGTTTCATTTGCATATTAGTTCAATATTTACATATTTTGGGAATTAATGGATTCAATGTTTTCTTTTGTTCTGTCATTAGCAGAGGTTGTTTTTGTTGACAATTTATTATGCTCAAGCAATTTTTTTTTGATATTCTCATGTGTCTATATAAGCAACTGAATTTTTACTGTTAAAAGTTATTAAGATTATCCTGGGTTAGGACTGAGCCAAACAGGGTCAGTGTGATTGTAGGTAGAATTGTAGGCCGGCCTTTGATAGATATAAGGAATTAAGTTAAACCGGAAATATTCAGGACTCCAGGAATCTCACTATCCAATCTGAACAATCATAAGACTAGAGGCCAGGACATTGTCTGAAGGACTTAAACAATCAATACCGATCTTTTCTATGCTTATCAATGATGAGGAGATTCTGTCTACCTCCATTTCTGATTGGTTAATACTTCATTTGAATCATGTATCATGATGACTTATTCTTAATGATGTTTACATAAGATTCTGTGCATCTTGTCGTAATTTTTTGGTCATCCAGACATGAATCAACATTCATCCTCTTTGCTGGAGACTGTAAATTGATCGCACATTTACAGTGCATGCCAACATTGGACGCATAATAAGGTTTCTTTTTAGTATTCCTTAGAATGTTATGGTACTCAAAAGAAAGTCTGACTTTTTTTCCGTCTTTTTCTTTATTCTCAAGCAATATATTAACATTTTACAAATTGCACGTTTGAACGGTTGGAGACCAGTGGGGATGTGGATTGGTCATTAATGTTTTATTTATATGTAAATCCCTCTGTTTGTCTATGTGTGACCTCTCCAGTTTTACCAAGCACCTTTTACAGTGTCACTCTCAAATTGTAACCAGCAACTTTCATGTTATATTCACTAGTTTGCAGATTCATGTATTCAAGTTGAAAATTTTGAGCATCTTTCTTCTGCAACCATTGCAGGTTCGCAGACTAAGGATACAGCAGAGAATCAAGAATGCTGAACTTGGAATTCTAAACGATAGACAAGAAAATGATCTTCCTGACTTTCCATCATTTATACCATTTTTGCCGCCCCTGGTAAGTTTCCTCTTTTTAGTCTTCAAGTTGAGGAAAGGGTCCGTTATCCATACTTACATATGTTTGGTAGCTATTCTCTTCAAATCTGTCAGAACATGTCTTTTACTGATTTTCATTGCAAATCTAATACCTTTTCTGATTGTCCCTTACGAACAGACTACAGAAAATCTTAAGCTGTATTATGCTTCTTGTTTCTCTTTGATTGCTGGGATTATCATCTTTGGTGGACTTCTTGCCCCAACTGTAAGTCTCTTTGTGCTTCACCAAATGCTTTCATGTTAAAATGTGACTCACTGTACAATTTCTATTGATTTTTGTTTGCTCCTCATGCCATCCTCTGCAGTGTATCAATACCTTGTCCACACACCTTCTCGAATAAAATTAGAATATCATTAGGATAAGGAAAATGATGCTATGTTTGAGAATCCCAAATTGGTATTGGTGTTGATACTTGCCATGGATGAATTTCACGGGAACCCTAGGAAGCCAAATTTGCATCAACATAGCTGCCTATTCCTCAACATTTTTTTTTTGCTTGGGATTGAATTAATAGATGAATCATATTGTTAAAAATTCTGTCGTGGTCATTCCACCCAAAATGTATGATTCATTGCTTTGATGCCTACTACAGTGATACAGGGACAGAGCCATAACTTTCTTCTAGAGGTGTCAGTTAATACTACAACATTTTTTATCATTGAATTATTGTCAGGTCTCCTCCTCTTAATCTAACTACCATTACCCGAGTTGTTATAACATGGCAATCATTAAATATGCTCTAATCATCTCAGTCGTTATATTTTCTAGTTGGAGTTCCAAAGCATTCTGAGATTATTTAAAAATGAGAAATTGACCTGACCTTCTGCTTAATATAAGCTTTGCTTATTGAAAGATTGTTGTTCACTGTGGCTCTTTGGCTTTACTTAGCCATCTGGTTACTTTTTGAATCCCATAGGCCATGTTAAATCTATGGTCTTACTAGTACCTCCTAATTAGAATTGTATATATGAATAAAACCAATTTCTTTACTGGTAAACATATAAAATATATCACACACACACCCACACGCTCACGGGTGGGGTTGGCAAGGGTCCCCCTCCATCTACTATGTTCAAAAGTGATCTTCTCAACCCCTCAGAAGTCTTTGCATTTATAACAATTTGAATTCATTGCTATATCACTTAGGTGAGAAATGTTAATGACAAACAACTAGTAAAGTGCTTGAATTTGGTTTATTTAGTGCATCCTATTTTTCAAAATGAAATCTAAAGCATCTGATATTTTCCAGCTCGAACTTAAATTGGGATTGGGAGGCACATCATATGAAGATTTTATACGTAGTATGCATTTGCCAATGCAATTAAGGTATAACTTAGCATGCCATATGTCAATTAGCACTTGTTCCTTTCAAAATGTTCCGGTATTCATTATATTTAATAATTGTTCCAATTATGTGGACATCTAATTTATTTGCTCTTTGTAGGCTCAAGGCAGTTGCATCCCTTTAATAGATTTTTTTAATACAAAATGATGAATGCTTATTTATTCTCTGTTATTGCGTCCAATGGTCATAATTAATGCAGCTTTTCTTTATTTATGCAAAACCATAAATATATTGTTTTGTAGCCACATATAAAAAGAAGACTCTTTTTCTTGCCATTAATTTTGGCTAATTGTTGTTTCTATTCAGCTATGCAAACTATTTATGTTTCACTTGCAGATTTAGAAAAGCTTCTGAAACATCAATTTGCAGTTGAACCGCAATAATATTCTAAAACACAGATTAATACGTATATATTGCAGGTTTAGTTTTTGTTCAAAACAGAACATTTTGTTTACTTGTCCAGCTCTTTCCGTTTCCAGGGAAAATTGATATGATCCAATGGAGAACACTTGCACATATTTTTACTCTGAAATCAATCCTTTTTAGGTTTACAATGCATTAATGCCTCAATGACACATGTATTAGTGTGTAATAACAGATCTTTAGGATAATGATACATTCAGTTCCAAAACTTCCAAATTTAGGAAGGAGCATGTCATAAATACAACCACCTCATGTGTTTTTTCTTACAATTGACACATGGATTCCATGCTCATCTTGAGCTATAATAGCGGGAGATACAAGCTTATATCTTTTATGAAATTTTTTGAAGAAAAGTACTTTTTATGATTACTGATAAAGGCAAAGGAGCCAGCTGATCTTTCCAATGAATTTGATAATTTCCTGACCAATTTCTCAATGGCGTAGGGGAAATCTTTTTTAGTCTCATTTTTGGAGTAATTGAATGGGTTATTGTCATTGCTTTATACTTCAACAATTTTTCAGGAAATTATATTCTGCACAGCATATGTTATATTTATCTACATGTAATATTTTCAGCAAACTGTTACATGCGTGGATATCATAGCAGATCATTCTATTTAGTAGGTATAATATTGTTGAGTCCAAGTTGTTAGGATAGACCAAATAATCAGTCTTCTCCTATTTTATTGTTAGATGTTACTTCTAATAGATTTTGTTGGTAGTGCATATTAGGTGATTTGTTATGCCTATTTATATGATAAGGCATGGAGGAATAAAATATCAGTTATTATCTTTCAGATTATCTTTCATCAAGAGGCATAGGTTCCTCAATTAACCTAATATCCTAAAGTACTCTCTGTTCCAAGATTGGAACCAACAAAGAGAAGAGGAGTAATCCTCAGTACGTATCACAAACACTGATGTTGGGCTTCTCGCTAAGACTTGAAGGAAGATATTTTTTCCTTTGTTTTTATGTTGAGCGTACAATTCCTGTGAGATGGTTTAATTCATGCCTTTTGGCTTATCAATCATCTTTTTTTTACTTTTTTAACTCATTCTTTTCCAATGTGCAGTCTAGTTGATCCTATAGTAGCATCCTTCTCAGGAGGGGCTGTTGGTGTGATCTCAGCCTTGATGGTGGTGGAGATTAACAATGTTAAGCAGCAAGAGCACAAACGATGCAAATACTGTTTAGGAACGGGTAATCATATTTACCTTTGCTTTTTAATATACTGTATTTCTTTGATGCTTATCTGTTGCTTTAGCCATAAGAATGGCGACTGAGGACAAACCTGCAGTTGTTCAAGCAGCAGGATTTTTTTTAATACCAAATAAGAAGAGAGGGACTTTTGAAAAATATAAAAATTATTGGGACATTTTATTCCCAAATATGGAGTATTATGTTTGTTGCCAGAGCAGAGCCTTTTGTTGTGTCTCACATTAACTTTAATTACCGAAGTAGGAACCTTGATATTATGAGAAGAAATTCATTTGTCACATGCATGTATACGAAAATAAAAGTACTAACTCTATTTGGATGGCTTGTTTTCAAAGATTCAATGGCATTCAAAAGGTGGGATGATTTGAAAGTTTTATATTTCACTCAAAAGGCAATGGGACCTCTGAGAACTTGGATTTAGTCTGTCCAACTTCGAAAGCCACTCTTGTCATTTAGTTCATTTACAAGTACAAAAATCACTGATGAAGAAAATTGTTTACCGGGAAAATAATATGTTGTCTGCCACTATTAACTAAGTATTTAGTGGATGCTTTTCAGTGCATCTAGAAAGTCAGCCAACTTTGACTTAGCATGCACGACACACATAACAGGATTATCTGCTTTTTTTAATTTCTTTCTCACCCTTTTTTCTATACTTACTGTTCCACTGGGTAATCATATATGACTTAATTTGGTTTAGGATACCTTGCATGCGCTCGCTGTTCGAGCACAGGTTCTCTAGTTCTGATTGAGCCAGTTGCCACACTGAACGGTGGTGATCAGCCACTGTCCCCACCAACAACAGAAAGGTGTTCCAACTGTTCAGGATCTGGAAAGGTAATCTGTATGATTCATATGTATTTTTCTGCAATTACTACTTTTGAGAAACCAATCCATCATTATATGCTTGATCCTGTGATTCTGTTGTTCCTCAGTGCACCAAAACACTCGAGCCATCCGAGTTGTGAACACGGTTATGCATTTGTACCATAGTAGAAAAAATGTGTGATTTCATTTCAAACCATCATCTATGCTCCTAAGTGAACACCTAAAGGCAGTTAATGCAGCTAAAAAGAAGAGTGAATTGATCAATGTTTGAGCAGATGCGTCAGTGGCACTATAACAATTTGTAGATTCTTAAGGTTTACCAATTGATGCTTCTGTTTTCATGAAGCAGACTAGGTTGTCATAAAAAGTAGTATGTCTTCCAAACAACATATATTTCATCGATAACTAGAATAAAAAAAAATCATTTGTCTACAACATTGTTTGCTTTTCCTGGCATTGTTTTGTTCATAATAAACAGGAATGGTTTTGCAGGTCATGTGCCCTACCTGCCTCTGCACAGGGATGGCAATGGCGAGTGAGCATGATCCACGAATTGATCCCTTCGATTAAAGTCATGAACCTGAAGCTGAGCTTTGTAGTATGTATATCAGTTACCCACTTTCAAAGAGATTTACAATATATTTCACCTTGGAAGATAAAAGATTTGAAGTGCATGAACTTATGATGGCCAAGGACTAGATTAACAAATCAAAGTTCATTCTCCTGTCCAAATACAATTCAAGGTAATGCTCCTTGTGTAAATTATAAACTCCATTTTAACAGAAAAAAGGGTAATGAATAACCTTAATTTTCACCACAAAACTGTAAAAGCCATGTAATGGGTTGCACCCTAAGCTAAAAAAATTGAAATAATATAAAATAAAAATAAAAACAGGGGCAAGAGTTATGGTAGTGATGCAGCTCAGCTCCGTTAAACATTTCATTTGAAAGAATACTTGCATTCATTTTTATAGTCTTAAAACGTGTTTTAATTTTTTAAAAAATATGTAATTTGTTTAGTGAAATACACACATTTAAACAAAAAAACAATAAAAATGTAAATATTTGAATGGATTACATTCTTATTCTTTTATATTATATATTAATACTAGGTTAAGAGGATGTGTAATTGCATGGATGATTGAGTGTATCAACTTTTATGAATCTTATTACATTTGTTAAAGGACAATTGTAAGGTACAATAATTTATAAGTCAACATCCAACATGTTTTAGAATTTTTAGAATACATTTATCTAATAAAATATATATTTTATAAAAAATAAAATATATACATTTTTATTTGGTACATAAGAAAATAGAATATGCATTGACTTTATTGTAAAAAATATGTATTTGTTTGATGAAATCTGTTGCATACGAGGTCAGGTCGTTATGGTAGGTGGAAAATGCAGAAATGCCCGACTATGTTAAAATTTTAAAAAAGGGAAACATCCATATAAACCTCTGTAAACTGCACGAAATTCATATAACCCCCTAACTTTTCCTAAAATCCATATAAACCCCTGAAACACATATGTAAATCCAAATAGTCCATTGAGTTAAATTTTCATTTAAAAAATTAGGATTATTATGTAAATATTTTGTCTGGATAACCCTAAATGAAAACATAATATGCCAAAAAACCCCTACAAAGTCAGGGGGTTTTATGGATTTCAGGCAGTTTATAGGGGGTTATTTGGATTTTGTCCCCTTAAAAAAAGCACATAGTGACGAAGTCCTCCCATCTGACGGTCAATACACACTAACGTGGCGATCCTCGCTTTCACTAGTAAGCCAGAGTGACTCGCTGTCCGACTGAGCTCACACAAATCGAAACCGCAACTCACATGTGCGAGACACGCGTGTCGTTCCGAGTCCGAATCAATGCAAAGGGAAACCTAACCCGGACCAGGTGAAGCCAAAACCCTCTCTGCGATTCAAAACCTCTCTCTCTCTCCCCACCATCAATGGCCACCACCGACCCCTCCGAGACCGTCCCCTCCGCTTCCCCGCAACAGGAACCGCCTCCACCTGCTTCCGTCGAAGCCGAGACAGCCGCCCCGGCCGCGGAAGAGGAAACGGAGGCACGCCCCGCCACGCCCACGGAACCCGAGTCCGCGGCCGCCGATTCGGAGGCCCCGTCGGACACAGAGAAGGAGGAGGAGGAGACGGCGGTGGCGGCGCATGTGACGGAGAAGAAATGGCCGGGGTGGCCAGGGGACAATGTGTTCAGGCTGATTGTGCCGGTGTTGAAGGTGGGGGGCATCATTGGGCGGAAGGGGGAGCTAATCAAGAAGCTCTGCGAGGAGACCCGGGCCCGCGTCCGCATCCTCGAGAGCGGCATTCGAACCTCTGATCGCGTCGTGAGTGCTACTTTCCTTCTTTTAGGGTTTCCTTATGTCTTATTTTTGCTTTTTTTTCTTCTTCTGATTCCACTGTTTTTCATATATTTCATGCGAAGATTGGTCTTTGATAAATAGTTGTTGAATTCTTCTAGTATGATTGTACATGAAGAGCAGTTCTTTTTTTTTTTTGCTTGCTTGTAATTTTTTTCCCAATTATTGGAGGTTGGTTGCAATAAAATTTACAGTTTTGAAGGATACTGAGGGGTACTGGGCACTGCTCATTTTAGTGACAGAAGAGAGTTCTTGGTCGAAGTTACATTGCAAGTACCTTGGTGATTTTGCATGTTTTGGGTTTTCTAATTTTTTATGTATTGGTTTATCTCTATTTATTAATAGGTCGAATTCGGTGTTGTATTATTATATACAACTTGGTTTTCAATACTGATGTTTTAAAACTTCTTGTTTTTTCCCCTTTGTTTCTTCCTAATATAAGGTCTCTGTAAACTTCTTCTCACACATGCATATTATTTTTATATTGTTGCTTCATAAGTTTAATGTCAGTATTGGTTCTATTTGTTTTTTAATGGTGGGATGGGATGAGAAAAGTAAAATTATATATCACCTATGAAGCACGGACACGGGACACGGCGACACGGTGACACGGACACGGCGACACGGCAATTTTTGAAAAAATAGGACACGGGTACGGGTAGGACACGGCAATAAATTAATATAATAAATAAATATGTATCACTATCTTATATAAACATATTAGAACAACTCATTTAAAAAATATATCTTTCCTAACGTTAAAAAAAATAATGATTTATTAGTTTAAAACAGTGATTTATAAAAACAGTAGTTTATTGGTTTAAAACAGTGATTTATAAAAACAGTGGTTTATTATTTAAAACAATGATTTATAAAAACAGTGATTTATTTGTTTATACAATTGATTATAAATAGTGAATTAAATGAAATGTGTTTGTTTATATAAGGTAGTGATACATATTTATTTATTATATTAATTTATTGCCGTGTCCTACCCGTACCCGTGTCCTATTTTTTCAAAAATTGTCTTGTCGCCGTGTCCATGTCACCGTGTCGCCGTGTCCCGTGTCCGTGTCCGTGCTTCATAGCTTGTGGGCTATGTTTGGGCCTTTTTTTTCTTTTTCTTTTTTATTTTTGGGCTGAAACTGACTGGGCTGTGTCCCAGCCGTGTCCTAGCCGTGTCCCAGCCGTGTCTAAGACAAAATGAAGGCAGACACGGCTGGAGCCGTGTCCGACACGTGTCCATGCCGTGTCCATGCCATGTCCGTGTCCGACACGTGTCCGACACGGGTACGGCGCCTCCGGGGAAGTGTCTGTGCTTTGTAGGAGATCACATACTGGGCTAAATTGAAACATATTTTCTACATTGTATAAGTGGAATATGCTACATTTTCTCTCAAAAAATAAATGGCAATTTGGATGGTCTGTAGGTTTCATATGAAAATGAGATGCAGCTACATTATATTGGCAGTGGAATCATGGAATCATGTAGGTTGTTTTTGTGCCACATGGAAAGTGAGGGAAAATGAGGGAGAGTAAATTTTTTTCCTTTGATCACTTGAAAACTTGTTTGTGCCAAACAAATAGGGGGAAAAAACTTTCCATCATTTTCTCTTTGCTTTTTTGTCTTATTAGAATTGGGAGAAATTTTTTTCCCTCACCCTAGAGGAGGGAAAGTGAGAAATCACAATCTCTCCACACCAAACAAGAATAATTCGATGAACATTAAACGAGATATTATTTATTTACTGAATAGATCTAGAATTTTTTTTGAGAATTTTATTTTTGTTAACCTATCTAGATTGAGATCTTAGATCTACTTTTGTGATTTGTTTTTTTATTTGTTGAATAGACCTGGGTTTTTATTTATTTTTTTCTTGACAGATCTAAATTTAAATCTTATATCGAAATTTTGGTTTGATTTTTTTTTGGTTACTAGGACAATTGATACATGTGTTTGTGTGTTTTTTTTTTGTTTCAATGAATTGAAGGCCTAATTAAAGTAATAAAAAAAATGGTGAAGATGGGTTGACGGAGGAATAGAAGAATAGACGTCGATAAAACTTCAAAAGGTTGATGAGGATGTGATACTTTGGTTATTAACGAAGGGATTTTTTTATTTGAAGGGCACGGATCAGTAGAACAATGGGCTGGTCATGGACTAAAATATTATTTATTTTAAAATATTTTACAAGTAATTTTAGGTTACTTTTATATTATATTTAATTAGCTGTAAAACAATATATATTATCCATTTTGTCATTTTCTATCACTTTGTGTGATAACACAAACAATGCATTTTTATTTTTTATCATTTTCCATCATAGGTACAAACAACAGTTTTTTTTTCCGTCATTTGCCATCTCATGCACAAACAACTGTTTTTATTTTCCATCACTTTCCATTACAGATACAAACAACATGTAAATTGGTCAAAGGGAAAATGATTTCTTTTCCATCAGTTTCCCTTTGATTCAAATTCCTTCAATTTTCCTCCGTGTTTGTGCACAAACACACCCGTAGGGTGAGAGAATCTTTTCTAGGAATTATGAGATATGAAAACGGGTGATTTAGTATCTTATAGTGTTTGGTTAATGGCAGTGCATGTAACTGAAGGTGATTTGTGATTCTGTGTAAAGCTTTGAAAGGTTAAGAAGGGTATAGAAAGCTGGCGCGTATAAATGAAAATTATGGCTGGCTTACTGTGAGTGAGTTCTCTTATGTGACTGGCAGGGCTTTTTTTTGTTGTATAGATTTTGTTGATTTATTATTTTTCATAAAGGAAGTCCTGGTTCTGGTGTTACTGAGGTGACTGCATTACATATATTGAATCCATCAAGACTTATGGTTCTTCCAGAGTTGGATATGTCAGAGGTAGCAACACATTTAGAATTGCTAGTCAACGTTCTTTTCTGTTAACTTTGTCAGGTTTTGATATCTGGAAAAGAGGAACTGGAGGCAGAAAGATCACCTGCAATGGAGGCAGTGTTAAGAGTGTTCAAGCGTGTGAACGGGATAAATGAGAGCGTAGATGAAGCTGCACTATCTGGTGCTGCATGCTCTATTCGGTTATTGGTGGCTTCAACACAAGCTATGAGTTTGATTGGGAAACAAGGCAGTCTTATAAAGTCTATACAGGAAAGCAGTGGTGCCTCTGTACGGGTTTTGCCAGCAGGTATGTTTATTAATTATTGGGTCAATTGACCATTATGATTTTTATTCCGATATATATCCAGTTTCCTATATTTCCATGATATAATTTAGCATTGTATCCAAGCCTTTCCTGATCATGTCGATTCCTTTGTTTTTTTTCCATCTGGCTTGCATGACCCTTATAAGTGCAGGAGT
Organism: Acorus calamus; assembly: GCA_030737845.1. Taxonomy (NCBI): domain Eukaryota; kingdom Viridiplantae; phylum Streptophyta; class Magnoliopsida; order Acorales; family Acoraceae; genus Acorus; species Acorus calamus. The sequence continues at coordinate 21,341,888 of CM060877.1, read as the reverse complement.
CTTTTGGTTTATGCAGAAATTTTTTACTTTTTTCTGAAGATCGAGAGTTGAATCTCCACAAGAATGTGGTCAATCCTACAGGGGTTTATCTTCATTTATCAATTATACTTGTATTCATCGAATGGCCCTTCTCACCTGGGGATGTAGCGACTGTTTTGACCCCTCAATTTCTTTGATTTTTTTTAAATAACTTGCATCCATCAAGATCCATCAAGATGTAATATCTTTCGGCGGGTCATCTTTTTGCAAACCGTGGTCTTGGTGTTGGCCATGGTAGAATCGGCTTTATGCAGAATGTCCTCCCCAGTGCTAATGATGCATATATTTACAACCTTTATTATAATAGAAAAGGTAGAAATTGCTACCACGATCATAGTACAAAGTCTGAAGAGATGAGAGGATAATACTAGATTGCAGAAGGAAAGGAAACGGATCAAGGTAAGATGCCCCTTCTTAGTTCTGCAGAAGAGGGATCTGCTGACCCTGAAGGTTCCAAATATGCGTGGTTCACTTTAATCGCCGATGCGTAATGAGCCTCCTTGAAAATCAATTTTGCTTGCGTTCGCAATGTGATGACCCCAATCTTTGATGAGCCTTTGGTCAGATCCCAAATGTTCTCCATGCAAATTCTGTCACCCTTGAAAAGCGCTTTGTTCCTCATCAACCAAGTAACCCACATGCCTGTGGGGATTATTGATTGGGATATTTCACTCCATACTCATGTCGCCTTTTTCCCAAAAAGCCTTTCCCGCGTTCCACATGTCCTCTTAAGTTGGAAAAATTTGGATTCAGACCTGCTGCATTTCTGAGCATGCTCCACAACTGTCTAGCGATTGGACACACACATAAGAGATGTTCCACCATTTCAGGAGCAGCATTGCAGAGAAGCACGCATAAGATATGCTCCACAACTGTCTAGCAATTGGACACATGCCTAATCTCTCCATTTCTTTTTTTTTAATAGAATAATGAAATTTTCTTTTTTCTTTAAGCATAATTACAGCATAAAACACCCAGTGCACCAAAACTTACCCAGTCTACCTCATGATCTACACATGACTAACCTCCTAACTCACATGGCTAATTTAATCACATAAAGTGGCTTTAGAGGTTATCAGGGACACCTCATGAAAAAGTCTATGAATTCTGTTGTCCTCCATTTTCTTTTACATGTCCATTCACAAAACATGGTCCCTGAGAGTTTTGGATATTCTAGTACAGAAGGAATAATTTCTCTGTGATGTCTGAGTTGAAAGATTGTGCAAAAATGAGGAAAAAAATTATTGTGCATTCTTGCCAATGTAAGAATTCCCGAGGCCCCTTGATCACTTGAATTTTTAATAGAACAGATTATACAACCACAATTTTGATGGTGACTATTAATTTTTTGGAGGGAATTGGCTTCTTTGCAAGGTCATTGAGGAGTGTCATGTATCCCAACTAATCTTTGTATTCTAACCTAGCCCAAATTGTTACAGCATATACTGTGCAAAGTGTATGTTTACTTACATACACTTGATTTACATGGGCATCTTATATGTCACATTCTGGTAAAATTCTTTGTCCTAAACCCAATTTAGTGCAGCTCTTTTACCATTGATTTTATCAAATGTTTAGTGTAATTGTTGCACACACTCTATTCCTTTTCTCCTGTCTTGTTTGTTCTGAACATTCCATTACATTTTACCACTCTTCATGCTTGGCAATTGACATCTGCACCTTGTATGCCAGATGAGACACCAGTTATGCAACTGCAGATGAAAGAATTGTAGAGATAAAGGGAGAAGCCTTGCAGGTTTTTAAAGCATTAGAAGCATCGATTGGGAATCTTAGGAAATTTTTGGTTGATCACAGTGTTATTCCTCTATATGAAAAGAGTGTAAGCCGATCTTTGTTTCTTTGTACATTTGGCTTTTAATGATCATCCGAGGGTCCAGATTCTTAGTGTGTTTCTATATGCAGGTTAATGCACCAGCAGCTCAAGATCATGCACTGGATGCCTGGGGCGATAAAACACAGCCCTTGACTTATCCATCATCTCACACTGGGTTGATGAATGATTATTCTCTTTCGTTGAAGCGGGATTCTTTGTATCTTGACCGTGAAGCTCAACTTGATTTGCAACACTCTGGATTGTCATTGTATGGACAAGATCCTGGTGTTTCTGGATTACGTTCATCGCGGCTGGGACGTTCTGCTGGAGCTTTGGTTACCCAGGTCAGATGGCTTCTGTTGTCATGGCGTGTGTGTGAGAACCTAGATGTCCAGTGTTCTATTATCTCCTATCATTGTCATTCTAGTTATAATAGACTAGAATCATTCCTGATCATATCTGTTGAATTATAGATTCAGATAATAGACTTATGTTTGCTATTTCGAGCATGACGTGAATTATGATAGCTTGAACTTATACATCAATTGTTGCCATTTTGAATACTTTGAAAAATAGCTATTTGTTCTTTTTTACTTTCATTTTGATAATTTTTTTTGTTTGATGGTATTTACATATATAATGTGGGTCTCGTGTGAGGTCAGTGCCCTAATGTTGAACCTTTTTTATGTTTGTCAAATGCATAGATATTGGGTGGGGAAATTTGGCCAATTCCAACTTTGGGTGTATATGATCTTTTTTTTTATTTGTTCTTTTTCTCCCTTTTTGTATTTTTTGGTTGTTGTGCATTCTTGAAGTTATGTCTCGAGTCATTGGAGGGTGTATCCTGTCATTGCACCACTGTAATCCTTGAACTGCTTTTTTTTCCCTCTTATTTTGGATTATTGTCCTCGACATGTTACAAAGATAAATGGAAGTGACTTGAAACAATTTACATGAGTACTATGGTCATTAAGGTACCATCACATTCTTATACAAACCATTCCTGATGTGTTTTCTGGTTCAGGTGACACAAACTATGCAAATTCCACTGTCATATGCTGAGGACATTATTGGTGTTGGTGGGGCGACCATTGCATATATCAGGCGTCAAAGTGGAGCAATCCTCACGATTCAGGAGAGCAGGGGATTGCCAGATGAGATCACTGTAGAGATCAAGGGCACTTCATCACAAGTTCAAACTGCTCAACAGCTCATCCAGGTGAATTTGCTTTCTGGTTTCAAAATCACAGGATCTTGTTTAAGACGGATGATAAAGATTTCAAGTACTGGTAAACTAGATATCTATGACAGTTTTCTTCGTCACACACAGGACTTTATGGCCCAGCACAAAGAACCAGTCTCCAGCAGCTATGGCAGCTATGACTCCGGTCCGAGGCCTTACTCGCACTTGTCAAATACATCTTATCCTTCATCGTCCATGGCATCACAGTCTCTCGGCAGTTACGGGTCTTCTGGTGTTGGTGGATATGGAAACTACAGATTTTAAGGCAGGCGTTGAGTCTAGTGTGCATCAATGAAGATCTCGTAATATTTGAGCACTGCAGTTATGTAAAGTTTCAGAGGTGTTTTGCAGTGTTTCTTGACCTAATTCGAATTAAGGCTACTCTACTAGACTGGACCACAGGTATGTATGATGAATCCTTTTCTTTACTATATCTGTTCTAGTACTTTAAATCAAATACTCAGACACTCATTAGCACTACTCAGTGTCACATTGTATATTTTTTCTCTTATCCATTGTTCCTTCTTCCATTAAATAATACCTGAAGCTCTGGGAGTACAGCCATGCTTATCCATTTAAAAAGATCCTAATCATCACATATAAAACAAACACATTTTTTTTATTCCATGTAATATATTACAATCCACTATAACACAGTCATCACCACCAACACCACCTGCCAATGACATTATTATTACTAATAATCAAATCATAAGCATCACTAGTAGTAGTCCAGTAGTCCCCCCCCCCCCTCCCTTAGTTGAGCTGCACAGCTGAGTCATACACAGCCCCTGCCTTCCAATCGTTTGGTATGGCATTGTTAAGCTGGACGGACGTGGTCGCCCCGTCGTCCCCGACCAACGTCAACCGCGCGTTCAGCGCTCCCCTGGGCGGGTTCGCCATGTCCCACACGGCGCCGAATGCCCTCCGCATCCCCCACCATTGCTTGCAGTCCTCCTGCACATTTCACTAAAACTTGATTAGCCCTCACATTGGACAGCAATTTACAAACTGATTTTGGTGGGCATGGGGTCCATTTTGGATCTCATCTATTCTTGTCAGTCCCCAATAGGAAACTGGTATGTGGCATCTCACATGTTTAACATGTGAGTTATGTGACACTTTCAGTTATATCATGATTTTGGTTGGGTTTTGTCATTACCCTCCAGAGTTCGACATTGGTGATGTCCTGTTGGCCGGCCTGATATATGATCACAAAAGCGATGTAGTGGGGGTAGTTGCTGTGCTCCGTGACCTTGAACATGAGGTTGTACCCCGGGTATTGGCACGGTATCCTGTGATTAATTATATATAAAGTTGTTAATGAAAGAAGGTAAAATATGGTAAATATGACAAGGGAAGGTTCTAATTTGCTAAATCAAACAACGCAAAAGAAAAAAAAAATCATAGGTTGAGGAAAATAAGATAATTAAATAACTATTAAATTGACATACATCTTATATTGAAAACTTCAAGAGTGAAGGGTTTGATCCCTGTAGTTAGATTTTAATCTATTGATTGATTTGATGTAGACTTGCATCTATGATATTTAGTTTATTTGGTAGTTGGTACACATGGTTTGTAGATGGTCTTTGAGATTCTCTCGACTAATGTTGAGATTCCTTATGAAACTTAGCATGTCACAGTACAATATCATATTTTAAGATGAATGTATTATAATTTTTTTTAATGGTCATGAATTAATGAAGAGTATACATGTCAACAGATCAAATGTGGAACAGATGTGCTGAACTTATTACCCAATATCTATATTTAACGATTTTTAATATTCTAATATACTTTTTGAAGAATGATATCTATAATATATAATTATAAAATAAAAACATTATAATAAATATTATATCATAGTTATAATTTTGAAGAAAGGATATTCCAAATCCGTTTCAGAATCAAATGTCAAATTTTTTATAAATAATTGACAGGCTTTGAATGTTGCCCATAAGTGCTGTCACAAAGCTTTTTTTTTCTAACCCTAATTCCAATTCCCTGTTCGTCGATAAAAAAAAAAAAAATCATTAGGGCATACTTACGATAATGAAGTATATGTTTTGATAGAAATTTTTCATTTTTTATAAATGTATTTATGCAATTCATTAGAATATATGTATCATTTTTTTATATAAAAATAAACATCTCATAATGAATTATATTATTTTAAAAAAAATTTAAAACACGTGTAAACTGAAATTGAAATTAGACTGCACAAAACAATATCCATTGCCCATATGTTTATAAATTGAGATACTTATTAGTAGAAATACCTTCTGTACTGTATTTCAACCCCACCATATGCCATGAGTTCCGAGGCGTAGTTAGGGGTGGCCAGCTTGGCGAAGGCGCTGGCGCTGAGGATGAAGTCGGTGTTGCCGCTGGCGCCGTGATCGGTGACGACGACGTTCACGCCGTCGTTGCTGCAGAGGCCGGGGTAGGTGCACCTCACCTGATAACAGGCGCCGCAGCCGGAGCCGTTGCGGAATAGCCATGCGACCGCGCCAACATCTCCTCCATTCACGACTCGACCGAACTCTCCGTATCCGCATCCACCCCCTGTGTGATTTAAAAATACATGTTCATCAAAGAATTAAAAATCTTTTATCAATTTTAAAAAATATAATGATTGTATCTCATTAGTGGATTTTGATGGAGGCTTTTGTGATAATATGTGGATGAAAAATGAAAGAAAGTGGCGTTGTGTTCAATGGATAAGTGATGGAAAATAATTTTTTATTTTAATAATTTTTTATGCATATGATAGAAAGTGATGAAATCATTTTATATTAACTTTTCTCACGTATACTTGTATGCTTTTTCTTATTTGACACGAGCTAGTTTTATGAGCTGTTGAAGGAAAAAAAATACTTCCTTCACTTTTCTGTATGTGTAAACACACCTTTAATCTTGATTATCATAGATTGGCTCTGTGATTCCAAATATTTAGAATAGAAATTGAAGGTGTTACATGTTATAGTGCTAAAATTTTGATATTTACTGGAAAAAAAAATTCATACACGTTTGAAAACCACATATTTAGAGACAATAATAAAAATATTTGGATAAATCATTGAAAATTAACAAAATTTCACATCTAATTGTGAAGTGTCACAAAATATAACCCACACAAGATTGTCTCTTTTTGTTAATACATCAGACCTGTGTACAAAGATTATGAGTGATTCTGTGTTTAGGATTTTTGTTAATAATGTGGGGTTTCTCATCCAGAAAAAAAATTGTTGTAACAACAAATACCATAAATATAAAACAGTTTACACGCGGCAATTATAACTATACATGCATCAAAGGTCTTTATGTTTTGATGAAATTTACTTTGGTAGATGATATTCTATCAAAAAAAAAAAACCCATCATGCAAGCTATCAATATATATAGAAATAAAATTCCACCCAAATATGTCAAATATGTGAGCATGTGTATATTTGCATGTTTGTGTGTGGTGAGAGGAGAGAGAGTGTGTGTGTGAGAGGAAGTACTTGGAGTGCCCAAGCAATCAGGACTGCCATAAAAGGTGGCTCTTGAGCTGACAAAGTCACTCTGACAAGTACAAAGTGAAGGGAAAAACACCACTAAAAGAGACAGGAACCAAAACATGGCACCCATTTTCTGAAACAGCCACTGGAACAAGAATTCCAAAAGTGTATGAATTGTACAAAACAACTGGTTGAGGAAGGAATGAGGCATAGATGAACAATTGGTGGATATTTATAGCTGGAGAAAAAGTTGGTGAGTGAGAAGAACTACAAAGTGCAAGTGCTGACGTGCCTAAAGCGCGCGCACACAAAAAAAATTCAAGTGACAAGTGACAACCTTATTCTCCACTTTGGAGTCCATGGATAGGGCACATGAACATAGACAAAATATTTTAGGGACTTCGACCAGACATCGACCAGACATGCGTGTGTGGGTTCTAGTTAGTATTTATCTTAAAAAACTACTATTTTAAAAATTGAATCTTTTAAAGAAGATTCACCAGTTAAGTTGAATTAATTTAATCAATTGAATTAACCAGAATAAATATCATAATATAATAAATATATATTGATTAAATTATGAAAAATCACGGTTCTTTATATTTTTTAGGTCACCGATCATTGATGGTTTAACATGCCGATCTAGGAAAATGATATGTGAAAGTCATGTATGTAATTGCATTCATCATTAGTTTCTTTTCTTTTTTTTTAAATATACACTATATAATATTATAAAAAACAGAGTTTACACTGAGATACACTTAATTTTTTTTTCAAAGTATAACATATACAACAATATCAAAGTGTATAAACCAACACTTTTGAACTCCAGACGAGATTGTTATACGAATCGAGCGTATCAGCACTTTTTTTAAGATCAACTCCCAACAAGACAAGTGGATTATAAAAGGTCCCCATAGCCTTTTATAAACCAACATTAGGCAGTCAGGCACACTAACATCCTTAAGTGGCCAAGTGGCTCGTTTTTGGATGCAAATTTGATTAGCCTAATTAATTGTGAGCTATAAGAGTGACAGCCGTTCGATCTTTGATGCTGGTCGGCTCTGATTGGTTTTTCAATATTTTCTATTTGATTATTTTGTCGGCCAAGTTTTGTAAGTGACGAGTCTCAATGAAAGAAAGGCGTGGCATATCATATAATCTCATACAATGTAATGTAATGCAAAAGAGGGGGTTTGGTGAACACCCACTGAGATGGTTTGGGCAGAAGACCACCCCACTTTGGTTTTTCAAATTCTCAGTCAAGAAAGGTTGGATTAGAAGAATAGCCCCTGGGCCAAACCTTGAGAATAAGCGGAATAGAACAATAATAGTGATTGAAATATATTTATTTATCCAAAGGAAAATGATAGACTTTGTTCCGTTTCCAGTCCCAAATACAGGTCACCCATATTTTTATTTTATGAGGTATATATTTTTACAAAAGGTAAAATATATACTATAATGAATTGAATATTATCATTTATAAAAAATGTAAAAAAATTGCTAATGAGGTGTGAGATTGCATTTAAGATTATTATTACATGACTGAATGTTACATCACTCTTATTTAAATGAACCTCATCAGTTATAAAATCTCAAGTACACAGAATAACCCACCAAGTAAACCTAGGAAAATCTAAACTTTAATAGAGATACCCTCACTCAACCGTGTCAGTTTGAATAATATCCGACCATCTTTGCTTCACTGTTTTTCCTTTATTCACTAGACTCCTACCCATATTTCATGTTTTCCATGTTTATCATGCATGTATTCATTTTCATCATATTTCTTAATTAATCGACCCTGCTAATTGTGTTACAACTTCGAAACAAACCCATGTCTCTAGCTGAAGAACCAACCTGTGTATGATTTCTACATACATATGCACTTAGGATATTCGAATGTTTCTGATTTTTGGATGGATTGGATATGGATATTTTTCGGATAAACGACACACATATTCAATCTGAGATATTATTGTATGTGATCAAATTGGGTTAGGGTGGACCATTGGGACTCAAATATTTCCATCAGGTTAGGCATAAAACACTACAGTAAAAGTAGTGGTGCGAATGAAATATGAACCAATCATGTGTATGCATGGAGTTAGGTGAAGGTGCACAGGTGTCCAAATCAAACATTCAACTTAATTGGGGGGGGGGGGGGGGGGATAACACTTCCATTACTAGCATCACTGAGCACTGCCAACAGAACTCTATGATTGGAAAATGCAGACTCATCTCACCAAACCAAACCCAAAAGAAGAGCAGTCCAGACAAAATGGCAAGGAGAAAAGAAGAAGCCAGAGAGAGACCTCCACATGGAATTGGGAAAAAATTCCATCATTGATGTTGAAATCTCAGATTCCCTGCACTCAAACCAACATATGGATACTGTTATAAGCTTTTAAATTTTTGGAAGTTTCAAGAGAACCTTGTTTGTGGAGGCAATGTATAGATGATGTGTCCGATACCATTTGCATTTGCATGAGCTAAGACTATCAGAACATCTCAAAAATTGCACAAGGGATTTCATTTTCGCCTCCTGTATACGTGTCTTTACCATGTAATAGGCACTAAGCCTGATCAAGACTTGACCTATATCCTTCCACAACATTGCAGCTTACACACCCACAAATAGTCTTTGATAGTCCATATCGTTGAGGGTGTGCGATTCAAATCTCGCCCATGATCTAAAATCCGCAATCAAATCAACACCAAGTTAGGGTTGATTACAATTAAAAGTGATAGCTGTAGAATGTTTTGGTCGATTATTGTGCTCTGATGCAAACCTTGCAAAATCAACTCACCTGAAGGGGTGATTCCTGAACGCTTATATTAGTTGCGCTCTCTTGAGATCTGAAACTACGCTCCGGTCTTCACTGCCTCTTTCGTTGTATAAGACCTACAAAGAATTCTGGGTCAGCTGATGATGTTTTAAGATGACCCAAGCAAATTCATTTACCAATTTTACCTTGTCAATGATACCATATTCAACTGCTTCGCTGGGACTGAAGTATTTTGGGCGCCTAATATCCTCCTCAATCTGCTCAGGTGACTTTCCGATATGCCTTGCATAGAGATTAACCTTGCAAAAATTTAATTGCCTTAGTTTAGAAATGGAATGCGTTTTGAGATGTGTGGATAAAATCAGACAAACTAGAAGCATGAGTGATGGTAGATTTCTTTTGCCTCAATGAATTTAGGTCTCATATGTGGTATTTATGATAATTTGGGACCTTTCATGGAACCGACAACCACAATTCAGTCGCATCTGCCAAATCTGAACTAACAGTTATCTGCCTAAATAGAACAATATTTTATCCAGTTTATAACTGTGCAAAGTCATCAACATGCATAGCACTCAGGCAGACCTTGACTTATTTTGCTGCACACCTTTATGATGGTAAATCCGAATTACAATGGAAGCTCCTTGTTGGAAATTCAATTATCTATTGTGCTACTTTGAATATTTTATTATTGAGCTTTTCAACTTCCTTTTATTTAAAGACTACATATGAATGTCTCATGAGCACATGCTTTCATACTTGTCAGGCAATAGGTTTCTTATTTAGGGTCCTCAGATTTAGGAAATCCTAAACCACTAAATTTTGAAAAGATAAATTATAACTTGTCACCAATTTTCAGTTTTTGTTGACAAATTGTCATCTTTTGCTGACTACTGCTTACAAATACATGAGAGCATACTCTTACCAATTCAGTCTTCACATTTCTCACTTCCTTTCGTGCAAGCTCAATGTCTGATGCTTGACCTTGAAACCTTGCGATTGGCTGTCAGATACAAGGTCATTTTTTTTCATTCTGATATTTTAAAGAAAGACCAATAATATAACAAATAATGACCTAGATTTGACATAATCAGGGAGCCAAGGGACTTATCATCATGTCAGTAAGGTGGCCCACATTTATAACATCATAAATTTAAAATGCTAATAAATGATAGGACAAAGACCTGCTTTATCATAATAGATGATGATGGCAAAGCAGAACGGTTCCCTCTTGCACCAGCAGCCAAAAGCAACGCGGCTTCCCCCCAAGCATTACCGACACAAAGTGAGAATATAGGTGATTTAACATATCTGTAGTAGTAAAAAAAGAAATTTAGTTCTCAAGCTAATTAACTAAATCTGCCCTGACTAAATTCAGTGCCATGGCATTCAATATTTCAATCTACAACCGTTCAGATTGCTTGTCTTGATATGTGGTCAATTTAAAAAAATCTAAGTCACATGGCCCCAGAATATATATATATATATATATAGTTGAGTGATAATATGCGATCCGTGTATATATTTCATTTAAAGAGGTATATGCATAAGTAAAGATAGCATATACCTCATTGAATGTATTTTTATTTCAATGAGGTATGTAATACTTCAATGAGGTATATACTTTCTTTACCGATACATATACCATTTTAAAGGACGTAAAATACATTCAATGAGATATTTGTTTTTCTTACAGACGCATATACCTCTTTAAAGAACGTATATACTCAGTTCGCACAGATCGCACGATATCATTACTCTCTCTCTCTCTATATATATATATATCATCATCATCATCATCAACAACAACTCACTCAAAAACACTGCATTGCAACTCAAGTCCCATGGCTCCAGTCAAAGAGTGTGGGTTTAGCATAATGAAAGTTAACATTAGCTAATATGTTAAAACAAGGCAACATTGAATAAGAAACCAAAATCATGATAGCAACGTGGAAAAGTACACATCTTGGCAGAATAAGCTGTAATCCTTTAGAAGAATAATGAAAATGAAGAAGGAATTGTAACTTGAGAAAAAAAATATATTCAAATTTAATCAGAAGCCTCGAGAAGATGATTGATAGAGGCAAAGTTACTCCTTCATATTGCCTGGAGTAGACAAGAAAATGTAGAGTGGCTGACTTAAAACCCACTCCAAGTTTTGTTGTAACATGATCCAACTGAAAGAGGCCTTGTCATCAAAAAAATTCAGATGGTGTGCTCCCCCCCCCCCCCCCCCCCCCCCAACCCCAAAAGAAAAGAAAAGAAAAGAAAATTAGTGCACATTAGTACCATAATATTCAACCTATCATAGATTACATTGTAACGAAATTTCTGGACATGGCCACAAGTTGCAAAACATATCCAGAAGCACACAATGAAATTTCAACAGGACCCATCCCAAGGCAAACCAATTTTTTTTTCTGCATCGAAATTAATATCAACCACCAATACAATCTTCTAGTACTAAATCCTCAATTGCAATAACCTCCTCATAACATGCTTAGTAATGCTTGTTGGTTGTAAATAATGATACATGAAAATTATCATGTATAGGGGATTAACCTAGGTTGGTTATGCATAGAAATAAAAGTCCACATATTATTATATAAAAAATATCCATGATTTCTCCAAAGAAGTCAATTGATGTCCATAGACAATTTGATTCAAAAAATAAATAAATCCATATACAGTTTTCTTTGTTTGACATATCAACATCGGGTTCCTTATGGGCTTAAACCCATGGCTCAGTGGTTGACAAGAAGATTTGCAACTACAAGGTCATGGGTTTGGGTCCCAACATTTACCTAACAAAAAAAAAGCCATCGGGATTCTAAGGCATCTTTAAAGCCATTCCATAAAAAAAGGCTCCTTTCATAGACACCAGTCTGTCTGAACTTTGTAGATCCCACCATTCAGAAGGCAAATGCCTTGACCATGTTCCCATTTCATTTCTGAAGAACCCACTTATATTATACAGCCGTAATTTTTATTTGTGCATTAATTATGCACCTGAATATCCAAGAAAATTTTAAAGGGAGCCCTATGAGAAGTTTGCGTCAATTTTCCTCTTTCAGAAACCCTCTCCTGAGAGAGAGATATTTATTCGCCATAACATCTTTTGCCCATCTCACTATAGCATAATAAGCCTGGAATGCTCCTGGCATTGCTCAATGGTCCGGAATTAATTTTAGAAGAGGCATGTTTGACACCTCTTTGAACCTCCATATAATACCTGTTGCACTTGTGAAGGATTTTTCTAATTTGCCCTCAAAGAGAAGTCTCCATATTTCACAGCATTTCTCTATTTCTTTCACCGACATTCACAATGCTGTCCCAGTGTATGGTTCTGCTACAAAATTTATGTAGTCCAACACCAGTTTAATTATGCATCTTTAGGACTATGAGAAATGATTTTCATCCAGTCTAAAACCCACAATGTAGCCTACACACCAGCATAACAGTGTAGGATATAACACTTAGACCCAGAAAAGTAATCATGCACTACCACACAAACAGAAGATGCAAAACTATGTGAGCATATGGAAAATGTCATATAATGGTAATTACAAAAGGTGTAAGAAAGAATAATGAGAAGATGACAATAAGCAAACTGAGTTATAACCTCATAACATCATAAATTGCAAATGCTTCAGTCTCATAGCCCAACTTTTCCCCTCCCTGAAAATTAAAAAAATTCCAACAACACAACAACATAAGAACAAAAGGAAAAAACATGCATCAATTGAACAAACAAGCCATGAGGACAAATCAATCATTAAATTATGAATGAATTCTTTCAGAGAATTTAAAATTGGTGATGCACATGTCTTCTGTGTCCAAGTGTCCACGCACATAATGTTGGGCATGGCACCTTCAAGAGAACGAACATGGACATGCATCTACTTGTCTGCGTGGACACAGAGACAACGCAAACACAGGCGTCCAACACAGATTCAAAACTTGGAAACTTAATATCCGCAAATCATATATTTTGAAAATAGATATTAGCATCATGTGACACTATATACTGAACAAACAGCTCTTAACTATTGCTTAATTTTAAGCAGTAACTCTTGCAAAGCAAAGAACTCAACAATAGTAAATGACCAATCCATGGGAAAGATAATAGGACTTCAGCTCAAAAAGCAAGCAACTGATTATCGTATTCCCCATTTTGAATCCACGAGTTATAAAGTACAAATACAAAAATGACAGTTCACTAGAAAGTCATAATTATTGACCATGATATGCGGGATGTGGGTATCTACTTGTATATCATTTAAAAATTCCACATTATTGAGTTAAAAAAAAAGTATGAAAAGTCAATGCAACTACTCCAAGAACCAGTTATAAATAGGCTGTAACAGACATGCATTCTACCCTGACGAGGTAAGAGATTACATATGCAGAAGACCAACTATCAAAACAGAATTTTGAAAAGTCATAGCTGCACAAATTCAGTTGGCGATTTCTGAAGCTACACAATTTCCAAAAATTTTGAGCGGCACTCCAGAAATAAATGAGCAATTACTTAGAATTCAGAACAAATGCAATTTGTATTGGAAATTTTCAACCTTAGTCGTCCCTGTCGAATTAATGTACAGATAAATTGGCTTCTCGGGATCTTCATACTGAAGGTATAAGAATTCTGCTAGCATCAGCTCCGTCACTGACGGAACAAGTGACATACCCAAATAGACAATTCGATTTTTGTACAAGTAAGAAGCTAGATCAGGAGGTGGTTGCTCCCATGCATTTCCCCTCAGGAAAGGAATGACCTGTCAATAGGACAAAACAATAAATGTTTGGTAAGAACAATATATGTAATTGGAATAACAATTATTAGGTAAAGATGTAACTTAAGTATTAGTGAATGGTGATACAATAATTAAATGTACAAAAAAAAATTGGATTGGTAAACATAGGTTGTTAGATGTGCCAGTAAGTTAGATTAACACATCATATAGGGCAAATCAATTTTTTCCAAAAGAAATAACTCTGCATTAGATATAAGCTAAATGTTGAGTGCATGTTTGAAAGTACCATTATTGTTGACCAAATGACAAGGCAACTTAAACATTAGCTATATGTAACAGGTTTCTTTATATAAAATCATTGAGGATCTCAATTTCAACCAGTGGTTTTCTTTTATTTTTGAAGATATTCTAAATTTGTTTTTTTCTCTACTAATTGGGTTTTAGAAAAGACTTATTAATGGACAAACTGAATAGCTGCCAAAAAAATGCTGATTTCCCATTTAGGTGATCTATCAAAGACAGTCTTACATGGTGCCATGCATTCATTTGCCCCCCATTTGCACATGCTCCAATAGGATTACATAAATTTTGCACAGACAACCGTATCAACCCGGGGTTGATCAATTTCCCTTGTACATTACATTTACCTAAAAAAAGATATATTTTATTATTTTGACAAAATACAATGAGACTTATGCATGATCAGTCGGACATACAACCCTCATATGTCCACCATGAAAGGCATTCAGAGTTTCAGCTTGTACACAAAATCAAGGTGACAACCCATTTAACATCACCTTCTGACATCACCACTTCTTCAAATTAGCTTCTCTTCTTCTTCTTCTTCTAAGAAAATGCTTATACCTTAGTTTCTGGTGTCTACTATCCTCCTGACATCCTACCTCTTCTAAAATCCACCTTGCATGAGCTCCAGAAAATCTAACTACATTCACCATCCTAATCTCATGCTTCGTAAACATTTCGCACAGTTTCAACTAACCCATCAAATAGTTTAAGTTCGATTCACTTCTCAAAGAATTCAACACAGTTCCTCTTGGAGTTAACTTTCTTCTACTCATCCTCTTCCCAACCTACGGTAATTCTCTCAATCATCTTCAATCAAGAAAGACCGATTGACCAAAATAACATGAAACCGACGCCCAAGACGCCAAATTTCGCAATCCAAATCCATGGTGCTCGAATCAACAAAGACCAAAGTAACGCAAACGCAGATTCAGACATTTGTAAAAACCTAAAAGTGACTTTGCGTCATAAAAGAGAGAATACCATGGTGACTACCCCCCTCTTGGGGCGAGACGAGGACGACCGACGGAGGAGCGGAGAGGGCCTGATCTTCTGACCACTGAAATCCCCCAAAACGCTTCCCCCGACGAAGGGGGCGACGAAGCCGCTGTTGAGAGAGGCTCTTGCGCGGGCCCCGACGGGGCTCGCGAGGGTCCTCCCACGGCGACCCGATTGTGTGATACACAAGCCCGGTATGGACCTCTCCAGCGAGAAACATGTGGAGGCGGCGACTTCCATGGCAAGCTAGAGAGAGAGAGAGAGAGAGAGAGAGAGAGTTATCGCATCACCTGGAGATGAAGAGGAATTGATATTTTGTTACTGCGAAATTAAGTTGTTTCGCCTACGTGGATATAGTTAATTGGCTCCGCTGGGGGAGTGCATTGTAAAAACAAAGGAGAGCATATGAACTGTATTGAATGGAAGGTCAAGATTGAATGGAAAGTTCGCTGAACCGGCAAATGATACATGTCGAATATTTTTAGAAGGGAATTACTCACTTGTAATCATGTCGAATATTTATTCGGATTTGGTTACGTAATCATATAAAAAAATTGTAAAAAAAATTAACTGAGAAACTATCAAAGGTTAACAAAATAACCATCAAATTTATTAAATAAAGGTTGATCAACTGTCCATTTTCATTTGTGGAATGTGTGTAGGGATAGATTCTAGTTTAGTGATGTTCAAATTAAATTTATGTGATTTTTTTTTCAATTGATGTTATTAAACAAATGGTGTATGAGGATAGACGTACCCTTATAACTAACCTATATATCAATCCACACTGATTTTTTCATATTTGGATTAAAATTGATTCAATTTAGTTTGATTATGAATTAAAAAATTAATAAGCAAATCTAATATGGTTTGAATTTGATTTCACGTTTCAGGAAAATTAAATTATACAAAGCGAGCCAAATCAAAATTTTCTAACTAGTTGGTTTTTTGTTTCTAATTTATGATCACTTTAGCCATATTTTTTTATGTATGTACTTCATGATATATACTTTGTTGTTTTTGTAAATGTATGTATTAGACAAATATAAATACCTTATAAATAATTCAAGACAGTTTTACAGCATGTTGCAGGCTTCAAAAGGGATTGAAGAAGCAGGAATAACTCTCCCTAACATTTTCACTTGAATATACAATTCCTTAAAAATCTACATCTCCCTATTGAAACCATGCATTCCACAGAAGGCTCAAAGAGATTTATATTGCTCAATCAGGCGGGAAGCATGGAGACGCGACGTGGGGCTGATGGTGCACCCCAAACTCTGAAGATAGGAGATCTGCATGTGTTAAACAGATTGTCAGGACCAATTAAGCACTTTCACTAAAAATAGCTTATTCTGCTGTCGGCCAATCAAACACTGAATATGCACTTGAATGTCAGGACTTTAATGGAAAATTCTTGGCTGTGTTATTTTGATAGTAATGATTTAATAACTGAATATGAACTAAAGTTTTGACAGTGCTTTTTCGAATCCAACCATACTGGAAATTTAAAATCACGTTCGGGATGCTATACTATGTAATATATAGATTGTGAATATACCTGTTTTGGTGTTGCCCCAGATGAGCTCATTGAGTTCTCAATTCTCTGTTTTTGAAAGTGTTCCTGAAAGCATAACAAAGGTAAGAAAGTGGTAGCTGTTGGACAATATGATATGAATCTAGAAGAAGAGAAGATATGTCTAATAAAATAGCACACTCCAGATCACTCCAATTATTTTGATCAATAGTGGTCATAAAGAAGAGAATCCATTTCTGGTATCAATTGGCTTACAGACACATCAATCAAATCTTCGAAATTTCCAATTATGAAAGAACATATATGGAGATTAACCTCATGTGTTCCCTATGACCATGATACTAACTGATAAGACTTTAAAAACAGTCAACAAACTAACACAACATCTAAATTTAGCCTTTTAACCTGTGTTTCGACTGCCCCTCAATGAATGAAGCAGTGCTACAAATTGCAAAGAAAACTGTTCCAACTGTCCACAACATGCAGAGGTTGAAGGTAAGAAAGGATAAGTTGGAATGTGAGCTAACCTGCTTCTCCCTCGTTAAAAGGGCACGCTGGTCAGCAGGAATCTGCTCCCATCTCAAAACCTATGAATTTTTTTTTGAGTAAATAAATTTAAGGTGAGAAATAAATGTCCTATTAGACATTCAATACATAAAGGATGGATGCATGCACTACTGATGACTATATCAAAGGACGCAATGCACCTAGAAAATTGTTGGACAGTTAAAGAACTCACATATTGTGCATATTGGAAGGCCTCATCATCTCTCAAGTAGGACTTTAATACACGCAATGCATCCTACATACACCAAAGAGCTCAGAGAACTTCAGCACAGAATTCAATTAAAAAAAAAGTGAGATATATATATTGACAGCATTCTCTTCATAAGAAATATTGCCATGAAGACAGCAGAGAGAAGATTTATAGGGACCATCATATACATAATAATCCCCTTTCATCTTCAACTAAAAAATGAGGGAAATATTTTTTTTTCTTATATAGAACTACCATCAAGCCCCTGTCCATAGGTATATCTGAAGCATTGAGGTCGAGGAGCCTAATCAAATATAAAACAAAATGAATGGATGACAATAGTTGGTGATTCTGAATTGACATTAACCCAGATAAGTAACTGGTCAAAATTGAGATTCCAAACCTTGTTCTTGCTTGCTTTAGTTCTTAACCGCTCATCGATGACAAAGCCAACCTGTGAAAATAACAACAAAAGTGCAGCTGAGAATTAATTGTGAATAACATTTGCTTGAATAAAAGGGTAGTGTAAAAAATGGAAGCTGTTTTAACAATTAAAGAAAGCAACCTGTTATTCTTTATAGTAGACTGATAGATGGTTTGTCATTTATACTCCTTCAGAAACAAATGACTCAAACTAGCATGCCAGGGAGGCTTTTCATACGGTGACATTTAACATGAAATCTCGTAATCCAACTGACTTGATATAAACGGAATGAATGAGGCGGTAATTTGAAACAATGGTGCACGTGTCACATTCCTTGCAATCTTAGCATGCCAATTTTTTGGGATTGAAAGATGGATAATTTACCCTTGTTCAAATGTGCATGCAGACAACTTTTTATGTCATAAACAGTTGATTTATCATAACTTTCATGCCTTAAGAAATCATATGACACAAGGAACTTGCATGTCTTCTCATAGCCTCATACTATATTTCCTGCAGGTTTAGAAAACATTGAGGTGATTGGTTCAAGGGTAAATACAGGAATATAATTGAGTTTTCTCTCAAAAAGTTCTTTGGGGGACGAAGGATAGACCAGGTGCACCATAACAGGATGTCAAGATAGATCTATCCCATTTTAGCTATCGTTGCCTCACTCACAAAACCAAACCCCCCAAACCTAACCAAACAACACTATGAATAAATAGATCTATCCCATGTTAGCTTATTATTGCCTCAATCACAAAACCAAACACACCTAACCAAACAACACTATGAATAAAAATCAAGGGCAGCCATATACTATTTGGATAACTGAACAGAGTCTGTCGTTGGTATAAATTCTATCCAATTTTATCACCCAACCAAAGAGGGGCCAAGAGACCAGGGAGATTAGGGGACACTGGACACTAATGTGGAGATCTCATAAATGGAACATGACAACATCATTACATGTCTGGCAATTCATTCTTAAGTTGACACTTTGGGGAAATAAAAAAATCAATTATCATCTGAGTAAAAATTCTGCTGTTCTGCCTGACAAGACAACTGTCTTCTAGAGGGCAAACTCAACTTTGTCTAAATAATGTGCTAACTTCAAGTGCATAAATCAATTATTCCAAACACCACAGCACAGAAGACTAAGGTATATTAACGACAGCTGCTTGTGCAATAGTAATACCACACTTGTAACTTCAAAGCTACCAATCACACCCATGAACAACACTCCACTTGTTACAACTAAACACAAAAAGATATTAATCAACATAGTTCATTTAGATTCCCATTTCTTGTTGACATGTTTCCATTTGACAGGGTCAGATATAATATGTAATGGGAGCATGAAACATCAATATCAGAGGACAAATGGTCAACAGCCAAGTGTAACAGCCTGCCTAAGCACAATGGATCAGATTAAACAAACTATAACATCACAATACAAAAAATACAGGCATCATATTTAACAAGTACCTTATCAAGTAATCGCTTAGGGTCTTGAAATGCCTTCTTTCTCGCCCATTGATGGAACAGATGTGAGACAGCTGATCTATCCTCCACATTGAACCTGTAAAAAAATTAAGAGAAGATTATGCTTAAAGCCTCTTTGTGTGGGAAACCATATGTCCCACAGCAGAGATCACCTCCTCAAAAGAGTATTTGCAAGACATGACTCTGCCAACTCTGCTGAGTCATTTGCACAGACTTCTTGAATAACAGGACAATGCAGATGAACTGAAGGTGGCTGAGGTGATACATTTTCCGATGCACATGTAGCAGATTGAATGGTACTCTTCATATCTGCCTTCATCAGTTCTTTCAAATCTTTTGAGGCACCCTCAGCCTACTTCAAAGAGAGTCCAACCTTTAATAGGGGGCTCAGTTTTTTTTATTAAAGGATAGCATTGTACAAAAACTTTAGAGAAACATATCAAACACAAAATCCCATAACATAATATTTCAGCGATTTAAGACAGATTATAAGATCATAAGCATCCTGGAGAAGAAATCCAATAAACTTCTAATGTCCACCAAATTCAAAAGCTCCGTTGGAGAAATTTTTTTTTGCTTCTGAGCCATTAATCATTATTGACTCAGAAAATGGAGAATTGAAGAGCAACGAAGATAAACCATTAAAAATGGTAGAGACAAAAACCAACTTAGGTTTCTACAAGAACAACCAAGTTCTATTCAATCAACAATGAAGAACATGTCCAACAAAATTGAGAAGGTCTCACAATAAGATGAACTAGTTTATGACCATTTATTGACTTGACGTCAATCTACCCTAAAAGTTCCATCAATATTTTCAGCCAAGCTAGTTGACATGAACGCTAAAGGCTTCTTGGCAGGGAGGGAAGGCCTACCTTTGGATCAACAGGAAAAATGGTTTTGCAATTTCACTGATAATGAGCACAGAAATTAGCTATCTTGTGAGTAGGTCAATTTCGAACTATTGGGTAGATGTCTGTGATCATAATGAGAGACACCATAGAATCTACACCAGAAGACCCTTCTCCCTTGAAAACCAAAAATATCAAATATTTGCATGTTGATGGATTTTGTGAATAATGGCAATCAATAACCACTACATCACCTTATGATGCAAAAGCAGAGAAAACCAAACAAAAGGAGCTTGCATGTTTATTTAGTTACCAACAAAAAAAATGCACATTAGAATATGATGGTTGATTGAAGCTCAGACATTTCCTGATGTACTTGCAGCTACATGTATAATTCAAATTAACAGATGTTTTGGGAATATAATCTGATATCTGAGAGAAAAAGCTGTTCCAATAATATTATAAAGTTCAAATAATCAGATAAGTAATTATCATGCTGCCAAACTGATAGCGGCAAAAGCACTGTATATAGCATTATAAACACAAACTCAGACTGCTCACCTCAACCTCCATGAGGTGATCTGGAATTTCTTTTAGAAAACGTGAAGGTTGTAGCAACTGCGGGACAGCTTGTAGTTAATAACCAGTTGTAAAGAAAAAAAAATGGAAAAATGCCCCTTTTAATGGGGCACTCATTCTACCTGCCAATTTGAATCCATCATAACATACAGAATGTACAACTTTTTACGAGCGCGGGTCATTGCAACATATAACAATCGACGTTCCTCCTACAGAATTTTATTAGTAAAAAGGAGTACTCAAGAAGAAACGACTAAAAGAAAAAGGTAAAAATGCATATACCTCAAGAGTGGTCCCACCCTCTCTTACAATGCCATTGCATTCGTGCAATAAAGGAATTTCAGAATCATTTGCCTATAAAGTATGAACATGAAATGTCAAGATTCATGAAGCAAGAAAGATCAAGTGCCAACAGTAATAGGATTATCTTCTTACAGTATTTCATGTTATGTTTGAGGAAAATTAAATGAACACTAAGGTAGAAAACCAATGTACATGAATACAAAAAAATAATATAATAATGAGTATGGTGCATTTTTTTATCAATTAATTAATAAACCAGGAAAAATAAGTCTCTAAAGAAATTCCATCATATTGTGGGTGGGGTCTTCATGCAGGTCCCATTAATGAGAAATAAATTCTATGCAAAAGACTCCCCCTATGATGGAGATCATTGCAGAACAGACAATTTGCTTCAGAAAACCAGTTTTTAATGTAATCATAATTATTATTACTTTTTTTTGTGTCATTTCTGCAATATAAATGAACCATCGCAAAGAAATTTAACAAGTTTTCTAATGCAAAAGATGTAAACTGCAAGCCAAATAGCTACAAACCACAAGATCCAAAGTTTTAGAGCTAACCTTCACAATAAAAACCGTGTCCCATTCTAAACCTTTTGACTGCAATGCATTAACAATACATAATAATTTTCAGTATGCTGTTAAATTGGTTCAGAGACAAAACGACATCAAAAAATATTATAAAGGCTTATTGAAGAAAAACCTGGTGAATTGTAGTCAAAGTAACCGAGTTGCTGTTCTCACGCTTTCGACATCGAAAATTCTCGATTTCTCTGGCTGATATATAGTCAATAAAAGTTTTAAGCATGTTAAGACATCCCTTCTCTTCCTGTACACAGGCCTGCTCAGCTTCTGCATTAGTGAAATGTGCAGATAAAAAATCGGACACATCATCCATTAGGTACTGCAGGACCTGCATATAGTATGTCAAATGTTAAAAAAAAAAAAAATTCATTTTGACAAAATCACAGTGTGTCATTATGTAATAATTCCAAACATACAACAGAGAAATTTTCGGCATCACATGGTACATGCTTCTTACTTTGTCACATCAGTCATGATATTACTTAGCTATATTCTTCTTTTAATTTACATAACCTGCATATATCTTTAGGTTGACACAGATGTCATAAAACGGTTATTAAGTGCTGAAGACTTGACATTTCTGAATACCAGTTTACCTCATGGGAACTTAGAAGAGATTTAAAACAATGGTAACACCGGTGCACAAGCACAAAGGGACGATCTCACAGCCATAAATCAAGGGAAACAAAGTACATGCAGAAGAGGAAATATCATGATTAAGCATAAAATTTGCATTGGAAACTTACAGATCTCAGGTCATGATCTTCATTCAACAGTTTCCCTCCTTCTGCATCAAGAACTGCACGTTGTTCAAGAAGATACTTCTGCATAACAGAAGTTTTTGGTATAACATAATTGTTTGTTGGAGAAAAAACAACAAAATAACACCTATTCTTGTCAAGTCTCTCAGGCATCAGAAAATAATCCACAAAGATGCCTCTGATTGTTTAAAAAAAAGTTGAGAGTACACATAGCAGGAATCTGATTGAAGCAAAAAGAAATATTTTATCCATTATCATGATAAACAACAATCTTATTCATGCCTAAGGAAAAAAAGAAGCCACGAAGATCGCTCCCATAATTAAGAAAATCCAGAATAATGTTTTAATAAGCTACAACCATACAGGACAAGTTTTTTCAATGAATATACATACAAAAGAATGGTAAAATAATAAATAAAATATGTAAATGATAAATCTATAATGAGGGCAGATGAGTAGATTGGTGAAACATACCTGAGGCACCATATTAGATACTGAAGTGATGATTGTTGAAATGGATTTTTCCTATGAGCACAAAATCGTGCAGTTGCGAAATGTAAGAAACACTCAATTGCATAAACATGTTGAAAAATCAGGATCATGGAAAATGAAGAACACAAAACAAAATGGAGATAACTTGCAGAGAGATAAAATCACAGATATTACATAAAACAAAACCACTTGATGCAAATGCAAGGGAAAAGAGTAATCAATTATGTGTATATACATTAAGTATCAGATATTATTACTTGTAGAAAGAGATATAAATATATGCAAACAATATTAATTTTTGTGCAAATTATATTCTCTCATTTGATTATATCTATGATATGTGTATAAACTTGAGGTAAGAATCACTGAAATGCTCTCTTGTATTTGAAGTGTGACTTACAGTATTGCCATTGAGGGTAAACTACATTTCAAAAGGCAACTTCCTCACCCACCACTCAAAGTGGAGACTGATCTTTCTTTCTTTCACACCTATCGAATCTCAGGGATTTGGGATGGAGAGATTAAAGACTGAGCAACTCTTGCACTCATGATTGCGGCCTCTACCTGCCTATGTGGTGATGTCTGTTTAAACTCTGCATACCCTGGTCGCTATGAATAGGTCAACCTAGCATGCTTCTTCTGCACGATCACCTCACCCATTAATCCACTATAGTCCTTAAAAGACTGTTACAGCTATCTTCCCTTCCTCCACTCGACTGGTTTCGCTCCTTCCTCCTGCTTTCTTTTGCAGGTGTTATGGTCATTTTGGTGGCTAGTCTTTCTACACTATGGATTATTTTGTCCCAGAAGGACCTGAGTCATGAAAAGGAAACATTCTACTTTTTATGGCCATGGAACATTGCTTTTCACGATGCTTTCTCTTGCTTTGCAAAACATACATATCAAACTGAACGTTCAGTTATTATATTCAAATGAAGGTTCAATTATGCAATAATGATATATTTCTAGTTTGCATAAAAATGTAGATATACTTTACATACTTATCAAACTGAAGATTCAGTTATTATAATCCACCGAATGTTCTTTTTTCCTAAGGACCTCTCTTCTATTCTTTTTTTATTTTGCCTTTTTTTCTACCAGAGATCCTTCGTCTTCTTTGGTCAAGGGGTTTTATTAAAATAAAGGTCCTCCCTTTCTTTCTTTCTTTAAAAAAAATGAAGGTTCAATGAAGCATAAATAAAATGGTTTCCATAAACATGTAGTTGATATACTTTACAATGAAGTAGACTGATGATGAAATAATTCTACAGAAGAGCGCAATTGAGAGTTTGAGACTATAGAGCTATCCACTCTTTCATAAGTATGCCCAGTCGCTCACCTTCTGGTTTCTTTTGAATATTTTCTTGGGTATTTGTAAAATCAAAACCCAATCCTTGTGTTTGTAAAATCATAAGAGAGAAATGGGACACTCAACTGTACTCAAGAATGTGATTCAACCCCCTCTAGTCCTCTACAAATCTCATCAGTAGATCAATACAAGATAGGTAAGAACAGTAAAATCAAGACTTCAACATTGGCTTTGTGATACCAACCAAAAAAAAAAATGTCGAAGGTCATTCCTATAATGAATTTATCATCTTACCCCTGATCAATAACTCAACTCATTGCCTATAAATCTAATAATAATCACCAAACATCATACCATATTATCCCCTGTAGAAATCATTCATAAACCTCCTTTAGAACTTTTTTTTTCATACCTTATTCTGGCTATTTTTGGCATCTTAACATCCTTATTCTGCTACACAGTCTACTTTAAAAAACCCATTTTTCACTATAATGAATTTATTATCTAACCCCAGATCAATAACTCAACTCATTGCCTATAAATCTAATAATAATCAGCAAACATCATACCATATTATCCCATGTAGAAATCATTCATAAAACTCCTTTAGAACTTTTTTTTTCCTACCTTATTCCGGCTATTTTTGGCATCTTAACATCCTTATTTCTGCTACACAGTCTACCTGCCCAGCATAACCTATTTTTCACAATTTCACACAATAACCCAAAGATCAATAATGTTTTACAGAGTGCTATAGTAGAATGCAAATCATTTTTTGATACTTCTTTAGTGGGTGGACAATGCACTTGTACAGACCCAACTCAGCAAATATATCTAATAGCGTGGAGAAAGGGAAATTCAAAAGGACAAATAATCTCCCCAATCCTTGGAAAAAGATTGAATTGGAGATAAAAGAGATTTGTACTCTTAAGCTAAAATTCTAACGTCTACATTCTAACATCATTTGAAGTTTGGGCTCCGAGGGACAGTGGATAATTGTATCCTAACCATATTCAATGATTAGTTAATAGTTATCCCACGACAAGCAAGGATATTCATACTATAAGCCAGATGGCTTTAATTCCTGAATTTGGCATGAAAATATAAATTAAAGTGGTTTTTTTAATTAAAATACTTTAAAGTGGTTAAAATAAAAACCACAAAGTAAAGATCATTCAGCCCTTACTCTATGAACAAGTTTCGATATCATATCAAGTGTAAACAGAACTTTGCGACCTTGATTAAGTTGAGCCCTGTCAGAGAAAACAGAATTAAGAATTATGTCATTACTGCTAAGGAAGTTCTAAATTGGAAAAGGAAACAGATATAGTGCATTTTCAAAAGGTCAATTCTAACTTCTACGAGATAGCATACAGTTATTAAAATGTGTGCATGTAATTTGTATCAAATAAATTGTTCTTGTCTAAGCACATTAATGTTACAAACATAATGACCAATGATGTACAAGATACCAAATCAGCCAGAAGTTGGTTTGGTCGGCGGCTAATAGCTCCCTCACTTTACAAAAATTTCTAGTTTGTTGACCAATGAAAATTGATTATTGTGATGTTAGTATACTCAAAAAATTGAAGTCTTCCATTTAAATCCGATATATCCTCAAAAAAAAAAGAAATACAAA
This sequence comes from Acorus calamus, assembly GCA_030737845.1. NCBI lineage: Eukaryota > Viridiplantae > Streptophyta > Magnoliopsida > Acorales > Acoraceae > Acorus > Acorus calamus. The sequence goes on along the minus strand of CM060877.1, from coordinate 21,315,674 downwards.
AGTAATCCAAAACAGCCAAATATACAATGCACCGAATGAAAGAGGCAAAATAATGTTGGTTTATCTAATAAGTGCACATTAGGATAAATATATACCTGACAAAGCAGTTACAACATCTTTAACAATCATTGAATACAAGATCAACTCAACATTTTAAATTTGAAAAAGAGTTAGTGTATTGATTATAGATAAATTACACACAAGACTGCAGGATTTTTTTTTCATTGCATTTAACTAAGTTGATGTTTGATCCTCACTAGTCCATCTTCTCTATACCATATCCTTTCAATTTGTTTATCTAACCTCACTACAGTACATCCAAAGCTCGTATGAGAAATCCAACACCCACTCCTAAACTTCCTAGCTGAATTAAATATAAACAAAACAAAGAATAACAAATATTTTGTTAAAAGGCATTCCATGCTACCCTGTCAATTCATTCCTGAAGGTAATATTTGGTAATCCAACCCACTGGAAAAATGCAAAATAAAGATGGTTATATCTGTTGCCCAGTGAGTTTCAAATTTATAAAGACGGTTTGAGATTTGAGAGCAGCCACTTTGTGTAAAAATTGCCAAAGAATAGGACCATTCCTGTATCGTCCCTCATAACATTCAGCCATATGCAGGACCGCTCTAGGTTATGGCCTAACTCATGCAATAAAATGATATGCATGTGTCTGCTAGTTAGCAATCATTCTTACACATGCTAGTCAGCAATCATTCTTTCTTAAAAACAAAATGAAACATCAACTGTTTGATTTTGGCATGGGTCATCCTCATGGACAAATCATAGCTCTGACCCTCAAAGTTCAAACATGAAAGGACATGCAATAAAATGATATGCATGTGTCTGCTAGTTAACAATCATTCTTACACATGCTAGTCAGCAATCATTCTTTCTTTAAAACAAAATGAAACATCAACTCTTTGATTTTGGCATGGGTCATCCTCATGGACAAATCACAGCTCTGACCCTCAAAGTTCAAACTGAAAGGAAATGGCACAAAAAAACGATACACACACAATCAAAACTACTGAGACGGATCACTAATATTTTGATGATTAAAGCCAATGACTCAGTATTTAAGAATTCCACAATATTGCTTTTGGTTGTTAGGGAATGGTGTGTGAAATGGTGGAAATGTCCCCGACCAATTTTTTACGTGTGATGTGACTCACATGATTTCTTGTCAGGGTATTGACCATTATACGCCTCATTTCTATCAAAGTGGAGGAAATATCTTCTTAGCTAAAAAGCAAAGAATTCGATTCCCAATCAAAGTGGATATGAACAACTCAGCCTTCATTCCATTCCATTTCCAAACAATTAAGCATAACAGAAACATTAATCCAAACAAATTAAAAAAACTATACTGCGAAAAAAAAGTATCACATTACCTCGTGAAGGTACCTGAAATCTTTGCACCAAATATATCACAAGCAGCAGAAACAAAGCTGCATTTCCGAACTGTGGAAATTTTCTCAATATAATCGATTACCTTCATAAAAAAAACTCATTATAAATTTAAATAACCCACGTAAATTCTAAGTAGTTTCTTAGATTAGCAGAAATATAATTGAAGAAAAACAGACATAAATAAAATAAAACCACAATAAAGACAACACAAAATAAAAAAATATGCATGGAAGTACCTTTCTCTTCTCTTCCTTGTCACCATCAAAGAGTGCTTTAAATGCTTGACGAAATGGGCCATCATCACAACCAGGCAAAGATGTTCTCAGCATAGCCATAACAGATTTAATGATCTGGTACATGTTGTCAAACCCAACTGAAGTTTCAATATGCAGTTGCAAAAGAGTAAAAAAAAAATATTAAAAATGCAGTAAATGGCATAAAATAGTTGCTTGTTGCATATATAATAACACAACACTTTATCAGAATCAAAGAAACCAATCATAGCAATACGGATTGTGCCTTGATGAAACTTTTGTTCAACACAATTCAACATTAATAAACAAATGTACTGAACTCTTCCCACACATGAATGCATGACATCATACTATGCAATTTTTTTCATATACTCTTAAGGCTCATAGCATAGGCAAATAAAAAGTTGAACAAGTTCCACTGATGACTTTCACAATTCAAATAATATACAGTAAATTGAGAAATCTAACATGTTGGTTCCATAGGGCCTGGAGAATTAGAAATAAGATCCGCTGACTGAAAATCAACAATCCCAGCAAAGTCCCAAAAAGTAGGGAAAAAAACCTAACAGGATCATGAAGTATACACATGCCAATAATATGAGCCCCCCAATTTTAGTTTAACTTATTACTGCATAAGAAAAGTGATAAAAAATCAAATTGACAGTGCACCTAGTTATCAGTAAAAAAAGAAAGTAATGGATACAATAAGTATGTAAAGATGACTTTGACAGTCCAGTGAACCTTTTTTTTTTAAACTGACGGTCCAACGAACCTTAACGGGGAAAATACATAAGATTCTGGGATAGACAGAAGAAGAATCATCTATGATGTGCTTAACTAATACAACAGCATCAGAGTTTTTTTTTCTGAACTGAGCACTTCCCTTGGGATGTACATACTACAGCATTAAAATAACACAGCTGAAATGAAATATAAGAGTGTTAGCAACCTTTTTTCTGTAGAAGGCAACTCCATGAACATTAAAAGGTATTTTCCTGAGGCGGAAGGATTCCTGAAATGCTTTGCCAGATACCTACATTAAAAAATGTCAATCACTTAATTAAGAGAAGACTTAATATCACAGTAATGCATTATTATGAAAACTTGGAGGAAAAAAAGTTGACCTGTCTCCTATAAAGGATTGCTATGTTGCCAAAGGAACACTTGGTAGCATCAGATGTGAGTTCTAAGATTTTATCAACTACATAAGTGCATTGAGCAGCCTCGCTGTGGCATTCTTTAACAGTTATCTGAACATGTGAAGGATAAAAAAAGAAGAGGGAGCAGAAAAAAGAAAGATGAACGCTATAACTATGAAAAGGATACTTTGCACACAGAAGAACTATCTGTGAGAACCTTTTTTGATTGGCATCTCATAACATTATTGCGGATAAGAGATGACGCAGCCTCGACAATACAGCGCGTAGAGCGATAATTCTTATTTAATCGAATCTGAAATCACCAAAAAGAGAGCATACAAACTCAAAAACTGAATTTATAAACAGTAAAAAACATAAACTTTGAAGACTCCTAAGCGTCACTGTCGAGAGAGAAGCTAGTTAGTTAGAATCAAATTAAATGATAAAAAGAATCAACCTCTTTGTGGTTTGGAAAATCTTTACGGAACGAATCAAAGCCACAAATATTGGCCCCATTGAAACTGAAAATGGACTGCAGCAAGAATTCAAAAAATTTAGCTCCTAAGGCAAATGTTGATCTATTGATTATGATAGCATAAAATGCAACTGGCAATATATTAAACAAGGTTATGAGCTAGAAAAGACACACACAGGAAACATAGACACACACCTGATCTTCATCACCAACAACAGTAATATGATTGTGTGATGCAAGAATTCGTAAAAAGCTATATTGCATAGAACTTGTATCTTGAAACTCGTCTACCACTATGGCTTTCCAGGAATCCTGGCACTGCTTGTACACTGAATCCATGAGCTTAAGATAATTATAATATGTAAATAAGCACGCATCTTAAGTTGCATCATTCAAAGGATATACAAGCATGAAGAACCTTCAGGAAAATCTGTGAGCAACTTCACTGAAGAGCTGATGAAGTCATGATAGTCCAGAGCATTGCAAGATCTTAAGATGTCACTGTAGTTTCCAAGAATTGAAGCCTGATTTCAATAAGATAAGTACAACTTAGATTTATTTTTTTTAAAGAAGGGCATCAAAGATTTATGCCACCACAAAGTAAGCTTACTCCTGTCTCGTCACCCATATCTCGGCAGTATTCAGGAGTCTTTCCAGAAGCTTTAGCCTGAAAATGAAACTCCAAGTATTATAACAAAAAAAAAAGGCCTCAACTAATCATTCATTCCTGCAATAATATTTCGTATTTGGTAGAGACATGCATCATGGCAGTTTTGGGAATCCTGCTAGATAATAGGAATGAGATAGGTCAGGTGAAGCAAGTTAAGTGGGGATATGATCTCTTACCCTACCCATTCCCCACCCTCATCCCATCAATATCTTCCAGATCTCATCAATATGCATGGAAAGCCCTATCTACATAACTAACCAGTGGGATATGATATATTAATGTAAAACATAAAAGAAATTACATTGACACAGAAGTATCATAATCCTTACCTGGGTCACAAATTTCTGCCACTTCTTTGACTTATCTTTGAAAGAATGTGCCCTACCAGCAATGCCGACAGTGTCCCGGTCAAGTTTGCATGCAGCATTATCTTGTCCAATTTTCTTTTCATTTTCCATCAGACGCAAGGCCTCAATGACTGCTCGTCTCTGTTGCCCATGCCCATATATCAGGAAATCGGTCGTGCGGCCTAATCTGTATGATACCAAGAGTTATATGGCTCATGTGCCTAACTGAGTTCACAACATTAACAAACCATACATGAATGGAGCCACCAAAAAGAGAAAATTTACAGAAGAATAACTTCAGTAGTAATACGAGAGCTTGGATATTCTTCTTCTTTTTTCTTTTCTTTTTTTTGGAAATGAGAGAGTTTGAATATCATAGGAGACAAAACTAATCAACTTCAAATATCTGATTTGAGGCAACCCACAGAATAAATACCAAAATGAAACTAATATAACTAAGCATTCAAGAAAAGGCAACCCATGGAAGTATTGGAGCCAATCCATGCAAAAACCAAAACCATAAAATAACTCCATCTATACCATAGGAACTTGCATATGAGAAATAAATCTTTTGCACTTCACTGACATTTCATAATAAAGCTATTTGTAATAGTCAATTCTGCAGATAAGTCCTTAAAGGGACGGTTACATGATAAAATATAATACAAGTGCAGAAAATACAGTACTTCTAAAAATACCATGAAGAACAAACTTCTCATACTTATCAGCATGTGACCGACAGAGCTGCAAACAGAAGGAATGGAACGTGCTGATCATGAGTTCCTTTGCAACTGCTTTCCCCGCCACGGTTCTGATCCGTTCCCGCATCTCCGCTGCAGCCGCCGTCGTAAAAGTCATGGCCAATATGTTTCTTGGATCAATTCCCTAAAAATACAGATGCTTTACACGGCAAATAAAAAAAAACTAAAAACAAACTTTTACAAAAAAAAAATGATGTAAAAGGAATACCTCTTTAAGCAATGTCAACACGCGCCCTACCATTGTTGAGGTCTGACATCAAAAATCAAGAACCTTGATTAAGCAACAACGGCAAAGAAATATGTAATAAATTCAAGAGATGAAACAAAAAAAATTTGAAAAAAAAAAACCTTCCCACTTCCCGGGCCGGCAACAATCATCAACGGGACGGAGATGTCACTACAAGCAGCCTCCCTTTGGACATCACTCAATGACTGCAGATATTTCGAATACCCATCTGATATCATCTCCTCCGCTTCCACTCCCAAAGAAGAGCTCGAGAGCCTCTCATCATCTACAGATTTCTCAAAACAATGTGAATCCGAGCTCGGCCTCTCCTTTTCTGCCGATTTCTGCTCGCACAGAGCATCTATTTCTCTCAAGGTTTCCTCATCAAAATCAAAATCACTACACGTTGACACTGATTGACCTCCTACTGCAACGTCTCCCCCAATTTGTGAACTGGAATTGCTCTTGATAGAAGAAATCGGAGAACAAGTATTTGTTTGTAACTCCGAGAGTGGAAGTCGGCGTATTGGAGAGAAAGCGATCCTGAATGGCATCAGAAACCAATGATCAATAAAGCAAAGGAGATGGAGAAGCATTCAAGAAGACAAACTCACTTGGAGGAGAGCGTGAGATCGCCACAATGGACGGGCAAGATCTCGTCACGGGGTCTCTTGCAGGGAACGAGAAACTTAGCGGCTCTGAAGGTGTGGGTGATCCGAGCATTCTTTTGGTCCGCGATCGATCTCGATTGGACATTAGGGTTTCCGGGGATATTCTCCTTGTTCATCACTCCTTCAATGGCCGACGTTCGTCCGGCGAAAGAGGAAACCCTAGACTAGAGAGACCGTCTTCCCCCCTTTTTGAACTGAAGCTTAGCGCGAGCGCTTCAAATGCTTTCTCTACATTCGTCCGTAAATTTGTAATAATGAACGAAGTGGGTAATAAAAACGACTAATAAATGTGGACCGTTGGATGCTAATCGAACGGTTCTGAGGATGTGGATTCATCGAAAACTCTTTGAAACCTATAGAAAAACCGTGTGAAGTTCCAAAACATTTACACTCTTTTTAATTAAATTATTATTGTGTTTTTATTTTTTAATTAATTGTTGTGTGAGTTAATTTTTATAAATATATATCAAAATGTATTCAAAGAGTTTATTGTTGTATAAACTTACATTCATAAAGTATAACTCTTTTTTAGATATTTACTAAATTAATTTAAATGATAAAGCAGTAATTTTATTATATTTTTATTCTATCTTAAAAAAAAATGTATTATAAACTTCGGGGTACTCCACTGCATTTTACTCAAACTACGCATGAGCCCGAATGCCGACCGGCCCGGACCAGCCCGTTTATTACAGGCAACTCGGGCCTGGCCCAACCCGGCCCGTAAACAATCAAGCTCGTCACATTTTTGCCCGGACAAGCTAGGGTTTTGGTGACAGGATTTTTGCGGTGTCACCTCTCTCTCTCTCGCTCAGCCGCCGTTCTTGAGGTTCTCGACCGTTGATGGCGTCGGAACGCGAGATCTCCACCGTCACCGTCGGCGGGAAGGGTTCGTCCCTCACCTCCTCCGCCGTTCACGCGATCTCCACCGGCCTCTTCAAGGTTCGGATCGACTCGTCCGTCCTCGAAAAGCTCTCCCAGGCGAAATGCAGAGCTCCATCGACAAGCCCCGAAACCACCACCTCCACCACCACTGAATCGACGGTCTCGCTATCCCTCGAAGAGTCCCGAGCATCCCTCGCCGTTCTCTTGAACAAGCTCCTCGTCTCCGACGCCAAAATCCGGGCTGACCTTCCGGTGTTGACCGAGAAAACCTTGAATTCCGACCTCGGAAGCAAAACCGTAGAATTGGCTTCCTCTCTAGGGTTCTTCACCTCGGCCTGTGGTGCCGACGATCTCAAATTCACAGAGGAGGAGAAATGCATCGTGGACGGCGTCATATCCTCGGGCATCGGGATCTGTGCCCTCCTCGACCATCGGGCGTCCGCTCTGGCCACCGTCGCTGATGCCGTGGCTGCCTTGTCATGTGAGGCGGCAAAGGCCGATGCGGGTGTGGCCTTCGACCTGCCCGTCTCTGGGGATGGGTTCTCCATAAAGGACGAGACAGATGTGGCAGCGGACATGAAGGTTCTCCTCACAGGCTCAAAGCCGGCCGGGAGCTTGGTGTCTGAGGCGTTTGTAGATATCCCGACGGCCCATGGTGGCCTCCGAGAGGCCATGAGGACCCTCCACAACCGAATGCGGGTCGAGCTGAACTCCCCTGTCAAGGTCTGTAAAACGGTGTTGAAAAGCGATAGCAAAGGCAAGTCTCTGGGGAAGTTGGTGTTGTCTTTGGCGATGGCTCTGTGGTCTGTAGGGGAGAATAGCTTGGCACGGGCAAGACTCATTATCAATTCAATATTGGACGCTGATCTACGGTCGCAAGCGGCTGAGGCGCTAGAGAGATGCTGCCCCAGTTTGGAGTCATTGAGTAATGGGTTTGAGGCACTATCATCATCGGTGGCTGTTTCATTGTGCAACGGTGTGTTCTTGTTATTGGACAAAGTGTGGTTGGTCCTTTCTTGGGAGGCAGTCCTTGCACTGTTTGTCCTTGATTTGGACTGCGATATCAATGAACAAACTCAGGTGACTGATGCAAATGGAGGAAATGTGAAGGCGAAGAAGAAGAAAAAGAGGGCACTAGGGAAGGGAACTGATGTTATCAGGCAATTTATTAAAGATACATTAAAGGTTGAATTTGGGAGCTTGAGTAACATTGCGGATGGAGCAATAGAGCTCTCTTCGTTCTTTGATCCTAAGAATGCAGAGCTTGATTCCTTTTTGAAGAAAGTGAAGGAGATTGTTGAGAGCAATGAGGTCAGGAGACTCCCTAAAATACCCAAGGTGAGAGCGGTGTTGTGTTCACTCTCTTCGGCAGTCAGTCTTTATAACTTAGTTCAGAAACGAATTCGCTTGAAACTATGCCTATGGTTATAAGTCAGAGTTTCTTGGTATGTCAATACAAAATGGTGTGATTTTGCCTGAAAATGCATGTCTTATGGAATTTTGATTCAGATTTGTGATTGTTTATTTTCCTTCATCCCATGACCAGGTCTTCAAAATTTTATAAATTATTGTTGTGTAAAATTATTTACTAACTTTTGTTACCTGTGTAACAGGGGACTCGTGATTTTGGGAAAGAGCAAATGGCTATAAGAGGTCGTGCATTTTCAATAATTGAAAGTGTGTTTAAGAAACATGGAGCAGTGGGCCTTGACACTCCCGTGTTTGAGTTGAGAGAGACTCTCATGGGAAAGTACGGGGAAGATTCAAAGTTGATATATGACCTTGCTGACCAGGTTTGGAATTGTATTGATTGACAAAGTCAATTTATTATCTCCTTTGTGATATTTTTGTCCTCTGTTATGATCATTTCATTTTCCCCTGAACTTCACCAAATTCTTTCTGTAGCATCTTGATAATCTTGAACATCTGGAGAGATGCTAATATATTGAACTTCCAATAATTTTATAAGGAAAAAATATCACATTAATGAACAGTGTGAGGCTTCACTCTCAGTTATTTCAGTGTCTTGCATAATTGATAATTTTGAGGCCATTTTTTGTAAAATTATAACCTTTTTAATTCATTTATCTTTTTTTTCTAAAATATACATTTTAAGCAATTTTTTTTATAATTGTAGTCATATGAGACAAGTTAATTGTAATCGCAAACATCTTAGTGTGTTGAAGGGTTCGTATAATGAGGTCTGCATGCTAAAAGCTGGGATTCATGATGTGGGTGTGTGTATAAATGATCTTTTAATAAACCAGTAAGAGAGTCTTTCATGTGATATGGGCAAAATATATTATGCATGTATTGTTAGTAAAATGTCTTAATACTACCATAGTTCGATGAATCATTCCAATGGTGCATGAACATCAAAGATTGTCATGTTGCCATTTATATTTAACTTCAAACCATGTTTAACATGGATCTCATTTCTTGGAGCCTGACCTCTGACTTAATAAAATTCAGGTGCTTGCTATCACCATTTCTCTCTCCCAAAAAAAAAAAGCTCATTTAAATGAAAATCTGTTAGGGAAGTTTTCCATGCATGTGCCATGTTTGCATACCCCCTGTTAGCTATATGCCTTTATCATTTGTTGTATGTTCTTTGGGTTTAATGTTTTTTTCTTTTCAAGTTTTATAATTTGATGTTTCTTCTTTATCTTCAGGGTGGTGAACTTTGTTCTTTGCGGTATGACCTGACCGTTCCATTTGCTCGGTATTTAGCAATGAATAATATCAATGCACTAAAGAGATATCAAATAGCCAAAGTGTACAGAAGAGATAACCCATCGAAAGGGAGATATCGTGAGTTCTACCAGTGCGACTTTGATGTTGCTGGCCAATATGAAAAAATGGAACCTGATTTTGAGGTTGTTCAAGTCCTGACTGAATTGCTAGATGAACTAAACATTGGTGAATATGAGGTAATTTTCCCTTGAAAATGATATTAGTCACATTTCTTATTCAATTATGGTGTATTATTTAATTGGAATTTGGTAGTCAATTTTAAGTGCATTGAGATGTGTTTTTTTCCTCATGTTTTCATATTTTGCAGTGCTAGTTTTTACTGTGCTATCTCAACTCTTAAACATTTCTGTTTCCATATTTTTTTTACTTTTCAAAGTACTGAAGGATTGTTCGAAGCAGAAATGATTCTTGTATTGTTATAGATAAAGCTGAATCATCGAAAGTTGCTAGATGGGATGCTGGAGATTTGTGGAGTTTCTTCTGAGAAGTTCAGAACAGTGTGTTCAAGTATTGACAAGCTAGACAAACAACCTTTTGAGCAGATCAAGAAGGAATTGGTAAGTATGCATATGCATGTATTTGTAGGTGCATTTCCCCACCCCTTGATACCAGATATTATGTTGTTTCAATTAAAAAAAACCTCATCAAAACTTAAATTGTTTCTAGGGATTTCTTATTTATAGCATGTCAGGTAAAGACTGCCTGCTCATTCTTTTTTCCTTGAGTATGGGATGATTAAAATATGTATGTTAGCCAGCCCCGCCCACAACACCCCCCCCCCCCCAAAAAAAAAAAAAACCAACAAAAAAAAAAGATAATCATATGATATTGCCACAGAAAGGGTGGAGATTTATTGTTATCATTAGTATCTTTGGTTTGGTCTGAACAGGTAAGGTCAATCGTCATATTAATCTTGTTTGCTATTTTTTTTTATATGAAAAAGTCCATCTTGTTTGGTGTAATAGTTGTGGTTGTTTCACTAGCTGATTTTATATTGCAACTTCCTTTAGGAATAGATGTGCTCTCTCTGATAGTTTTTTTTCTGTTAAAGTCCTATGGTTTGTAAATGTGTTTTAACATTGTCTCTTTTTTTTTAACCGGAAAAATAGCATGATAAAGCACGTTGTTTTAACATTCTCTTTACATTATGATATTGTGCTAGGTGGAGGAGAAAGGTCTGGCTGTTGAAACAGTTGATAAAATTGGTTCTTTTGTGAAGAAAAGAGGACCCCCATTGGAAATATTGTCAGATTTAAAAAATGTGGGCAGCCAATTTTTAGAAAATGAAGGGTCTGTTCTTGCATTGAATGACCTAGAGATTCTATTCAGAGCTCTGGAGAAATCAAAGGCCATAAACAAAGTGGTTTTCGACTTGAGTCTTGCAAGAGGTCTTGATTACTATACTGGAGTAATATATGAGGCAGTTTTCAAAGGTGCTACACAGGTAAATACATGACATTAGTGATTACTTTTGTCTCACAATTCTGTGCCCGGGTGAGTTTTTTTGTATGGTATCTAAAGTATCCTCAATCCCAACCCACCACCTGCTCGCATGCACACCAAAAAAGAAACACCTACTCTGTTGATTTGTCAGTGTGTGAGAAAGAAGGTAGAAAAAAAACCTTCTCAATTCATTCTGCAGGTGTGTAAAAGATTGGGGTATGTGTTGTTTTTAGAATTTGCAGATGTTAAAAATAGTATAATCTTGTCTTTTCTGCTGCACCATGTTAAAAGAGTATTTATGTATGTCATTGGTTTTCAAAGACGAGTATATTTAGACAGGAATATATGATTCAGGAAGTAGGTCTACCATATTGCATTGTGGATTTTATTCCATTTCTTCAGGAAAAAAAACCCCATGATCCAAACAAAAAAAAAATCTTGGGATGAGTTTCTTGGTTTAAAACCTTTTTAGTATGACATTCTCTAAGTAGTGTTTCGAGTATCCTTTGTCTCCCTTGAATTTATAAAGCTGGGATGGGTTGCATCTTGATGATTTCCTCCTTGTATAGGTTGGTTCTATTGCAGCTGGAGGGCGCTATGACAATCTTGTAGGGATGTTCAGTGGAAAGCAGGTCCCTGCAGTTGGTGTTAGCCTGGGCATTGAACGAGTATTTACAATAATGGAACAGCTTGAGAAGGAACGCAATCAGGTGATAATTTGTGTCCATATTATTTGTGTGAATTGCATTAGTGGCTAGCTGTGATATGCAGTAGCAGTGTTCTTATGTAGAATTTTACAATAATCTTATCATGTGTTGCTCCTTGATGATAATATTCCTAGCTAAAACACAAAAAGGCCTTCTCAGAGTTATGTTACATATTGTTGGATGGAGGAAGCCAAACAATTCTGGACTCACCATCTTGGCAACTATATAGCCTATGGATAATTCACTAAATTGGGGCAAACTTAAACTAGGCTCAAATAGGCTGGTATTTTCCTAAGATGAGCTTGATCAGGCCACTGTTCAGTTCAGCTCATATATATACCTACTTCTCTGCCTTTGGCCTACTAGCTTATACCAATCTGTATAAAATATGTACTATATGTACTATTAGAATGAAAGCTCTTTTTGGACAAGTAACATTATACCCCAGGAACTGTTAACAGGCATGCATATTTGTTTATTTCTCTCATTATAATCCCTTGAAAATATGTCATGTTTTAGTTACTATTGTTGTGTGTGACAAAGTGTCCTTAACCTCACGTGCTTCATTCAATCTTCCAACTCACCATAATATCATACCCGAAGCATATTGCTATGATTTGTGGTTATTCTATCACTTAAATGGTCAGAGATAAAGTGAAATTTGATTACAGAATGGTGAACAGGGTATCTAAGTATGTGTATTTTCAATCCAACACCTAGCATTGTGTTGCTCATGTTTGTCATCTATTTATTTATTTATTTTGCAGGTAATCCGAGCAACTGAAACCCAAGTATTGGTGGCCGTTCTGGGGAACGACCTCCCCCTCGCTGCAGAGGTCGTGAGAGAGCTATGGGCGGCCAACATAAAAGCAGAATTCGGAACAAACAAGAAGTTTATGAAGCAATATGATCGGGCCAAACAGAATGGCATTCCATGGATAATGACCATTGGAGAGAATGAACTGAAAGAAGGGATCGTTCTCCTACAGAAGGTTGAAAACAAAGAAGAAGGGTTTAAGATCCCAAGGGACAGAATTGTTGAGGAACTGCAAAAAAGGCTAAATGCCTCTTCTTCGTAAACTACATCTCAGTTTTTAACATTTATGGTCTGGAAGAGCGTAGACCGTTAACTAAAAATTTTACCAACATTTGCCAAATTTTGTAAGTTCATATCAGAAATGTAATTCTTAAATATATGTTTTTTAATTGGTGTATTTGATATTCCTATGGATTTGTTATTGAACAGAATTTTATGCATTCATGTATTGTCTTGGTGATCCACTTAATTCTGAATATTACTGATGTATACAAGGGATAAATAGGAAGAACAAACATTTGAATTCTTGAAAGTATGTAATAAGTAATTGAGGGTTCTATATCTCTGTATGAAACATTATGAAGTTATTTCAAAGTAAAAGTCATGAATTAGTTTTTTTTTTTTTAATCAATGATACTTAAAAAGAAATTAATCAGTTGACAGAAAGAATCTGAATAAAAAAATTGAATAAAAAATACTTTGTCGTGAATTTTTGTGTAAGAGTCTCTAACATAGACAAGCCCCTCTCCTGGTCTGTTAATCTGTCTTGTGCATCTGAAAAAAATGGAATCAATATTATTTCTTGCTTTTAGAAAAAAAATCAATATGAATTTTTACTATTTAAATTTTACTTTAATCCCGAAAGGTCCCTGAGGTATTTAACACCAAAACAGCAATAAATCACTATCATGCATGCAATCCATTCAACCAGTGTAACAGCCCCCATGTCTGCATCTGTTCCCATCAACATGTGTCACATACAATGAGGACACATTGCTAACAAAGTGCAGTCTGACTGCATTTAATGGGGAGGTTAGATTTCCATGTGTCCTGGGTAATTAAAAATCTCATTGGTTAACTAACCATGGTTAACAAAATAAAATCTTCAGGTCCTCTCATTTTTTTTTTTTTGAAAATCTCATTTTCTATCTTATTAAATAAAATATCTACATTCTGTTAAAATATCATTTTTATAAAAATCCATAATTCATCAGATATTGAGAAATACAAAATTATAAAATAAACGGAATATAACAAAGTTATTTTCAGTGATGGATTTAGCTCACCATATAGGAATACACACTGTTTTGGCTCTGGGGGCTTTTTAGTCATTTCCCCACCAAACTGAAAAGGAGTGACCCAACCTTTGTAATCCTCCCCATCTTCAAAATTTTGCTTTCTTGAGGCTCAAAATCCCCCAAAAGCCTCTCTGTCCCCAAAAGAAAAAAGAAAACATGTCAATGGCTTTATTCTCACCCCCTCCACCACTCCCCACCACCTTATCCCCCAAAACCTCTCCCTCCCCAAAACACCTCCTCTCCCTCTTCTCCTCCTCCTCCAAGAGGACCCTATCTTTGGTCCTCACAAGGTCCTCAGACAATGGGACTGGGGTTGTGGTTGGTTCCTTGGAGACCCCCACCACCACCACAGAAGGGGAAGCTCCACCACTCCCTCCTCCACCTCCATCTGAAGCTGTGGAGACAGAGGAGTCTTCGATGTCGAATGGGTCGGTGTCGGCTACGGTGGTAGAGGCGGAGGTGGCGGTGACACCGAAGTTCAGGGACCCTAGGTGGGTAAGTGGGACTTGGGACCTCAAGCAGTTCGAGAAGGGCGGGGCGACGGATTGGGACGCCGTCATCGATGCGGGTGAGGGTTGGACACTTGTTTGTATTGTATGATTTTATTGGTATTGTGTTTGGGTTATTTGAAGATGGGCTTCTGTTGTTGAGAATTTGAATGGTGAATGTGCAGATTATGTTGAGTTGGTGTTGGATTTTTGGTTGCAGAGCATTTAGTTTTGAGCATTGTTATATGCTAGATGAAATATGTGATTTTTTATGTAAGAGATATATATGAGTCATGGGAGTATATGATATATTTATTTTCTTATAAATTTATATAATTTTCATTAAATAAGTATATACTTTCAGAAAAATAAATAAAAGTATGTGTGGAACGTAAAAAGAACCGCATACAAGACTTTCCCTAACATTATCCTTTTAGTTTTGAACATTGAACTTGCCATGTGAGTCGGATCGAGTGGTATTTGGTGCATCAAATGTGAGAGCTTTTGGCATGAGTTTTATAGTCTGCATGAAAGAAGTACTCAGATTTTGTTTTGTAGACTTGTTATTGAATTAGGTTTTAAAGGGATCTTGAAGATCTGGATGCGCTATTAAATGTTTTGATATGAGGACGGTTTCATCCAGAGCCCAGATGATGATGAATGATGCTGGCTAAAATAGCAATATAACATACATTAAAATGTGGGTATGTGTAAGGTAGCCTGAGTCAGAGTCGCTGGGTGGGTTATTTCGTTATGGGTATGTTCAACATACATTAATCAGGCATGTGTAAATCCGTGGATATTTTGATGCAAAGAGATATTTGTGTCCTGTCTATATGGGTGGTGAATATGTGAATATCTAATCTTAAGTTTTCAATGTTACATTTCCAAGTCTTGTTAAGATCCTTGATGTGATACATTGCTGTTGTATCTACATAACTAAAAAATTACTTGCCCCATCTGCAGTGTTGAATTTGTTAATTGGGAGCGTATTATGATGAATTGGAGTGTTTATGCTTCAAAAAATGATGTTATCTCAGATTTTTCCCTTCTAATCTTAATGATGCATGCATGATCATACCTCTACTCATGAGAGACCTTTTTTTTGGTTTGATGTATTCTTATAACCATGATTATTTTTCTAGCTCAATAAAATACTTCCCGAAGTTCACCACCCTCTTTTTTTCGGTGTCAATATTCATCTTCTTGTTTTGGTTTTCGAGTATGCTTCCATCTTAAGTCCCACATAGAATATGGTGATGAAAAACTGAATAATATTTGCTTCATACTTGAGACACACACTTTTCAACTGGCCACCTTTGGAGAATACATCATGGGCAATGGTAGCGTTGGAAGGTTTCCTGGTACACAAATACTTGCATAATATATTCCCCGTTCTTTGGTGGTATGTGATTATGAGGACCGTTCTGTCTTTTTGGAATGCAGAGAGAAGATTAAAACGATTCTGTCAATGACAAAAAGCATAGAAAATAGAAGCTGTATGAGCAAGAAAAAGGTTTTTTTTTTTTTTGGGGGGGGGGGGGGGGGGGTGTGGGTGAGGAGGATTTATGTTTAGATGTTGAACAATTAATGAACTTGAGTTGTCTCTCTTATTTTGGGCAATCTGTTTATTTTTTGCTTCTGTTTATTCAAACTTAAAAAGTCTCTTATAGATACCTTGCCCCGTTCTTCACTTTTTTTTCCAGAGGCTAGGAGGAGGAAATGGCTTCAAGACAATCCAGAATCCTCAAGCAATGATGACCCTGTTCTCTTTGACACTTCCATCATCCCCTGGTGGTCATGGATCAAGAGATACCATCTCCCTGAAGCCGAACTCCTTAATGGTTAGTCTTCCTCCTCTACCACGAGTTCAATCATCATCAAAATCTCTTACTCCCATAAACTTTTCTATCTGCGCAGGTCGTGCTGCAATGATAGGATTCTTCATGGCGTATTTTGTGGATAGTTTGACGGGCGTCGGTCTAGTCGATCAGGTGGGGAACTTCTTCTGCAAAACTCTGCTACTCATAGCGGTGTTGGCGTGCTAACAATCAGAAAAAACGAGGATATAGAAACGGTGAAGAAGCTTATTGAGGAGACGACTTTCTACGACAAGCAGTGGCAGGCAACCTGGCAGGATGAGAACTCCGATGGTACCAAGAAAGATTGATTGCGATTCGATCATTTTGGTTTCTAGCTTCTATGTACCTTTGTTGATTTTCATCGTTTTGATATATAGGTGAGTGATTGTATGTTATGTAGAATGGTAACTGAAAGTTTTTCATAATGCAGTTCATATGTGGTTTAAATGTTGCCTGTTATTTTTGCTTATCATAACAAAAAATAAGCTATAGAATTGTGACTGAAAGTTTTGGATGATGCAGTTCATTTGTGGTTCAAATGTTGCCTGTTATATAAATAAAAAAAATGCAGTTCAGCTGTCTTCTTCTGCAAGTCCCTGCGGATAGGGCTGGTAAACGAACCAAACGGCTCGGGCTTGGCTCGGTTTGAGCTCGTTCAGGCTCGTTCATTTAGATAAATGAGCGAGCTTAAACAAGTTTTAAAGTTCGGTTAAGCTCGGGACCTGGATCGAACTTCATTTTGTGTTCAAATTCGACTCGCTTGTGTTATAAAAACTTAGTTGAAGCTTCACTAAACTACTTTATAAAATCAGAACATTAAATTAATACAAAGTTATGTTCCTTTAAGCTCATGAACTTGGCTCATTTAGGTTAAAATTTTATTTTCAATCTCTAAAAATCCTAAAATAAAGAAGAATGCTAGGCTCGTTGAGGCTCGTGAGCTCGGCTCGGCTCGACTCGTTTATAAACGAGCCGAGCTTGAACATATCAAAGCTCGGCTCGTTTACCACCCCTACCTGCGGAGATTGGCGCCTACACCGGGTTGCGTGTTTTTACGAAATCTATGAAAGGATATCCTTTCATCATAGTCATCATATCAAAAGCGAGAGTGTTATTACACACAATCCTTATATACAATCTCATCAAATAAACCATCTTTTTGTTTTGATATAAAGTTGATATATACAATTTATTAAAATATATATTTTCACTTTATGAAGGTTCATTACATAAAATATTCACTTTCAGATAAATAAAAAAATGTGAGGATTGAAGGTTTTTTTTTTTATAAAGTGAAATGGTAGGCCATCGTTCTCCTATAAATGGGTGGCTCTATTTGCCCCCCTAGAAATTAGGTGCACCCCCCTCTTGTGTGCTCCCCCCTCTAAAAAATAAGATTTGTGTGCTCCCCCCTAATCAGTCGATAGAAATGACTTCTATCGACACTTAATCAGTCGACTGATAGGTTCGACACTCACAATGTCGATAGAAATGACTTCCATCGACACATAATCAGTCGACTGATATGTATTAAATTCAAAATGTTTTAACTGATCAAATCGACACATGAAGTGTCGACATTTTATGAATCTGTCGACACTTTAAGTGTCGACAGATTTGAAATCCCTGACATCGTCGTTGAGGTCGACTCCATCTCTTGAATCCATCGACACTCCGAGTGTCGGCAGAAATCAATTCAGTCGACACTTGATCAGTCGATTTTAAATGGATCTTGTGAATTATCCATATAAAGGGGTACAACTTTATTAAAGGGGGGTGAATAGAGCCACCCCCTATAAATTTAGGAGAGAAAAAACCTAAAGGGAAATACAACAAAGCAAATAAAACTAAAAACGACTCCATACATCATCTGTCGAAAAGCCGCATCAAACAAGACGAACAAACCACCCCTAAATAACAAAAGACCATTCACAAGTGTAACTACTCGCACCCGCACAAAACCTCTCCCAAGCAATGGAACACCACATGGTGTGAGGCAACCAAGGACTTTAAAGATTGTGTAACATTATTCATCAAAAGCTGGTCTTAATTGGATATTAATTGGATTATCCACCATAATTCATGTTTGACACCCTTTTCCAAACAATAAGCTTGGAAATGACACCACATAATCATTCAAACTACTAAACCACCAAAAATAAAATGCATCTTATTTCTCTCTATAAGTTGTTTACCCAGCTTTAGATAATCCATTTCAAGTTTTCAACATCCCCATAAAAAACAGAGGTTACATAACATTTAAAGGATAATACGTGAAGAGAATGCAAGAATGGATCGATCAATCTGCCACCCTTTCCTTCACCAATTAACACCCAACTCAACCCAATTAAAAAAAAGCAAAAAAAAAAAAAGGAAATAAAAGAAGACATGTTGTATATGGAAGACGATGTCAATATAGATGTATATGTCAAGCTTCCCAACCCCTCAAGAGAGTGGCACGAGCGACTCGGTTCACCCCCAAAGTGAAGGCGCCCATTCGAAGGCTGCAGTTGTGAGTCTTGCACATGGACTTAATGTTGTCGAAAGCCTTCATCATGTACTTTTGGAGCTCCATGTTCACCTTATCTTCATCCCACATGAACCCTTGGATGTTCTACAAAAATGGTAGTGAAATGAAATGAACCTCACATCAAATCATGGAAAGAAGGATTTAATAAATGCATGACATGGAAACTCAAAGGATTTAATCTTGATGGATGATAGATTTTAAGGCCCCCTTTGGCAGTGAGTTGAGATTTTTTTAGCCAAGTATACCACGATGTAGAATATTGTAATATATCGATGAATTTAACCCACTTTTGTATCTTTATATCAACCAATTTTATCTTTGGATGGCCTTTGGTATAATCTATACATCTCTTTTGAAGTACCAAATTTACCCTAAGTTGAATGTGTGGTAACATAAAATATAGAGGAGGATTGATTGATGCTCCCTTTATTTAATAATACTTTATGTAACGGTATTTACTTCATTTATATCAGTGGTGAAAAAAGTGGTATAAATCTTAAAATACCTCACATGTAAACTAATTAAACCACTGTTTGAAGATCAAAAATGTATTAGAATACCATTTGAGTGTTATACCATAATTAACAAAGGGGCCTTAATGAATTAGAACAAGTTCATTACTGTATCAAGTAAATTTATGGTGTGAATTTATTGAGATGGTTATGAATGACATCAAACAAAGAGAAATTGGTTCTTATAAGTGTACCTGAACCCACTCAAAGTAGCTCACAATCACACCTCCAGCATTTGAATATATGTCGGGTAGTATAACAACTCCTTTCTTGGATAATATCTGCGTGACATAACCAACAATAAATAATCTCTAATGAATCAAAAACTGTTAGTTTGCAGGAGTTTATAGAATTAGTGGTACCTCGTCTGCTTCTGGATCAGATGGATGGTTTGCAGCTTCTATTATATACTTTGCCCTCACATCAGCAGCATTTTCTCTTGAAGAGAGGTAAGGAAAAAAATATATAAAAATTGTTATTCCAGTAATCTGATTTTACTTAATGTTGGATCAACAATATAAAAGAGAACCATGACATTAAGCCAGTCAATATATACATGTAAACAATGTGACATCTACTGTCTAATGGGTTTCGGTTATCCTTGTAGTTCCCGTTTGTTTCAGGAATAGGCAAGTAGATAAGAGAGGATAAGGTTTAATCCTTAGAAAAACACATTTGTTTAGCATGGATAAATAGTAACTATGCCTTGTTTAATTAAATAAAAAAAAGTAATAGCTATGCCTTCATAAGTTGAAATAAACTCTGATAACCATTCTTGTGAGAGGCAGGTATAGTTTATTCCCACTTATCCATCCAAAACTATAACTACATTTTAATAAGAGACGAAATAAAAATAAAAAACCTAACTCGGGGAAAGATATGGCAACCAAATAGAAAATCATCCAACTCTCCTCAATTCCTGTATAACTATTTTATATCCAAATAAGTTATCTGCAAACCCTCTACTGTTCACTGGGTTCCGATATCCGATATCCGAATACAGAGTTTGAAGAGGTAATCAACTGCTTATGTTCAGAAAGTTGGAGTAGGACAAACCTATTGAGGACTCCACCAAGAGCACAAGGGATAAGGACATCGCATTCATGCAAGAGCAACTCCTTTGAGTCCATGACATCCACACCTTCGAAATCCTTTAGAACACCACCAGCAGCTCTGTGCTTTATCAAGGCAGGAATGTCTATGCCATTTGGATTCTTGATGGCCCCCGAAACATCACCCAACGCGATAACCTTACCACCTTTTTCATGAATGAGTTGTGCCGCCCAAGAACCAACATTTCCGAACCCCTGAATTGACCCATAAAAGCTTATTACCATTCAAAGGATGGTTATCCCAGACTGTGCATGTAATGAATATATTATCAGCTGTACCTGGATAACAAAGGTTAATCCTGAAACTGACTTTCCAAATTCAGCCAATAAGGCCTCTGTTGCATATACAACGCCTCGTCCAGTTGCAGCTTCTCTACCCAATGATCCACCAAGAACCTGCAGCATCCAAAGGACAAACTCTTCTTATTCAAGATTCATAAGTTTTTAATGAAGTGTAGGATTTCTAGTCCGATACTAACGATGGGTTTTCCAGTAACAACAGCTGGGGAGTAGCCATGAAATTTAGAGTATTCGTCCAATATCCATGCCATTGTCTGTCCAATTCAAAAAAACACCAGCAATTGTGTAAACGTACAGTATAACATGAAGATAACTGAAATTGGAAGTTGACTCAGTAATATCCCAAGACAAGCAGTAGAAGTACCTGTGAGTTAGTTCCCATGTCAGGGGCAGGAACATCTATATGGGATCCAATGAGATCATGAATCTTCTGGGTAAAGACACGAGTCAGGCGTTCCAACTCACTTATGCTGAGTTCACCAGGAGCACAACCAATGCCACCCTTTGCTCCCCCATAAGGTATGTCTGCAACCGCTGTCTTCCAGGTCATTAGTTGAGCCAGAGCATTCACCTCATCTGGGTCCACCTATTACCAAGCATAAATCGCAATTTGAGATTAGGACTTTAGCATTCGTTTATATGTGCATCGAAGAACGATGGAACCAAACCTTGTCACCAGTCTCCAACCAAAATCACACATCAGAAGCATCGAAAGGCATCATGTAAATCACAATATTTTTTTCGTAAACTCTATATTTAAGATTTAATTTAATTTTTTTTAAACAATGGGAGTTTCAAACTATATTTGACATGTATTAAACTAAGTCAATTTATTAAAATTCAAACACAAACATGCACATTAAATGACCAAACCAATCTTTTCCATCTGAAATTATAAATGCTTGCATGTTGAGTGAATAAATTATAAAATTTAAATAAAATGTAAATTTTGTTGGTGACATTGTAATTTTGAATGGTTCTATGCCATCAGATATCTCATGGTTGTCCATTGATAATTAAAGGCTTCAAAACCCAGGAACCATGTCCTCAAAAGGAAAAAAAGATCTCAATATTGAATTGTTGAATACATTGTGGTCCTTGTGGAGCATTTAGCATCCTCTGTAACAAGCATTAGTTGACATTTCTAACACTAGATTCTGAATTCAAATATGTAATAAACCTGCAACATCTACCCGCTATGCATAAAAGGTAGTTACTACATGAGCAGATGAAATCATAAAATCTTTAGAAATAGCTAGAAAATAGGTGCTGCTACCAACAGATCCAGTGACTGCTGGTACTTTTACACACACACACAAATCCAACTGCTGAATCTGAAAATAAATTTAAGATGAAAGAGAAGCTTGTTAACAAGAAAATTAAACTAAAATGTTTGAAATAAAATGAATCAACATGTTATGACTTCATGAGTCTTTCAATTGTCATAATAATACACTTCCTTCCCAGATTTTGTGGCACGCCCATTAAAGGCAAAATAAAAAAAACAGATGAAACAGTGTCATTTATAGTTGGAATGTTTTCTGTTTTCCCCTAAAGACTTTGTATTGCAACGAGGTTTAATTGTAGAATAAAGAAAAATTACATCCTCTATGAGATAAATACGACTTCCACTCAGAAAGCAATTTCTTATTTCTATAGAAAGCACAGATTTAATGAGATGCAACATAACTGACATGGAAAGGCTATTAAAATATTAAACGGCATTGTTTTAGTTTTTCTACCCATGTATAAAATGCTAGACAAGCCAAAAGCACGCATATCCATGCTGTTGCTTGGTAACAAAACAGAAATACATTTTATCCGTTAGGGAAAAATGAGGACCATTAAAATTTGTCCAACTAACATGGCTGGCATGTTTTTATAACATGAAAAACTCTTGAGAGATGAATATTTGTACTCAATTACATGGTTACCTAATGATGTCTACGCCAAAGATATTAGATGCAAAAATAGCAGAAATACTTAGCTGTTTTAGAAAAAGATCGTTGCTGATCAAGATATCACAACAAATAAATCATAAGCTATAGTAAAATGCATATGATGCTTAAGCTGCATGGAATTGAAAAAACCTGTAACATGCAATTATGAGTTTGAAGCAAATTAAGTCATCTGTGTGACAGCCTGCAAGCTAAATAAAGCAATTTTCAAATATTAACTCTTCAGTCTTCACAATGTTTCAAGAATCAAGAAGCATAATGTATAACCCGTTGCAACCTCTAAAACCATAGGGGTTTTTTTTTACCTTCAGTTTTTTTAAAAACTTTTTTACAAAACCACAAAACTTATTTTTTATGGATGTCCGAACAGGCTATTTTACTAAAGGAATCATTTAGAAATATGATGACGTTAAACCATAAGATAACTAACATAACTATATATAGCCATGAAATACCATTATTCTGCAATGGATATTTAGACCCAATCATCCAACAGTTCTTCAATTTGTTAACTCATCCACTTATAGAAAATGTCAAGCCTTGGTGGATTATACCTAAAAAAAAAATCCCAGTGATAATCAAAAGATTTTTTTTAGCTATCTAGATGATTCCAAAGCTAAATGACAGGATACTCGTCTGGATTTAAACAATGCAATCAATTCAGCACATCGAAGTTCTTGTCGACAAAGAAGCATTTTCACTTTCAACACGTTGTCAGTGAGCCAAAAATTCCCTTTTCCATATTAAAAAAAAAGTAAAAAGAAACAGATGCCAATGTGTCAAGCATAACCTTTTGGATGCATTTTGTCTTGAAATAAATTACTCGCCCGCAATTTCACACAATGTCAGTTCACACCCCCACCCTTTCAAGAAAGAAGGTGTCGACCAAATTTTGCTGAGGCCTTTTGGACACATTTTGTCTTGAAATAAATTACTCGCCCGACAATCACACATAATGTCAGTTTTTTCCCCCACCCTTTTGAGAAAGAAGGTGTCGACCAATTTTTTTTTGAAAAAATTGGTAGACCATAGGGCAGTAAGACTATATACAATAGGTTGAAAGAGAAGAATTAACAAAAAACACAATAAGGCAAGAGCCCATCCCAACTCCCTTTAGAAGACCCACACCCTTGGAATATACTATATGGCAGGACCAATCCTTGATGAAGCAAATAATTAAGGAGCAGATCGCTCTGGTCCTGAGTTGCGAGGCCAGTATCTTATTCACATATTTATGGAGCAAAGCAAAGCAACACCTTTTCCAAACGCGTAACACGTTTCAGTTGCTTAATGAACAATCCTATCATCGACAAAAACTCCCCCCATAGAATGCTGGATCTCACTATTCATAACAAATATTCTAATCCAAACTCATGCACTACTTTTACCCCCAACAACATTCTTAAAAAAAATCCCAACAAAAATAAATCAACATCAAATATGCAAAACTAATGAATACAGCACGAAAATCCACCCACCAATTAATTTCAATAAACAAACACATCAAAGCAACAGCAAAAGGGGGGGGGGGGGGTGTAAACATGCTTGGCCTGAAAAGAATGACAAAAAAAAATCTTTTTTATAACTACAGCTTCCTAGAACAGAAATACCTATCAAAACAGAATCTTTTCAATTTCATCAACCACAAACAACCATAAAAAAACCATTCTTTTCATATAAAAAAACACAAACAGAGAAACAACAACCCCAAAAGCAAGACAGAGAAACCCAAATCACAAAGAGTCAAAGAAAGCATAAACCCATTAAAAAAATCAACAGAGAGAGCGATCTTCACCTCCGGATGGTATCGGATACCACCCTTCATGGGTCCGCGAGCATTGTCGTGCTGGATCCTGAACCCCACATAGGAAACTAGAGTCCCGTCGTCCTTCGGGATCGTACATTCAACCTTCCAATCCAAAAAAACACAAGACCCAAATCAAAAAAACCAAGAACACAAAGAGAGACCCATTATACACAGAGAGACGACTATAGACCTTGACTTCTCTGAAGGGTATCAAGAGACTCTTCTCGAGCTTGGAATCCAAACCCAGAAGCCTCGCTGCATGTCTGAAGTTCCTACTAGTCGCAACAAGCGAATTCATTGTTTGAGAGAGAGAGAGAGAGATTGAGTTCTTCCAAGAATGAATGAGAGAGACAAGACGGGTTTGTGTTTATTTATAGTGAAAGATTGGAAGGTAAAGCCAAAAAAAAAAAAAAAGAAGAGTTTTTGGTTTTTGTTTGGGTTTGGAAATAAAAACAAGGACAATTGGGTTGGTCGATTGCGTGAAAGACGTAAATGGTCCTTACGGGTTACTCTCACCCGCGGAGCGCCTGATCGCGCAATGGCTTTTTCGTGATTTTGATGAAGTGTGGGGTCATTTGAGTGGGACGGTTCGTGTAAGCCATGGACCCGAATGCGCAGGGAGCGGAGATGTACGCGATGACGTGGCATGGTGGGGGGGGGTTGGTTTTGACTAAACAACCAAGCAAACCAACTATTATGACAAATAAATACATAAAAATTATTATTTTATTAAATTAAATTGATATTTAAAAATATCTTTTATAATTATTAATTTTTAAATCTTATTTACCGACGGTCGGTTTATTGGTTTTTATTGGGTTCTATAGTGGTTTTTTCATAAATTTCCTTTAACAATCTCAAGACACTAAAATGATACAAATTATATTGTCTCTTATCATTTTTAAACTCTCTTTTATCATATTTAAGATTTTCACACCATCATCAAATGAAACTTAATATCAATATAATTGATTATTTTTATTTGAGAATAATTTTATTTGTATTTAAATTTTTTAAGTTATTTTACTTTCTAAATTTTTTTTTGTTTAGATTTCTATTTTTCCATATTGGGTGTTGCCAATTTAATAGATTGCATCGATGTAAAAAAGAAAAAATATTCAAAAAATATTTTAAAAATAAGAAATACTCAAAATGGTTGTCTTTAAAAATTCTATTGAGAAAATTCTCCATTTAACAATTTTATAACTTAAAATGACACAAATAACATTTTCTCTTATAGTTTTTAATCCTTCTTTCACTTTATTTTAAATGTTTCACACCCTATTTGAAAACTAATACCAATGTAAAAAATAATTTTTAAGAGTGATTTCACTTGTTTTTAAATTTTATAGGTATCCTATTAAAAACATTAACATTGTCAAAAAAAATTTATAAATTTCATAAGATTCTTTAGATATTTCTAAGTTTTTTTTCAAAAAAAATTTGTTATTTTTTATCTCATAAATGTTTTCACAACTCAACTCTTACCAGTGTATTCAAATATACAAAAAAATAAAAAGATGTTGTGAACTAAATAAAATACATACAGAGAATTATACATAAACAAAATACACAAAGCGTATAGAGAAGATTAGTGGAAAGAGATTTCTTTTTCACTATTGTTGGTTATATCATTCATAGAAGTATGCAATGAAAATTAATGGAATTTTGATGTTAAGAAATTGTGAACAATAACATGGGTGAAAAGTGTGTAATAAAAAAAATCACAAAGCCAACATATGATAAAAGCATCTCAAACATGGTACCGTTTCACATATCATAGATCATTAGATTCATAGATTTGATCTAGGGATTTATTTAATCATGCAACAAAAATACCTTATGGTGGATTCTCAAAATACAAACCTTTGAAATTCACTTTTACTTTTGAGTATTTGAAATAGAATAAGAGCTTAAAAATAATCATGATATTTTGATCAGTTCTTTACCTTTTTCAAATTCTCTAAACATTTATCTTTCCCAGAGTCTGTAATCATTTACATTCTCTTGACCCAAAAAATGCAGACCTCTTTAACGAAATAGAGGAGAGTATCGTCATGCTGATAACGTGTTGTGAACTAAGTAGAATACATACACATAAGTATATATAAATAAAACATACAAACAAATAAAGAATAAGAAATCTCTCTCTACTTCTCTTCTCTGTATGCTTGTATATTTTATTTATATATATTTATGTGTATGTATTCTACTTAGTTCAACAACAAAAAAACTTTATTTACAAATATAAAACTATTTTCATTTATTAATATTTCCAATTCAGGTGTGAAAGAATTAAATGTGTGAGAAAGTTTAAACATCAGATAACATAACAATAGTAAAATCATTTTATAAAAAAATTTAAAAAAAGAATTATTAAAAATAGCTGATTTGATCATTCCAATATTTAGATAATTCTTTTATATATATAATTTTTAAAATAAAATTGTTTGAATTTTGGACGGCAACAAATAATAACAATTAAAAATGATTTTTTAATTATTATTTAATGTGCGGAAGGAAAGAAAACCTGAAGAGATAGACGTCTCCGAGTCGCCGCGTCCGTCTGACGTGGCTACGTACATGTGGGACACGTGGCTTTTGAACGGATTGAGCCGCCGCGTAGTTGATGACATCAGAATTTACAGATTTGGGGTTAGATGGAAAAAGTATTATTATAACTAATTCGATAAGCATGGAATTGGTCTAATCCGGGCCATGCGACTCATGAGTTGTGTATTAACTGTTTTTCTCTAGAGCTCACGTAATCATTTTTAACAAAATAATAATAATAATACTATTCTATCTAAATATATATATTTATTAGTAATATAAAAACAAATTATGAGTATTAATATACACAAGATTAAACGTATTATTTTCATTTTATGATTTTTCTTAAAGGAAAGATCCACATAAACTCTCCGTAATCCATACAACTAAGTCTGTCAATTATCCGAAAAAATATTCGTATCTGATTTGAATCCGTATCTGAAATTATAAAAAATATCCGATATCCGAAAATCCGTATCTGTATTCGAACTAAATTATCCGTATCCAAACTGTTATTTTATTTATATATGTTAGAATTAGTTTCAACCCTTAGATGAAAATCAAATGGCTCATGATTTAGAGCAAAACACAAATCTATTTAACCATGTTGGATACTTGTTTAACTATGTTAGAATTTGTGTTTTTATGTCTTTGGTGGATACCTATTTAACCATGTTAGAATTTAAGATTTTATAAATTATTTTAAAAAAAATTCTGGTTCGGATATTTCAGATATTATCCGAATCCGTATCTGGATTTTGGATCAGATACGGATATGTGTTTTGGAATATCCGTCGGATATCGGATACGGATATTTTTTTTATATTCAATTTGAATACGGATATGGATACGAGTCTATCTGATCCGTATCCGTCCGATTAACAGGCTACATACAACTACTTGACTTTTTTTAAGTTTATATAGACCTCTTAAAACATATATATATAAATCCAAATAGCTCTCCTAAGCTAAATTTATGTGAATGGATGAAAAATATTATATGAATATTTTATTTGATTAACCCACCGCCTACAATGTGTTACAAATGAAAAAAAATCATTCGTAAATAATAATTTTATCCTCTAAATATGATTTTATAATATATTCAGAGAGATTAATTGTCATTCATAAATGATTTTTTAAATGCAAAAAATGTGTTTGAATCCATGTTTAGTCATTTTTAATTTTTCAAATACATAATCTAAAAAAAAAACAGGTTCAAACGGGCTAAGGAGAATATATATATTTTCATAGTATTACATGTTTCGATATAAATTTTTATATTTTTTATAAATTCATCATTGTAATTCATTAGAGTATATACTCATTTTTTGTTAAAACATATACTTCATTAGATAATGTATATTGATTTAAAACACATGTATTAGAATTTAAAAAGACCACGTAACATTATTTATATTTTAAAAGCACATGCTCATTGACTAAACAAGCTGCACATAAAACACGGACACTTTTTTTTTTAATAGTCATGACACAATTCTTATATACATTCTTAATTACAATCTCAGTATTCTAACAATATACTAATAAATCCTGATCACATTGTCTTTTTTTCTAATAAGATATCTACTTTGAAATATGTTATTTTTTATTTTTTTTATTTAATAATGCATTTAAGTCATTCCAGTTATTTAATACATATTTTATTTTTGTAAAGGTACATAATCATTTCTTATACTACCTTAAAAAACAAACCATACACAGGAGAAATGAAATCTTTTGATCAAGGAAAAAAAAGGATAAAAAAAAAAAAAATTCCTTGCCTTATTGTGACGAAAGTTCGTTTCAAAATTCATCAATCAATAGACTCCTAACGTAAACGAAGGAGTGTGGTTCATTCGATAAATTCCTACCTCTATATCCATCTCTGAGATGTTTAAATTTTTCAAAACTCCACATGGATATGCAAAAGAAAAATGCTATTCACACCTACGCTCCAACCTATTGAGAGAGAATCAATAGATTCTTTTTCAGGAGCAATTCATCCTTTCGCAACATACAACTCTCCGTTGTGTACTTGTTCACCCCTTCTCCCTTGCGGCAAGTCTTTGTGAAATACCTCCCCACGTCCCATATGTTTTGTTCTTTCCTTCGTTGCAACATACAACTCTCCGTTGTACTGCGCTCTCCAAGTGTACTTGTTCCCTTTGCAACCAGATGGTTGAATTCGCCAGATTCGCTGTGACATAAAAAATAAAATATTCCTTTTTTTCATTCAAAAAAATAAATAAAAGAAGGGTCAATTTGTAAATTTTGAACACACACAATTATTTTAAAATCAGATGATCAAAATTACTTCAACCAAAACCAAAATCAAGACCATCAATCTTGATTTGCAAATCAATATCAATGTTTCAAAATAATGTGGTCTATATGTGCGATCAAGACAGGTCCTGAGAGCATAGGCGATCAAGGCTATAGTCTCCAAAATCTTAAAAATTATTATTCATCCCTATTTTATTAGGATTTTATTTTATTTTATATTTATTTTTATTTTAAATTCTTTTCATATTTTATGATTGCTTCTAATTTAGTAGAATTTATTTATTTGTTATTTGATTTGTGAAAAAGAAACTCAGTTCACGCATTTTTTTTAAGATTTTTTATTTGTTTGTTTGTTATTTTTTTTCATTTGTTTTTATATTCTTTTTTAATTTGTTTTTTTATCCCTACTTAATTGGGATTTTGTGTTTTCATTTGTTATTTTTGAATTATTTTATTTAATTTCTAAAAACTTACCTACATATTCTATTAGTTTTATTTGTTCTCTTTTATTAGGCCTAATTGTCTATAAAAATAAATTTAAAAATATTTTTTTATAATAATAAAAATTAGAAAAAAAATAAAAATTAGAAGGAAAAAAAAAGTGAATTCAAGGACCCCTTTGAGAAACATGTCTAGGGCCCCATCTTATTTTGTGCAGTTAAAATCCCAACTGCACGTGCGACCACATATACTATATATTTTATTGCACATTCAAACGGTCATTATTGAACATTTGGGCCATCATTCAAACCTCGTTCAAACGGCATTCGAACAGCATTATTCTATTCAAATGGAATCTAAGAAAGTCAAACAATCCACTGCAAAAACACACATGCCAGATCATATGCACCAAACCTCTAAAACAACACATGCCACATGCCACTTAAATCTATGATCAATATAACTTCAAAATAGATACAATGTTTCACACCTACTAAATAAAATACGTATTTCAGAATCTTTAACTATAGGGAGAATACATCATACCTAGATTTCAATTTGAAATCACACCCATTCATATTGAACTTGGAACATCAAATGACCTGTTTGATTGAACAAAAATTGGTGTCATTGTTCAAACCATTGAAGAAAACAACCCTCAAAATGTCAACAATAAAAGTATCATAGATTTCATGTTTATCATGTTTGTGGAATGATTTATTTCAAGTAGTACAGATTGTACTATTGTAGTCAATAGAGAAAATGAGTATCATATGTTGAACTACCTGACTACCCAAGCATCCAGAAACCACCTACAAAAAATAGCATCGCAAATTAAAATGTGTTTTAAAAAAATGCGTAAGAGACAAACCTCAGACATTAGATTCCGTTTGAACGGAATAACCTTAGTTCATATAGAGAAACTCAATTGCCCACTCTGAAAAACATTGTATGATCACAAGGACTGACTCTTCAATAGATATAGATGATTTGATCAGCATTTACAACATGTCATGAAGCATATTGGGCTCTCTCTGAAATTTCAGATACAAACATCAAATTTTTATGACTTCTCAAAAAAGAAAGACACCAAATTTTTATGGTGGAAATATTCGGGACTGGCTAACATACCTTGCTGTACCCTGTGCATCAAAGCAGATTCATTTCCTATGATCATCGATTCCCCAAAATGTTTCATAGCAGGTCAAATTTCCTCCTACAGCAACATGTTCTTGTTATTTTTCACAGATATGACAGCACTATTTTAAAATTGAGAAAAAAATAAATAAAGAAGAAACCAAGCATTTTCACTTGTATCAAAAGATGGATTCCACAGTGAACTACATTAGCTATAGTGGATTAGTAATACTGTTAAAAGGAAAAAAAGTACGAAATCAACACATCAACTGAGCAATGTTGTTGACAATACTTGACTTGATAAAAAATAAAATAAAATAAATTGCCCTTCTATAATAGAAGTTCAACAACAGTCTTTTTTCACGGTGATAAGAAAATGACAACATACACCTGCAAATCTTTTTAATTTTACAAAGAATCGAAATAAAAATATGATTTGACAACAAAAAAAATTTACAACCATGAGATCTTGGGTTCAAATCTCATCATTTACCTATAACAAAAATTTCATCAACTCCAATTTTTTCGGGTTGAACCCATAGCTCAGTGGTTAACAATATTTGCAACCATGAGTTCTTGGGTTCAAGCCCCACCAATTATCTATCTAATCTAAAATAATAAAGACACAAATTTTCTAGTGCAAGCAGATTTTTGGCTTCTCCATAGACAAGTAAGAAAATAGCTTGCAATTCAACAAGTAAAAGTTTTCAAGTTGAAGATAAGAAGGCCAATAAGAAGTCCAAAATTTTTACTTCATAACGCACTATGGATCAGAAGATAGTCCGCAAAGAAGTCATACGTAAACCAATTAGTTTGATGGCATGGAGAAGTAGCATATGAACCTTCCTGGCATAAATATTAGTATTATAACAAAGGTTGCCTGGATTGAAATTTCAAATGTCAAGCCAAGCAACAATTCAAAATTTGAACCATATTTAGAATTCGGTCTGCTCCATTCTGGTAAACCTTCAATTAAGTGACTGGTGAAAACAGCCTATTCTTCCTCTTTACTGTTATTAATTATGGTAATTTTACCCCTTTAGGCATGATAGTAATGAAATAAATTTCCAAAATAAAGTGTGATAAATTAGAATTACGTGTAGAAACAGGGAGTAAAAAAAAGGGCCTATTTGGTGATATGAAAGTAACATCTTTACTTATGTGCAACCAGCCTCCAGGTGGCATATTATCCCAAAATTTGCATTAATTGTATAATCTATATTCAAGATATAGATACAGATTCATATTCATACCCTAGAAATCTTCTCACTTATATGGATGTCAATGTATATACCAAAATTAGAGGCCTCACAATACAGTGGGATACTATGGAATCAATCAAAGTTCTTTCATAGGTCTCTAGATAAAAAGATTTTGATGTCCATGCCTCATACAACCACACCTCAGATTCAACCAGCACCTTCTGCAGCAGGGAGAAGGTTACATATCCAAGTTCTTTGGTGTCAGTATATCTCACTTACAATGCTTCATTTTGAATAGACAAACGTGCTTTTCCCTCGATTTTTCAAAAGAAACTCAAAGTCTTAATTCATATTTATTGAAAGTTATCAAATATAAAATAGTGTCTAGATTTCTGTTTTCTTTACCAGTATTCAACTGAACTCAAATGGGGTTGAAACACGAAAGAAGATATTTAGAGTTGAACAATGACAATGTCTCTCGAATCTCAAGTAAATCTCAAGACATTTTATGACATGTGTAGATATAAAGACTAACAAGTCTTCGCTAAACCGACTGAATTTCTTAACAGTAAACTTCATCCGGACAAAGGCAATCTATATGATCTGGCAAACAGGTTGAAAGGCCTAGACAAACACAATCACACATCAACTAATCAGAATATATGCCCCACTGACAGATGTTATGACCCTACAAGGGTAAGAAAACACCAGAATCGTACCTGCAACTTTGTTCCGCCACCGCTCCACATGCAGAGGATAGCATTCTCTTCCTGTGGCACAAACTTCCTGCTCTGAAGCAGTTAATTAAATGCCCTGGTTTTACATGTGCGACCCTGAAATCCCAGCAAATGTAGCACGCGTAATGTATGATACAGTGATTAATCCATTAACAGGATGTCCCGTCATCTACCCCCTCCAATGACTATGTACACAGTAAACCCAAAGTCTTCATCCTGCTGATAGGTTCCCATTCATATTAGTCTGCAGTTTTTTCATCACGGAAATGTAGATGGAGGTGATTACGATTAACAAGGATGAATGAGATCACCGCCAGAGTCTGCAATGGAGAGCAACTGCATAAATATCTTTCTGGGAGGGGGATTGATGAACAAGAGAGGGTGTCAATGTGAGGAGCCATCCAAAAATGTTCTCGAGAAGCAGCCACATCAATTATCCTCGGGTAAAAAACAGCTGATGGGTGTGATGACCATAAGCCAAAGACAGCAAAAGTGAAGACAACCACTAACTCAACGGTAAAGGAATATTAACCATCTGTTACTTAGGCACGGGCAGTCTAACCAGATACCCACACCTACTCCTCTCAAGAGGAGATATCCCTGTACATCTAACCGAGTGCAATGGACAGATTTTCATAGTGCTTCTGATGAAAAATGATGGAGAGTACATGTTGCAATTTGATCATGTCAGATCAGAGTGGGAACAAGTTGCTGCCATGCCCCTTGCGGAGTGAAGTGTGAACAGAAAAAAAATGGTTCAATTATATTGTAATGAGCGTCTATTTATAGTAAGCATGTGCCTTTGTAAAAGCATTAAGAAAAATATGAAACAAGTTTTGGCAATGAATGATGTCCCAAAGTGCAAAATTTCTTTTTCCAAATATTTGAGATCTTCATGAAAAAATACCTCAAGTGCAAAGTTAGCCATAAAAGTAATGGAAGAGAGAAAAAGAGCAAATGTAACAACAGTAACATGATTGACAAGGGGACACTGTTGCCAGAGATACTAGTGAAACTTCCACCAATGTACGAGTAGCTTAATGTTGTATTCTTTTAATAACCCTTTTCTCATAAAATAGAGCAACTCCATTCATCAATAAAACCTTTCTGATATTCCATTCGCTAAATTTCAAATAAAACAGCACTGAAGAGGAAGCCTTTGAACACACCATTTTCATACAAAACAACCCTTGATGCTATTGCGCAAAAAGAACCCTGCGTCCCACAACTCCACAACCACTGCAATGCAGAACGCCCAATACAGCCTGCACGCGCAATGCCATTCAAGTTCTTACGTAGATCCCATCATTTAAAAGCTCAATTTCCATATCATACTCAAAGTTGCCTGAAAATTGAATCTTGTGGCTTCATAACAAATCAAATTGACATACACCCACAATGCATAACCTATGTGATTCTAAATGTCATCAATATTGCGATAAGAGATTCTCATATTCTTCCAATTAAATGCATCCAATGCCAATGCAAGTCTTCATAGGCCATTGTCATGTAGTTAACAAGTATTCAAAATCAAGTTTCACTGATCACTGCAAGAGACGATCTCAAACTCATCACAGAAAAGAAACACACCCTAAGAACAACTTTTAACAGGTAAACAGGCTAACATTCGAGCAAAGCTTCACAATTCTACCCAAAAAAAAAAAAACAGATAAAAAGAGGGATCAACCGGGCCTGAAACGCATACTCCTGACATTATCAGGGGGATCGATTTCCATGGCGTCCAAGAACCAGAAGTAAGGCCAGGAACTTGAGGTTTTGAACCTCTCCTTCCAGTACCTCTTGAGGAGCTCCTCCACTTTGTTCATGCACTGCGTCGCCGTCTTCAAAGGCGGGTCCTGCTCGCACTGCCAGGCGATGGAGTCGGCGACGGACTGCCAGTCGGCGACGGAGAGGTCGCCTCGATCGAGGGACTGCCACTTCGCGCCGTAGTTCTCGATGAGGGAGATGGTCTCCTCGTGAGTCCAAAACGACGGGGGAGTGCGACGTGATGGCGTCGGTGGAGGGGGACATTGGGGAACCGGAGGAGGAGAAGGTGGACATGGTTGGATTAGGTTTCTAGGGTTAGGGTTTGTTGTGGTTGGGGGAAGGGAGGGAAGATATAAAGGAGCGGTGGAGTGAGTGAGGTGGGGCGGGAAAGAAATATCGGCTGCGAAACGCCCGCGCGCGAAAAAGTAGGAGGAGACGTGGGCGTTATGATCATAACTATTCAACAGTATTTGTGTGGATACTGTTTTTATACACATGTTAAATGTATGTGTTTATAAATTTAAAAATGTAAATATAATATTAATATGAATAATATAATATACACAAAATGTTAATTGAGTATTAAACCATCTAAAAAGGTCATTCTACATAAAATATAGAATAATAAATTTATATACTATGTAATATATATTTTTCCATATTATAATAAAAATAATGTAACAAATTTTCTTAAATGTTTTTAATTTTGAATTTTTTTTTAAAAAAAAGATGTATACTTTTATAACTGCTAGTTGAAGCACATATGCGTTGCACATGTATTAATTTCATGAATGATGTGTTGGTGGAAAAGCACATGTAATATATCTGGGACGATGCGCGATGTAATATAATATAAATTACAATGATTCAAATATTAAGAGATGTTCGATTGAAAATTAGAATGAAAATTTTATGAATGATTTTTATGTGTAATTGTTGATGAAAAATTGTATGATGATATTACCAAAATTTGTTTTTGTGTAATTGTTGATGAAATATACTATGATGATGCGTCATAAAATATTTCTTAAATTTTCATCTTTGCAGGTAAGAAAAGGATGTCCACCAATCATGTTATAATTGATAAGGTGTAGAACAAGATGTCTCCCACCAAAGAAAAAAAGAAAGAAAGATAGATAGAGTGAAGCCGAAAAGCTGTATACATCAAAAGTTTTCGTCTTCTATTCCACAATATACCACATAACATTCTTCTTCTTGGAAGATCTTTTCATTTTTCATAAAATTAGATGGACCAACAAAGGGTATGAGTATTATAATCTTCAGAAAGAATGGTTTAACATTCTTGATGATCACCAAATGAAAAACCATGTTACACTTTTATAAATACATTAATCATAGTAAATGTATTATATTTATAACTTTTATATCATATTTACTTTATACTATGATGATTCGCCACCATATATTTAATGATATCCAAATTATGAAAATTTACTTTCAATCCAAATTGCATATGATGTCTATATATGAAAGTTACAATTGCAAGTTTCCAAACAGTTACAGAGATAGAGATGATGAATTTCTAATAAAATGTACACCTATGTTGGAAAGGATTTTATTTATTTATTCGTTTGATCCCTTCTTCTTGGTTGACTTAATGTATTGAGCAAAATAATATTAATTAATCCTAAGATGCCCAAGTAATGAAGAACTCAATTCCATTGCATTTTATTTGTCCAAAAGTCAAGAAAATATATATATACAATTACAAATATGTTTTGTCAAATACAATGACACATTAAAACATAATAATGAGAAGGCTTAAAAGATGAAGAGTAAGGTTCAAATATTCCTTTTTATTTAGTTAAGTAGTTAAAATAAACTAAAGAACCATTAAGGTTCGAACACTCATTTTTATTCTGCGAAGTACTTTAACTAAACTAAAGAACGGGCCAATTTCTACCATTAAGGTTTGAAGCTCAAAAATAGAATCTAAATTTTTTTTCTTTTGTTGCAGACTCCATTGTTGTTGTTGATGTTCACATCTTCACCTCATCGATACGCTCTATATATTGAGCGATCCAACGTCTCATTGCTCTATATATAGAAAGAAGTGAGGGACTCTATTGGATCATTTATTGGGTATCAGAGTAATATAATTTGACCTCCTAAGGAAACTTTAAAACCCACTCCAACATAAAAAATAAAAAAAACATGAATGAAATGTTTTTCTTAATAATTTTTTAAAGTTTATAATAAAAAGAACAAAGCAATAGAGAGTGTGAGGTGACCTTTGTCTTATGTTATAAAGGATATTGAACTTAATATTACATCTAATATCTTGTAATATTAATACTAATATTTTGCAAAATATCTAACTCATACTTTTAAATGTTTAATAGAATTCCACTTTATATAAGAAGTCTCACATATATGGCTAGCCAATGAAAGAAAGCTATAAACAGAGAATAAATAATTAGAGGGAACATATGGGATCATTGTGTGGGCAGCAGATTAATCTAATTTGACTTCTTATTGATGCGAGGCTTTATGATTTTTTTTTGTTTAGATTTGTTTATATTTTATGTTCATAGAACACAAACAACCAAATGTAACAAAATGAATAACCACAAAAATCATTCATAAATACAGATGAAACTATATTTTCAATACCTACATCATAACGTCCACGAATTCCCCTAACTTTTAACAAGAACAGTAAAAAGGATGTTGGGGGATGTGATTTTCATTTTTTAGAAGTTGTAGTTTTTTTTTTTTACCCACTTTTGCCTCCTTTAATAGTTTAATTTCGGGGATGGGAGTTGTATAGGATTTTCTTATGGGTCTATTGGAGGTTTAACTTTAATCTCCATCATCTCCATCTCCAATTCCATAATTAATTTATAGTGACATAAGAACAATTCAAAAGATAGTATGAGATTATGGAGTAGAATGAAGCTACCTCTCCATCAATTTGTAGCTCTTAACCATTTTTTAGGAAAAATATATCTACAACTTTTAACATGCAAACTCAAAAACACCCAAACTCATTTATAAATGGGCTTAAATTTAATTTGAAATCTCAAATTTTAATTAAATGAATATAATAAATTACTAAATTTATGAGAGGTAAAAAAGAAAATGAAAACTCACTTTCTTTAGATTTTATAATCATAAAATATATTTATGATTTATTTAAAATTAATTTGAAATCTTATATTTTGAATAAATAAATATGAATAATTATTAAATTTATGAGTGTAAAAACCATAATGGAAATTTATGTCACTTTGATGAGTAATAGATTTCAAAATGTGTACATCCTTAGTATGCATTTCCACCTGCAACCCTTTAGAAGCCTAAGACTCCGTTTGAAAACACATATTGAAAAGTAGCTTTTGAAATAAAACTGTTTTTTAAGATGATTTTGACATTGACTTTTATTGGGATGTTTTTCTTTAATTCAAGAAACAATATTTGAAAGAAGTAGATGTTTGGTAGAAAAAATTGTTTTTTAATTCAAAAATCCAAAAAGTATTGTTTCTGAGCTTTTCAAAACATAGATTTCGAGGCAAAATTAAAAGGAATATAGCTTTCGATTCTGAATTAATCTGCTCCGTTTGGCTGTACGATTTAAGTTTTTCAGTTTTTCAAAAAACGGAATCCGCCTAATCACGCAACCAAACGGCGCCTAAATTTATTTGTGAAGCATATACTTAACTAATAAACTACATTTTTTTTATAAAAAAAAAAAGAAAATACACAAGAATGAAATACATATTTTTATATTTTTTCTATAATAAAGTACATATATTTTTTTTTTGAAAAAAAAAGTAAATATTTGTCATCCAATTTCATTACTAAGAATCAAATTAGAAACTTTCAACGGGACGGTGGGGGAAAGGGGGGAATCCATAGAAAATTATCAAAACAGGAAAAGAAAAAACAGAAGCAAGGAGGATCAAATGACCCGATTAGAAGAGGTATCTAAGCCAGGGCCATCCACCCTCCCACAAGACCGCAAATGACCACTCTGGGGCTATCGCTCGTCAAAGTACATATATATTGAGACAATGCAGACATATACTGCTTGACGATTTTATGCATTGCATTAGTAATTTGGCGAGTAATTCTATAAAATGGACCGAGTGTATAAGCGGCATGTACCACGGTCAGGACTCAATGGAACCATTCTTCAACATAATTGAACTGCAGGGGCTGCGTTGCCTCCGCCTCCTCCTGCACCGCAGTCTCTAAGTCCCTCCCATCCTCCACCTCCTCATCTGGTCATCCCTACCCCCCACCTCCTACACCACCTATTGAGCATCTATTTTTAGTATGCAATTATGCATAAATATCATTGTAAAAGCATTAAGAAGAATACCAATCAAGTTTTTGACAATCAATGGTGTCCCAAAGTGCATATTTCTTGCCTCAAGTGGAAAATTCACCATGTATATATAAAAGGAATGGAAGATCAAATGACTGAACAGTAACATGATTGGCAAGGGAACTCTGACATACTTGGTGAAACTTCCATCAATAAGCGAGCACCTTAATGTTGTATTCTTTTAATTAGTTTTCCCAAATGGATGGAGGTGGCTACATAGAAAAATAGAGCAACTACATTCATCAATAAAACATTTCTGACATTCTATTCTCTACGTTTCAGATAAAAACACTGAAAAGGAAGCCATTGCAAGATAAGCAAGAAGATGATGAATGACACACACCAATGTGGAAAAAGACCGCGGCCCCACAACTCCACAACCACTGCAATCCAAACTCCCTAAACAGACACTGTCATTCGAGTTCTTCCATAGATTCTGCCATTTAAAAGCTCAAATTCCATATCATACTCAAAAACAACCATCAATTGAAGTTTAAGACTTCATTACCAATCAAACTGACATGTACCCAAACTACATCATCTATGTGATTCTACATGCCATCAAAATTACAACAAAAGCAAGTACTCCCAGAGTAATAAAGGCCATTGTCAAGTAGTTAACAAAGCAAAGGGGAAAAAAGAAGCAAGAATTCTAACATCAAGATTATAAGATCTCATATTCATCACAGAAATGAAAAACACCCAAAGAACAACTTTAAAAGGCTAAAAAAGAGCAAAGCTTTACAATTCTACCAAAAAACGAACAAAGGAGACTAGGAGAGAGAGGAACAGTGAACATCACAATTGCATTGGAGACCGACTTTCCGTTTTGAACTTCTTGCGCTTCCAACCACCACCACCACCTCCCGAAAAACCTACAGTGATAAATTCCATCATCCCCCGCTGCGCTTCTAGAACGAGCCTAAATTCAAAGCCAATGCAAGTCTTCCTCAAGTAATACAGAATTGGCCATTGTCAAGCAATTAACAAAGAAAAAAAGGACAAAGGAAAAACAGCAAGTATTCTAACATCAAGGTTCACCAAACATTGCAAGCAAAGATCTCATATTCATCACATAAAACAAAACACATTCAGAGTTAACAACTTAAAAAAGCTAACAAAGCTTTACAATTCTACTAAAAACAAACAAAGAAGAGAGGCAGAGGATCAGTGAACATCACAATTGCATCGGAGACCGGGTTCCCCCTTCGAACTTCTTGCGCTTCCGACCATCACCACCACCACCACCACCACCCGAAAACGCAACAATGATGGATTCCATCATCCCCCGCTGCGCTTCAAGAACTAGCCTGGTCCGCTCCATCTCCATCTCCAACCTCCGCTCCTCCATCTCCCTCACCGCCTCCATCTTCGTCCTCTCCATCCTCACATATCCACCCGTCACCATCCTCATCGCCGCCGCCAACTCCCCCAATCCGCTCCCACTCCTCCTCTGCGACGGTGGCGGCGATGCCCTCGGTTGATGATCATCATCGTCAGAGGAGGAGGATGAATTGGGGGTTTGGACGGGGACCGCGGCAGCGGCGGGGGAGGGAGAGGGGACGACGATCCCCATGGAGTCCATGAGACGGAAGTAAAGCCAGGAGGAGGAGGTGGGGCGCTTCTCCTTCTCCGACCGGTACCGCCGGCGAAGCTTCTCCATCTTGTGCTTGCACTGGATCAGCGTCTTCTTCTTCGCGGGGGGGCCGGAGCACCGGTCAGCGACGGTATCGGCGACGGACTGCCAGTCGGCGAGGGAGAGGTGGCCTCGGCGGAGGGAGTCCCACTTGTCGATGTAGGACTCGATCAGGGCGAGGGTTTCCTCGTGCGTCCAACACGGCGGGGGAGGGCGACGCGATGAAGGTGGTGGGGGTGGTGGTGGTGGGGAGGAGGAGGAGGGCGGAGGAGGATCTTTGGGGGAGGCGGACATGGTTGGGTTAGGGTTTGTGGTGGGGAAAAGGGAGGGGGAGGTGGGTGTAGCATTGGGTGGGTGGAGGTGGATGGAGATTTTTAAAGGGGTGGGGAGTGGGTGGAGTGATAGAATGGTCTACGGCCCCGCGCGCGCGCCCACCGAGAGTGGTGGGTTTTGTTTTCTTGGGAGGTGGGAGTGGGGGGAGGTGGGCCGGTAACCGGACACAGGCGCTAGTGAGTGGATTTACGTAGCGGACTAGAAAAAGTAGACAAGATTTGAGACACTCAGGTCGTTTTACACCATCTTAGTATATGCTCTGTTATTATAGTGTGCAAGATTTTATTATAGTTTGTGATACAAAAAAAATTTGTTATTTTTTTAACTTGAAAAAAATACTAGCATGTCGTGGGGTCCCGTGTAGATTCCGCTTCTACAGCGGAGTCCTAGGCAGTGGACAGTTCATTTTTGAACTGTCAACCTCTTTTTGTTTTTTGTTATTGGGTGCTTCCTTTCTTTGAATAAAACTAAGGCGAAGCCTACCACTTTACTTCAAAAAAAAACTTAAAAAAAATATTTCATTTCATATAATTACATGCACATGAAAAAGTGTATGATTTTTAAAAAAAATAAAATCGACATGGACTACAATTGGAGCTGCACAAGAATTTGGAAATTTCATTTTCCAAAGCTGATTGCTGTTGCAATTAGTCCCAAGTCTATTAGATCTCCGCTAATGAAATATATATATGTACATATTTGGGTACTATTGAATTTATTAGGATATTCTAAGAATTTTTTTTAATAGAAAGTTACCATGAGACTAAATGCTTAACCAAGTAAATTTTGAGGGGGTTATATGAATATTCACATAAATAATGGTTTTTTTATATACGCTGATTTTTAGGGGATTATATGCATTTAACCCTTTCATATTTTTCAAAAAAAAACCTTCATATTATTGTGATATACTGATGTATAACGGAAAACATTTATATTTTATTCATCTGTCATGATATGAATTAAATATTATATTATATATAAATTGATACATTTACGTAGTCTTATTCTTTATAAAATTTAAATGTTACCTTTTCAATTCATATTCAAAACTAAATTCATTACCTACACCAAAGAAATGTTTTTTGTCCTATAAAACATAATCAATAATCTTCACGAAAGTTCAATCATTATATTTCAACAAATTAATTCATATGCAACGCACATATGCATCGACTAGTTACATATAAAAGTCTCTTAACAAGAAAAACTTTCATTTGACACTATTACTTATCCAAATTATGAAATCCCATCCCTATCCAAATTAATTTTTAAAATTCAATCAAATCAAATATCTTAACAACCGTATCAATTCACCTTAACTCCAACTAAAATTAATAAAAAAAAATGTGTGGTTTATTTTTGAAATTCAATCAAATGAAATATGCTATAACATACCATCCCTATCCTACTTGATTTTTGAAATTTAATCAAATCAAATATGCTATAATAACCTAATTAGCATATTATGGCAGACGCAGAGGGGATACGGTTTGCTTTGGAATTTGCTTCGACTCGAGGCTATTCAACACTCATTCTAAGTACGGATGTTGGGCAACTTATCTCTCCTTTTCATAGCCAAGTTCTAGGACCACCACACCTCATACATATTAGTCAGGTTTGCAAATCTTTGGAACAAGGATTAATTACCCGACTAATAAAGGTAGATCATAAAACTGTAGAAGGATATGATGGCTTGACATATTTCGACCAACGTAAACAAACGTCGCATGTTACTGATTTTTTGTTAGACAATAGTATTCGTTCGTATGTAACTTCTCTACATCGGGGTTTTGCATTTAGCGTTTTGGAATCCGATGTACTGTGTACAGTTTTTCATGGTTGAAATATAAACTCTTTTAGAGCCTCTTTACCCTAAAAATTAAAAAATGCTATAACAACCTTATCGATTCACCCTAAACTATCATAGATTAACTCCAACTAAAATTACTTTTAATAAAATAAACGTGTCATATATTTTTGAAATTCAATGAAATCAAATAAGCTATAACATCCCATCCTTATCCAAATTAATTTTTGAAATTCAATCAAATCATATATGATATAACAATGGCCTTATCCAAATTAATTTTTATAATTGCATAATCTAAATTGTTTGTAAAGCACTTATAATTGTACAATCACTTCAGAAATTACAAACAAATTGTTACCAGTATGTACATGATGCATTTTCTTCAATTTTTTATACTTTATTTGTGATATTTCACCTACAAATCAAACATGAAGCATTTTTTTTGTGAAAAGCACATGTTCATTAGCTAGTAAAATGAAAAAGTTCGAAAACAGTATAAAAGAGATGAAAGCAAGAAAGAAAGAAAGGAATGAATCTATGGAAACACTAA
The DNA here is from genome assembly GCA_030737845.1 of Acorus calamus. NCBI lineage: Eukaryota > Viridiplantae > Streptophyta > Magnoliopsida > Acorales > Acoraceae > Acorus > Acorus calamus. The sequence goes on along the minus strand of CM060877.1, from coordinate 21,272,433 downwards.
CTTTTATTCAAACCATCCAAAAACCCTAATCAGAAGGAAGGAGCTTGACTGATATAAGCAGGACAGTCTTTGTTCTAGCTATTTGAATCAAATAATCAATGGATAACGGTAAATGTTGCATTCTATACCCCACACACTACACACAAATTTTTTATAAAATGTCCCACCATGATAAAACATCAAAACTGTCTATAGAAGGACAAAAACAAGAGAGACAACAAATGAACCTATGAATCATCACATTCCAAACAAGCACTACATGCCAAGCAACTGGGCTGTCCCACTTAATTTTCTCCGAACAGAAGTGTTGGTTTATGTGATCCATCATAAGAAAATATGAACCTAATACATATATATATGACACTAGGAAAGTGCACAGGTGGATATCACAAAAGTTCACTCCCGGACTCCCACACAATCTCACAATGGGAAGATCAACCTATGCAACAATGGCACTGGCCCTACTCTTGGCCATGACAAGCTATGCATCTGTCGGTGCTAGCGACCCCGACATCCTTTCGGACTTTGTCGTCCCACCAACATTGGATCCTGATACCATAACTCGTCAATTCTTTACATTTACCGGCTTCAGGAACCTAAGGAAGGCCAACCTAACCGGAAAAACCAATGCTATGATAGCCAAAGCTACAAAGAAGGAGTTCCCCGCACTAGACGGGCAATCTGTGTCCGTCGCCACCATAATGTACCCTCCCTCGGGCATCAACCCTCCTCATACGCACCCGAGAGCGGCAGAGCTATTGATTGTTCTGCAAGGGACACTGGAGGTCGGGTTTGTCGACACGCAGAACAAGCTCTTTGTGCAGACACTACAGCCTGCCGACCTGTTTATCTTTCCTAAAGGACTAGTTCATTTCCAAGTGAACAGGGATACTGAGTTTCCAGCTGTGGCACTTGGCGTGTTTGGTAGTGCCAGCGCCGGGACTGTGTCTCTGCCTGGTAGTGTTTTTGGGAGCGGGATTAGTGAGGAAATATTGGCCAAGGCATTCAAGACTGATGAGGGGACCATATCAAAGATCGTCAAGGGTAATGAATAGGGAGGTAAGAAGGATTACTTTTTTTTCATGGGGGTTTGTATTTTCTTAATAAAATGGGTGCAACTCAGTGAGTGCCAATAATACCAGATGTGAATTTCTGGATGTTGTATTTAACCTGCTAGTTTTAATATACTATTGAAAAACTAAACCCATCCATAACTTTCACTCAGTTCTTGCGCAATTCAAGGTCTTATCATCCTTGATGATCACAATAATTTACAGGTTCCAATAAATATCTTCCACATTACATGAGGCATGTTAATAAAGCAAGGATCCATATTGACTGGGAAAAATAGAACTGCAAATTTTACATGTGCAAATCTCACCAGTAGCAATGAAGTCACAGTGGGTTCCTGTTCACATCTTTATATAGTAGATACCTTGATTTCGTCTTCCCAAGTGCAGCATACCTGTTAAGAAAATAGAGAGCAGTAAATCACGGTTCTTTGGGATGATATTTGCAAGAGACAATAAATATACAACTCTTGAACTGCATCTGACCACTGAGGTACAAATGGCGCCATCCAAATGGCATCACCAGCTTGGATGGGGTACCTGTCCATAAATAGTGAAGCAGAGTGAGAATAAAATCTGCTGTCTAATGCTAAAATGATAAATCTTTCAAAGTAAATTTTAGGACAAATTTTTATTTCATATGACAACTTGACTTTCCCTAGCGGGCTAGGCATTGCAGGACATATCAAGCATTACCAAATCGTGTACATAACTATATTTAATAGTCTTACATGTAAATGAAAGAATTAAAAAATAAAATATGCAATTTATCCCTTACCAGCTATCGCCCAATCGATATATTCCCTGTCCCTCTAAGAGCAACAAGCCATGCTGATTGTAATGAACTTCCTGCCCACAACCAACAAATAAACGAAGTATATAGGCAATGAAGTGAGATGATATGCATAACAACCCCCCCCCCCCCACCCCAAACACACACACACACGACCAGAAAAAACACAAGGGGAAACAAAATATTTGACCAGAGTACCACCTTAAATTGAGTTACTAATTTATTTACTAACCTTCACATTAAGATATTCTCCAGGTTGGAAATCCATGATCTACAAGAGGTTGTAGAAAGAAATTAGCATCACAAATACAAATCATATATATTGAGAATTCAAATTACTTTAAACAAATTCTGAATTTATTTTAATTTTTTTAAAGGAAAAATATCTTACTGGTCAGAAGCTTCCACAAAGTAAGAGCAAGGCTTTTACAGAAAAGAGGCTACGAAGTAACCCTTGTGTTTTTAAAATTACATGGCCTCTTTTCAGTGATAAAATCAGAACATTCAACATAACAGATGTTTTTTTTATGGAAACACAACAGATGTTTCTCACATCAAACGCTGAATAAGAACATCATGATCTACTTCCCATGGATCATGGGAAAGCTCAACCCCTGCTTAAATGCCTTCAACATCATTTATATTAACTGTTAAATTGATCATTGATGTCTAACAGCCTAACTTATAAAAATTTATCATATTCCTTTTTCATTGATTTGTCAATACTCAATATAGAAAGGTTCACACTGTCTTGAGCCCCTACTTTTTCCTCTCCCCCTTTTCAGTCAGGGTACTGTTTTGAGTTTTCTGTTCATAAATTATTCTTATTCAGAGAAATTTTGTATAATGATTGTCCCACGATAGGTAACTACGAAAAAAACATGGTTATTCTTCATGAGATCTTGCTTTGCATATAATTTTGTACATCATGCATTATACGAAGAAAAATGCGGGATGATGACTCACATGAATATTGAAGTCATATGAAGCCGAGGTAGGCAAAAGTTTCCTGAGCTCAAAAACCTAAAATACAGATGAACAACAAAATTTATTGAGAGGGATCACAAATTCACCACATGAAATATAATCCTAAAAACTTATGATAGCTCAAAGCTGGTAAACATCAAACAATAATGAAAAATATGGATGACTGATAATATGAAAACTGATATATAGTGATAGAAAATCACCTCCCCTGGAGTTTCAAGAAGTGGTTGCTTGTCTGTTGAACCAACGACTTGTTCTGGTAGATAGTCACCTATATTTATATACCTAGCAAAAAAGGGATGATTCAGCCTCCAGCATAACGAGGAACAAGGATATGAATTAGCCTAAAGCTTTGTGAAAGAAGAGATTTTTCTCCACCTTAATATAATACTAAAAACTGCATCACAGACAGGATAAAAAATGGAGCAGACAAATAAAATTCTGGGATTTTATCATTAATTTAGCATGTTGTTTACACAAACAATGGCGAACATATAAGTGAAGAAATATGTGCTAGACCACTCTTTTTGAGCTTGTTGAAGTCTAGGAAGACGAGCTAACTTAATATCTTGAGGTAATTGGGCAGATAAACCTTATTATCCTTAGAGAGAACCATATCCATGACCTCCAACATGACCTATAATATAAGACATAGAATAGGTGCATTAAATTCAAATATCTGTGTTATTCTTTATTTCCAATATCTGAAATATATAACACTTTGCTGATGAACAGAAATCATGTCAAGAGGGAGATGTGCGATATTGTTAATGCAGTAACTAAAGATAAAGCTGACATGGTGTTTATCGTTTCAAAAACATTTTCTATGTTGACGCTTAGGCATATGTAATTTTCGAATTAAATTGTATTTTTTAAAATTTGTTTATCAATTTTGATCCTGTAGAAAGGCTCCTATGTCTGACTGAATGTTTTTAAAGTTTGTATGGGAGTGACTACCTCTTTTGTTCATTGTATCCATCATTTTTACTAAACACTTTCCAAAGGAATATAATGAAGGTATGGAGGTGATCATAAAACTGATTCTGTTCATTTAAGTCCAAGCATGTTTTATAGTATTTCTAAACATCCAAATAGAAAATCAAAGAAGCAAAAAAATAATAATGATAAGCAGTAATAGTTCATTGCGAACTGAGCTTTGGTAGTTAGCGCCCCCCCCCCCCCCCCAAAAGTACAAAATGTTGACAAGGAAGTGGCGAACTGACCGTCTTTCAAATATCACAAGGGTCGCTTCTTTGTCACACGTCAAGAAATGCTCATAATTAGGAGGTAGGTAAGCGTATGAGTCGACCTACATTACCACTGTAATCATATTAAAAGTCTCCTACAAACGTGAATAAAGCGTCTTCCGACAAAAAAACATCTGTATCAAATTATCAATCAATGGTAAATACATTGTTGTCTTGGTAAAAATATAGATATTGCAGAATGATGACATATAAAATTTTCACAGACTGATGCCAGATGCAATTTGGATGAAAAAAGGGCAGAAGAGAAAAATGGGCATGAAGTAATTGGTGAGAGACCAGTCAATATACCAATTTTTCTTTGCCCAAATATTCTCTTGATATTTTTTTCTGAAAAGGTAGCCATTCTACCATGAAAATTTCAGGGGTGCAACAAGAGGAATTCCCAGGAGGTTACCAAGATAAAACATATCCCTCCATCTTTACTCATCTAACTAACCCACACATTGAGACTGGTAGAAATTGGGGTTGGTTACCATTTACCAGTTCATAGACATTCTTCTTCACCAATCATCTAAATTACACAAGAATGCATCATCAGAGATAAGCCACTTCTCCAGTTATTTGTGATAGCTTTAAAAGGAATCAGAGCACAAAGCTCTTCTCCAGTCACCAAATTGATCAAAGGGGAAACATACATAAGTATGTATGTGTATTCAAGTAATTATCAATAAGTCATCATCTGCAGCATCTCAAACCAGTAAAAGGAACAGTTATCAATAAGCATATACTTACAAGCAATTTGTGGATATTTCCAGACATGTTTGACAATATTGCAGTTCCATGAATTATAAATAAGAACCTGCATGGATTAAAGTAAAAACCAGCACTGAGATACTTTAGATGTAGGAAAAATATTATCCTGTGGATTGGGAACTGATATAGAAAAATAGAGTCCACGTTTGAGAGTGGGGAAACAAAACAAGATCATGAAAAATAAAAATTAATGGATCTGCATCAGGCTCGGATCATGCAAATCACCAGATAAAATCACGAGAAATAATGGAAAAACTCAAAATTTCCCCTGAATGTGATTCTTTGGATAAATAAGAAATAGAGAAATAAAAATACTGACTACAACATGCAGATACACTACAAGTGAATCTACTTTCACTGTTAACGATAATTCTACTGTGTAAATACAATACTTCTATCCAAGGTATATCGGCATGAAAAGACAACACACCGTTCAACATCTTTTGGTGGCAGCGCTGATCTGGAATTTGCTGCAAGAGAAGAGTAAACAGTTAGATGCCGTCATAGCATGGAGGAGTTATATAAGACACAGAAAGTTGACCATGAAGCAAAAGTGATGGTAGGCAAATACGGCCTGGCAGTATAAACATGCAAACTAGGTCTCCTGGGCAACTCAAATGCAAATAGAATGATACTCCATTTTTTGTGGAAGGAGTTTGTATTGTCATGTAACCTATTTCCACATTGGGGATATGCCTCATACCCCGACCCTGCTTCTTTTTTTTCTTTGCATCAGTATTCCTAAAATCCAGTGTGACACCATTTTCGCAAAAACAAAAAAAAAAGCGTGCCACTGGCATTGCTATCTACTATCTAGGTACTGAAAAACTGATTGACTTTAATCTTTAAAATGAAAAACCAAACTATAAAAAGCACCACTTCATCTCACAACCAAATCTCGAGTCATGATTTCTTTGCACGCTTATCTAAAAAAAAAGCCAGATACTTCCATGTGAAGGTCATTGACTTACAAACACATCAAATCACAATGAACTTCTCTATGATGGTCCAGACTAAATGAGAACCTGCATTTGTCTAGTGAATTTTTAAAAGGAAAAACATTGCTACAATAGATAACAATATACCCAAAATGCAGCACACAACGGTCGATTTTCCAGATAATTCAGAGACCAAACAATACAACACAACGAGTAAACACCGATTCAACAACGCATTCAAACACGTGACTGTGCCACAAATTAACATCCACTGACCTTGCATTTTTGCCAAGTACATCGAGAAATGCGAACCCATCGCCGGAGTGATCAAATAAGCCCCCAAAGTATTTACCCTGATCACAACCAATAACATAAAGAACAAAAAAAATGTAATCCCATACACCTAAAGCAAGAATTCACAATGACTCTGCAATTACCAGTCGGGCAATGGACCGAACACTTGGCTTTCCGGAGCGATCAAAGCATGATCTCTCTTGTACACACTGCGCGTGAAACCCGGCAAATCTGTCGCCACAAGAAGGAAAAAAAGAACAACGTCGGCAAATTCTTTTCTAGATGCGATGAACTGAATCAAAAGAGAGGGGGGGTGGGGTTACCTTGAATGTGAACTGGAGAGAGTGTAGGGTTCGTCACCTTCCAGTAGAGCGGATGCTGGGATTCCGCATCGGAGGAGGTGAAATCGAGAGGGACTGAACACAGACCGTCCTCCGCCGCGCGTACCCATGTGAAGGACCCTGAACAAGACTTTATAGCTTTGTGTGTTCGGTTTCTAGCATTAACGGAGAGTGTTTGGTGGGATTTGAGAGATTACCTAATGCGAAGAGGAGTGAAAGAATCGCAGCAGGTCTGGACATCTTGAATGGATATCGCTTCCTCGGATGGGGTTGTAACAGGTGGAGATGGTGTTGAAGTGGAAATAAGGTTTTGGGAGTAGTGCAAGTGTAATTGGTTATTTGAGGGTGTTTTGAATGGGTTAGAAGGTAACACCTGTATATATTTTGGTTATGGAAAATGTTACCGACCAAAACCGGCCAAGACCACACTTTTTTTTTTTTTTTTTGAGATTTTTAATTTTTAGTCCCAACAAGAATTTAGTTATCAATCTCTCACTTCTTCATATTTAAGTTTTAATTCCTACATTTAAATGATATATTCTTTTTTAGTCTCTAGAATGACCTATTCTTAAATTATCATTTAAATATAGAGACTAAAATCTAAATATAAAAAAGTGAGAGATCGATCGCTAAATCCTATAGTTTATGGGGACTTAAATCTAAAAATCCTTTTTTTTACATTTTTTTTAAATAAAAAATTTATGTTTTTTATAAAAAGTATATATCGTTCCACTTTAAGTTAAATGAACATTTTTTAATAAGTGTGATAAAATATTTAATAAGACATATACATCGTCTAACGAGATATATATTTTACTATATTTCTAACGAGGTATAATAAGACTATGTATTAGACTATAAAAAAAAGAGTATAACAGCGCACATTGGTTATTTGAGGGTGGTTTGATAGGTTATTTATTTAAAATGAATTTGTTGAGCTCTATTATTTTCAAATACAATTCTATATAACTTGTTATCCCCATTCACTCATTATTTTGGGGCAAATATCTTGATTTTTTTTTTACATTTTCTACTAGTGATATTATTTGATTTATTTAAATATATTTTTTATTTTTTTATAAAAATACATATTCCATTCAATGGGGTATATGATTTTAAAAAAATAAAAACATGCGCGGTCTAAAATATTGGACTCTAAAATATTGTGACATTTTCTTTTTTTTTATTTTTATATAATGAGTAACTTTTTTAAACTCACGAAATAAAATCTTCGGTTTGCCACTTGTCACCTGTAGACATGTCTGTGCATGATCATGGATGAAAAATAATAATAAAATAAAAGAATTTGAATGAAGAATTATATCAAACATTTTTTTTATAACAATTTTATACATTTTTGGGTTTGCAATGAAAAGTGATATAATAAAAACAATATCTTGTCCCACTAACATAGAATAAAGGGCACGTCTAGTCCTACTAACATTTTTTCTTACCCCATCAATCGATTAAAAAAATCCGGTGTTTTACTATCCCCATCGATGGGACTAGTTCGATCAAATTTTGTTGCCATTTCAGGTTTTAGGCGACTGGATTTAGTCGTCATTTCAGGTTTTGTACGACCGAGCCTGGTCAAACATGATTTATAATAAAGTTTATAATTTTTTTTTTGAAAAGATAATCCCACGACGTGTATCCTCTTTAAATCTTTCATGTCACTCCAAGTCTGAATTGTAATATAGGGATAATAAATCATTATTTTTAAATGTAGAATATAAGAACAATTCTTTTTACATAAGTTACAGACAAATTTAAAAAACCAAATACAAAATATGTTTGGATTAACTGGTAGGTTTTTTTGTTTTCAAACAAAGAATCATCTTAACTACAAATTCAAATGAAGCTTAAAAATGATATATATTTGTCTAATAAGATATTTTTCTATAAAAATTTGAATTAATTGAAAGTATACATACTTACATTTTTTTCAGTCTCTTAGCTGTTGTTTGGATAAAAGAATAAATGTAAAATGTGATGGATAAAAAAAAAAATTTATTTGTTTACAAAGAATAGTTAAATATAGTTCTTAACCATGTTCGACCAATTACGGTCACCCAAAGCCTAAAATGACGACCAATTACGGTCGCCCAAAACTTGAAATGACGATCAAATCCGGTCGCCTATAACCTAAAATGGCGACCGATTTTGGTCGATCTGGATTTGTGGGAACAGCAAAACACCGGTTTTTTTTTTATGGTGGGTTAGGTGAAAGGCTTGGTGGGGATAGACGCGCCATAAAATAAAATATATTATTTGTGTTAGGATTTAAAATAAAATATCATTATTTTATCTAATAATTGTTCATTTGCTAATTTAATTATATAAAAAATTATAATTGTATCTTATCTGCTGGAGCTTCTCTCTTTTCTTTCTAGTTTTTTATTGTATTTTACTGTTTTGGGCATTTATACCCTATTTAAAATAAAAGATGAATGACTACCGTTCTTTTTAGAAAATATATATAATATAAAATTATGGAAAAACATTGTGTGAATCGTGTTTCTAAATACTCACATGACAATGTATTTATTTTTCATACAATACAAATTAAAATGAAACCTGGAGTATCATATTAAAAAAAACTTAAACATTGTGGGAGAGAGTGTGAAAGTATAAAAGAGAGGGAGAATAGATTCTTAAATGGATTTTTGTGCGCGGTTCAATTGCAAATGAAAGATTATTAGATAGTTTTAAGACACATTTAGTTTTTTTCCCTTTTTATAATTAATTTTTTTTTTGTCCAATGAATACAAATTCTCTGGTATGCCTTATTCATTGATAAAACAGAACAAGGGAAAATAAATTTTCACCTTTTTTGATGCACAAACAACTTCATTTTAGGTGGTCAAAAAGATAATCATTGTTATAAAATAAAAGAAGAATACATGAAAAATATAGATGGAAACAAACAAGAGAGAGATGTAGGGAAATGAAGTTCTTCAGGAACTTCTCTTCTATTCTCATTTTTATTTCTTCTCTTTTTCATTCTCTTTCCTCATATCCTTCATGTTACACAAACCCTCCTATTCATAGCATCACAAGTATAATTATGGAAAAACTCAAAAGACACCTCAATACATGCACCTCATGAATTACATATTAATATCACACATATACCAATACCTATTATAATGGGTGGTCATCCACTAATACATGCATATCTACAAATGCATGTATTTACAACACTCCCCCTTGGATGACCACTACACAGAGAATATGCCTCGTTAAAACCTTGCTAAGAAAAACCCTGTGGGATAAAAACTTAGCGAAGGAAAAAGAGTACAATATTCTTGTGTATATTTCTGTACTGCCTCATTAAAACCTTGCCAGAAAAACCCAGTGAAAAAAATCTGGTCGAAGGAAAAAGAGTACAGTACACACATATTTTGAATTAAATTACTCCCCTGATCAACATGAAGACTCTCCCTTTTCAACATGAAGACTCCCCCTGTTCAACATGAAGATCTTTGAGTTGACGCATACCAATATTTTGCATCAGCTTCTTGAACGTCGCAGTTGGTATACAATGCTTTGATGAATAGATCTTTTTTTATGAAGCCTTAACATTCAAATGTCTTCTAGTTGACACAGAATTATATCTTACAATAAATATGGATGAGCTTTTATCCATATAAAAGCACTTCAGGACTTTCGCATACGTAGATTGATGGATGAATTCCATTTGGAATATGTTAAATCTGTAGGCATAGTTAAATCATCAACATATACAACAATAATAACAAATATGGATTCTGATTTCTTGATGAAAATATAAAAGCATCTCAGATTGTTCTCGTATTTTTATTTCAATAAATATTGATTGAGGCGATTTTACCGCATGCTCCCAGATTGCTTCAATCCATCTGAAGATATTTGTAATTTTATAGAATACATGCTTCTTGATGAGTTATTTGCTTCAGGCATTTAAAATCCTTCAGGGAGTTTCATGTATATATTATCAGTATATCACAAAAGAAAAATGATAATTTTACAGAAAATAGTTAAGTACAAAATATTAAAAAATTATCACAAGAGTTTCATAAGCGAGAAATAAAAGTATGTTATTAGACGCTTATTCAGTCTTTTTGAGACTATCAAAATAGTTAAAATGTGATCGTATCAATTATGTGAGAATATGTCTCTAAATTACTAGGTCTCTGCGGGAAACCTTGTGCCACAAGACAATGTAATATTGTCATTCCACTTTCTTACAAATATCCATTTGTATCTTACAGGCTTTACATCTTCAGGTGTTTGAACTACAGGCCCAAATACTTCATGTTTCGCTAGCGAGTTTATTTCTGCATGTATTGCTTCTTTCCAATTTGGCCAATCATTTCCACGTCGACATTCATCAACGCTTTGTGGTTCAGGATCTTCATTATATTTCACAATATCAAGAGCAACAACATATGAAAATACATTATCGACAAAGATTTTGTTTCTATCATATCTCTTTTATTCATGATTTAATGAGATCTCATTGTTTATATGTGCCACCTCGGGGGTTACCTCTTATGGGGTTAATTCATTGAAAAATGGGATTCATCAGTTATTTCTGTTGCTTGTTTTGAGGTCTCTCCAGGAGCACCAATTTCATTTATCTTTTCTTGTGCCTTTCTCTTTCTGAGAATCTTGTCTTTTGTACCACCATGCTTCTGGCATGCCATATATTCATTCACTATAATAGATTGTCCTATTAGAACATCAACTCTTGTCAGAGTATTCGCACTTGATACATGTGATTTTACTATTCTTTTTCAGTGAATGCGCATTGGCAATGATTTGCAATATTTCCCAAATGAATTATCCTCTGAACTTTTAGTTCATATTAACTTGTACGAGGATTAAGATTAGGCAAAGATAAAGTTTTTCATAAAATTTCTCGTCGTTCTTCCAGCGACGGATTTTCTCTCCCTAACGACGGGAAAATTATTATACTATATTATTGGATGAAAGAATCTTCTGGTTCCATTAATATTAATTGATAGACGTATCATTGTGTACCATGGATATCTGAGATGGTCATACCTAACCATAAAATTATTTGAATTGTATAACTTCTTGTTCATTATTTACTTTCTGGAGTTTTTTATCCCAGTATGCAACACCAGTTATTAAAGTATCTGTTACACAACTTACAAGCTTAAAACCTTCAGGGTTAGGACTACTGGTCCAATTACTTGATGCTTTATAAGTAATTCCAATTATGCTTGAATAGCATCTTTACATTGTGGTCAATTATGTTCCATCCACATTCATCCACTAAATGTGGTTTTAAATCATCTTTAATGATTTTAGTAGCTACTTTAAATAAAAATATGTCATCGATGATCACTTGTCTGCGATCCCACAATATTTATATATGCGCATAATTTATATAAATTTCTTCATTTTCATATATTTATCCTTCCGGGATGTGTCACTTCGAGGACGTCTGTCACTTCACGGACGTGTGTGTCTCTTCAGGGACGTGTGTCACTTCAGGGACATCTGTCTCTTCAGGGACTTGTATCACTTTAATGATTTTATCTTATGTAGAAGTTAATAATGTGGATCATACAAGCGTTTCAGACTCTTCTGGAGCATTAATTTTCTCCTTCATGGAACATAATCTTTTGAACCAATAGGTATTTCACGCTTCAGGCATAACTTTGTGGATTCATTAGCCGGCATATTGATAGCTTTTCCAATTGAAAAATCAATCCAAGATGGAGTATTTATAGTACAAATATATGACATGATATTTGCTCTGCTGGAGCCTTTAATCAAGTTTATATAAAATTAGAATATTTGCTCTATTAGAGCCTTTAATCAAATTTATATAAAATTTGAATATTTGCTCTGCTGGAGCCGTGAATCAAGGTGGAATATTTACAATTCGAATATCACCTTTTCAGTATTATTAATATAAAATTCTGCAATACCCAATGACATGATATTTGCTCTACTGGAGCCAGTAATCAAGTTTATAGTACCATAAATAGTACTAAAATTTGGATGAACTAATGTCAAAGAATAATACAAATACAGAAACAAAATAAATGCATTTCATATAATAAAAATAAATAAATTATAAAGACGTAAATACATAATCGATAGAGGTCTGATCATACATCAGGTACGCGACCATGCTTTTTAGCACCTAGTGAGTTGAGATTATTTCACGGTCTATGATTGTTGTAGTTTTAATTTTATAAACCATGATCTTACTCATAACCACGACCACTTCCATGGTTAAAATAGATAAATAAATAAAATGCATTTGCTTCAGGCAATATGCTAACCCAATGGATCGGGTTACATTTTTTTTTCAATTTTTTTTTTCAAACATCTCATTGTGCTGTAACTAAAAGGCATGAAACCAATATTGAATGATTTTCATATTATTCTGTCAATATTGCTACTACTGGAGCATTTTCAAGGTGTAGAATATTAACTTTTGAAACATATTGAATGCGATGGTGAAAGATAACCATAATTTTATATATTCCTCCCGGGATAAAATATAGTAATTTACTTTTTATGATCCTTTAAAGATCCAAATAAAATATCATAATAATTTTTTTTTTTTGGTCCTATAAGGACATGAGTAGTAATTATTTTTGTACAATCCTTCAAGGATCAGAAAATATATATAAAAAGTTTTCTTTGCATAGTCCTACTGGGACAAATAATCATATCTTTAGCATGGTCCTTCAGAGATCCATGTAATAATAATTTTTGTATGGCTCTACAAAGACACATAACTTATAATATCAAATTGAATTTCATATCAAATATTCTCAAAAATAATTTTACAAACAAGTGCATTAAATTTGATATGATAAATAATTAAATAGACATGATTTTAACATATGTATAGTTACCCTACCAATAACAATACAAAATTTAATCTTCAGTGGAAAAGATCGATTAATTTAAATCGATTCATGCCTGTCAATGAGGAGCTATGCATCGCACACTAGTTGAAAGAGATTCATAAAGTAGATTAGTCAATTCTGAAATTGCACATTCAGATGAAATATGCTATACAATGAACCACTTGTAAATGCTGATTTACCTTAACTGTCATCCACTAACATTGATTTAATTAAATCGGACTAGTATCAAGGAGCAATAGAGGATCATAAATTTCAATGTTACTAGCCAAATAATTAACTTCTATGAAAATATCAAAATATACAGAACATCCAATTGATGAATGTATGCATGTATTAATTTTAATGCTAGGTACAATTGTATGTTTCATATACATATTCATAAGAGCATACATGGAATTGATACAAAGCCATCACTGGAGCAAAGCATGTGAAATGAATAAAGAAAAATAGAAAAAATAAATTTATAGCATAATGTGTATATATATATAACTGATTCCATTTCACTGATCTCACAAGCTACTATTATTCTTTATTTTAATTTTTGTTTCAAGAGAAAGCAAAACATCACACACTTATAAATAAAATCAATTAATATATCTTATGTACTAAGCAGAAACAAGATCTACCAGTGAAACTTTTATATACATATACAATGATAACATCAATGGAATTTATAAGTGTGCTCACAGTTTGATAGAGAAATAGGCCCATACCATGTGGGACACCATCTTAAAATATAACATGCCGTTTGGATAGAGGAATAATAAGGTATTAAGGGTGGAATAAGGTGGGATAAGAATAGATAGGAAGAAATGGTGTTTATCTAAGGAGTATAAGATGGAATTACTATGACAGTATAAATGAGTATAAGAGAGTATAACAATTCTAAGTAACCCCTAGGATAAGCTATACTCACTTTATCTATTCCCATGGATAAGTGGGGCCCACCTCACATCAAATCAAAAAAAAGAGGGGAAGGCAATGATGTCGTTGAAAAGCTTTGACATCTCATTTTATTAAAAAAAAAACACATATTCTTCTTCATCTACACCCACTGAAACCCATTTTTGAATCACCACTGAAACCCATTTTTGAATCACCACTGAAACCCATTTTTGAATCAACCTCCTCATCGATTTCAGACCCCTCTCACCGATTTCATGAATCAACCCAACGAGCCTCCCTCGATCACCCTCTCATCATCCCAAATCGAAACCCTACTCAACCCTGCTTCATCATCTCCTCATCCTCTCAACCCCCAAAGAGCATTGATTACAAGAACTAATATTCCTCACCTACCTCTCATTCACTCCGCTGTCATTCAGTCATCAGTCACTGAGTTGTCCTCCCTCCTCACGGAGCCCCTCTCAACCACCACCATTAACCCAACATTCACTTCCCCTCCCACCACCTTAATCAGTTCTTCATCAGTTCTTCACCTCCCAAGTTTAGGTTTGCCTCAACCGGAGTCCGAGAGATCAGTTTCATCATCTGAGGTATGTAACATTTATGGGTTTTTCTCTCTGTGTGCTCCTTCACCCCAAATAGCATAATATGCTTGCTTACCTCTTATAACCTGATCATGCTCTGTTTTAAATGATGTCCTTCACATCCTATATGCAATGATATGGTGGAATATCTTGCAAAGCTGCAATCCGTTCTCCCTTTTTCGTTTTCAAGTGTCCTTTGGTGCGGAAATGTAACCCAGTTGGTGTTTTTGGAATGGTTTGTATGACTTATTATTTACATAGCTTGTGGTGTTCATGAAATCTATTCTTATTTCTTTTGTAAACCTTTTTTTTGTTGTGAATGTTTCACTGATAGAAACTAGTAGATGGTTCATGTCTCTACTTGCTTCATGGATAATCTCATGTGAGAATTCGGTTGTAGCAATGACATGTTTCAATCTTTCAAATATGCATGTGTTCTTCATGGTTTGTTAAATTGAACGTCTTGGAGTTGTTTCCGATATGTGGCTTATCTATATTTTCCATGCATTGATATTGTTTTGCTTTATTTGTGTTTGTATGTATCATTGCTGCTTGTTTAAACAACATAGTCCACTAACATGTCAAGGGGAGGTCATGCAAATGCTCGCACAAATGGTGGAAAGCAAAGGGTGGCAAATTGGACAAGTCAAATGGACAGCTGCTTGGTTGGATTACTAGTGGAGCAATTTCATGAAGGAAATTGCATTAAAGGCATATTTCAATTGAGTGCATGGAACTCAGTAACAGCCTCCCTAAACCTGAAGATGGGTCTTGCTTTGAATAACATCAATTGCAAGAACCGTTGGAAGGTGCTCAAGCAAATTTACAACTTGTATGCTAGCCTCAATGCAAAAACAGGTTGGGGTTGGGATGACAAAAAAAAGATGGCCATTCCTGGTGATCCTAAACTTTGGGAGATTGAGATATTGGTATGTCGATTTTGAATTTCAAAACCCATATTCCATTCAGTTTTAGTGATTAATATAACTTAGAATCTATTTTGCAGAAGAATGATAAATACGGGTCAATCCGAGACAAGCCCTTCCCCCTTTACAATGACATTGAGATGCTTTGTGGAGGAGCAACATCAAAGGGGTTTAACGCATTTGGATCCCCTAGGGTTAACAAGGAAGATCACTCGCATTCTGTTGGGGATTCTGATGATCAAAGGCTTAATTCAAATGAGAATGAACAAGATTACATGTGGGAAGGGTTGAATGAAAATAGGAAGAATATGTGGGGAAACACAAATGAAAGGGCCTTTGTTGATCTGTCTCATTCTGAACATGGTGATGAAGGTTGTTCTAACTACCTTGCAAAGGGTTCACCTGTTGTTGCTTCTGAGGCATTTGAAGAAGGGGGCAGTGGTGCTAAGAAGCGTTCCACCTCATCCCAAAAAAGAAAGAGGGCTGCCAAGGAGGACAAAATGATGGTAGAGTTCCTCAACATTGGAAAGAAAAGGGCAGAAGCAGCGGAAAAAATTATTGAACATAATTTGGATGGAAAGTATACCTTGTCCCAATGTATAAAATGCCTAGACACCTACCCACACCTCTCTGGAGAAATCAAGTTGGCAGCGGCCGAGGCTTTGAAGGATGAAAACAATAGGACCATATTCATGTCCTTTTCTGATGAAGTGAGGCAACTATGGGTGCAAAAACAGGGCATGAAGTACATGGATGATTATCGCCCTACTATATAGACTAGTTGAAGCTTTTTCTCTGTTTTTTGATGCCTTCTTCATAACATTTTGTGCTTCCAATTATTGGACAGTTGTTATGGGAAAACAATGGCATGTAATGCTATAAAATACATTAGGGTTGTATGGCTGAATGTAGATCTGGTGTTGTAGTACACCCTTTCATTTTGCTATATTAGTTGGAACTATGTAATGTGATGTTATGCTTCACCAGTAATAGACCAACTGCTTGTTATGGTAGTACATGTCTTATGCTGATGATTTTTCATGTTATGTCTGCTAACAATTCTCTCTGTTGACCCTTTCTCTGTGATTAAATGATTTGATGAGCTCATTTTCAAGGTCTTCATTGCACTCATTTATGGTGTTTGTCTCACTATGTAAATAAATGGTTTGATCCAGCAGTATTGCGCACCTAATTTACATTGCCCCACACCAAATGTATCACTCTCTCATCATATTACATCTGCACAAGTGAATGTGGTTACACTTCTTCTGATTTACACTACCTTGTTGTGTTTCATATAGGAGTAATGGACCCCGAGAGTTGGAGATCTTTCATTACACAATTTTTGGAAGAGGATGAAGAGTTATGGCAGATGGAGGCGAACTACATAATAAGACATAGAATTTTTCAGAGACAAGCCCGGATTAATAGGAGAGCATGTCGTACAGGGCAATTATCAGGTCATCAATTCATACATGAGTTGATGCAAGGGAATGAGGTCAGAGCGTATGAGAACTTTAGATTGACACCACAAATGTTTTTTAGGTTGCGTGATTTACTCATAGGAAAGGGTTTACTGAAAGATTCGAAACATGTTAGTTCAACTGAACAACTAGCTATTTTCCTCCACACAATTGGCCATGGAGTACCAAATCGTGTATTGTGAGAGTTTCAACATTCTGGGGAGACTATTAGCAGGCATTTCAATGGTATGTTGAGAGCTATTCTTGAATTAAGCACAGACTACATTCAGCTATCACAAGGCAGGGTGGGGACACACCCACACGTTAGACAACATCGCCAGTTTTATCCTTTCTTCAAGGTATATTCACATAAATCTTTAGAATCATCTGTAAAACCAAAAAAGATAATTTATATGTCAAGCTAACCCATTTTTCCATTACAGAATGCAATTGGTGCGATTGATGGGACCCATATACCTGCATTGGTAAGGAAAAGCAAACAATCCAGGTATAGGAATAGAAAGGGCTGGATTTCTCAAAATGTCATGGCTGCATGTTCATTTGATTTGCAATTCCTTTATGTGGCTGTTGGGTGGGAAGGATCAACTGCAGATATGAGAGTCTTGCGATGGGCACTAGAGGACGGTGGTTTCTCTGTTCCAGAAGGTATATACCAATTATATTAAAATACAATAGATAAATTTAGTCTCTTTTTATGAAAAATAATTGCTTAATTTCATTGGCCATAGGGAAGTATTATCTAGTTGATTCTGGATATGCGAACACACATCAGTTCGTTGCCCCATATCGTTCGACCAGATATCATCTTTCTGAATTTCAGAATCGAAGGAACCGCCGATACACGGGACCAAATGAGATCTTCAACCACAGGCATGCACAACTAAGAAATGTTGTAGAACGAGCATTTGGTGTTTTGAAGATGAGATTCAAATGTCTCAGATTCACACCATATTACCCTTTTAGAACCCAAACAAAGATAGTAATGGCATGTTGCATCATCCACAATTTTATTCGTCGAGAACAAGGAAATGACATGTTCTTCAACATGTCTCAAGAAGCAGTTGCAGATGCTGGTGATGATGATGTAGACGTATCAGTGCCTACGCAATTTGAGGACATTAGGCGTGGTGATGAATTGCGTGGTTTGATAGCAGGTCAAATCTGGGCAACTAGACAGGTAATATGATTAAAATTCTGATGTGCATGATAATTACATTATAATGTTCTCATATTTGACTGTGTCAGCGATATTGACAATAATATAACCTGCAGACAAGCTAAATTAGTCCAGAAGAGAAATTGCGTCATTCCCAGACTCATTGGCGTGGTGATGAATTGCGTCGTTCCCAGAGACTCATTGTTGTGGCTGGTGTTCTTATTTTCTTCCTAGTATGTGTTGTATTTGGTACTATAGATGTATTAGGTACTACATATAAAATCTTATAAACAAACTGGTTTTAATTATGTATGGTTTATTTTATCATGTTATGTAGTAAAACTTATTATGAAGAATGTGGAAACTTGTACCTAGATTTTAGACACCCTTGTTTGATGAACTCCAAAATTTTCAATGTGTGTAGTGCAAACTGAATATGGAATTTCTATGAAGGATGGATGTTTGTAAACATAATTGCAATTGTATTCAAATCATCTATTTTGTTGTTTCCGATTGAAGGAGAAATTATGTTGTTACATTTGAATTCTTCCACAGGTTATGACTTAGTTGCTAGTTTTTAACTTAGTTGATATTGTGTGACAGGTAATATGATTATGTTGTTGAAGAATAATGTTTTTAAATATGTCTATGTGGTCACAAGTGTAAAAAGGTGGCTTAGAAAAAAAAATGAAAATTTTAATTTTTGGAGCACTTACATTTCATGTCAACCAGGTTCTAATATTGTTGAGATATTGGATGTATACGAGCACCTGAAAGTCTCTATTTTTACATTCATTGGAGATTGGACAAATTTTCATTCATTTGGACTACTCCCCTGTTGTAGTTGACAATGATGTTGCTTATCATAAAGCAAGTTGAAAAGTACAATTTTATACAAATATACATAGCATGATATATGTGATGATCCCATTTTATGATATCCTAGCTGCTTCTTTTTTTTCAAATCACCAACCATGGATAGGGGTAAAAAGGACATTTACAATGCTTATCCATTTCTTATGCTATGTTTACTCTTCATTTATTCTAGGTCAACCAAACACCAAAAATCAATTTATCACATTATCCAACGAGAATAACTGAAAACACAAACAAACAAAAAATCTCTTATTCTTGTAGAATTGCTATCTATACTGGCATAGTTATCTATCCAGAATAACTCAATTCCGCTATCCAAACGGGGGCTAAATGTTTAAGAAAAATTAATACACTCATTGACTTCAGGTCAAATATTTCATGATTTCAGGTCATATCATTTTAGACTTCTAGTCAAACCCTTCTGGGGATGCCATTAAAATGCATATTTACATATTTGACTTCAGGTCATATTATTCTAGACTTCTAGTCCAACCCTTCTGGGGACAATAAACTACATATAACTATTCAGGCGTATTGAAATCATTATAAGTGTATCTCTTCAGGGATTAAAGACAATAAACTATATATAACTCTTCAGGAGTATTGAAATCTATATAAGTGTATCTCTTCAGGGATTAAATTACATTTATCTCTTCTGGAGTATTGAAATCTATAGGAGTGTATCTCTTCAGGGATAACACTCACATGTAAACAAAAAAAAAATTTGAGAGGACAAAAGAATATATAGTAAACAAGGCTATATAATCTTGTTTAAAATACATCACTTTAAACAATATAGCAATTCGTGCTGATAACGTGTTATAAAATAAAAGAAGAATACATGAAAAATATAGATGGAAACACACAAGAGAGAGATGTAGGGAAATGAAATTCTTCAGGAACTTCTCTTCTATTCTCATTTTTATTTCTTCTCTTTTTCATTCTCTTTCCTCATATCCTTCATGTTACACAAACCCTCTTATTTATAGCCTCACAAGTATAATTATGGAAAAACTCAAAAGACACCTCAATACATGCACCTCATGAATTACATATTAATATCACACATATACCAATACCTATTATAATGGGTGGTCATCCACTAATACATGCATATCTACAAATGCATGTATTTACAACAATCATGACATTTTCTCAATTCAGTCACTTAAACATAATGTTGAACGCGTGATCACCATCATCCACTTCATTGAACTTTTGTTATGTGACAGTTTTTTTTATTTTGAATGATACTTAGAAATTGTATTGTAAACGTGAATAGCATCGAAATACAAAATCCGAAAACAAGGATGGGGGCAGAAATACACGCGATACATGAATAAAGAGATAGTGGAACAAAACGATGATCGAAAGTTCTAGAGTGTTAAGTAGCTGAGTAGCTACCACACAGAGTGTTATGTGACAATTTGAAAACACATTTAAGCTAACTTTTGTTTTTACAAAAAAATGTCTTATTTTTTTTAAAAAAAATTTTTAGTTAAAATATTTATATTTATTTTTAAAGGTATATCTTTTTAAAAGACGAATAAAATGATTTTTTTTCAAAAATCTAATTTTATTAAATCATACTTTCATACAAAATTACATTTTTTCAAGCAGTTTCAAACAACTATGTAAGAATTCTATTGAATGAAATAAACACGAACCGTCTGTCTTCCACAACACCAAAAATAACAATATTTCCATTCTGCTTTGGTGCAGTGGATGGTCCCGCGTTGCCTTGGCGTAGGGGATGGATACCCCACTTCTCTTCCTAAGCACCCGTTTGGAATATGGATATGATTTATTATTAGATATACATTTATTCGAGCATAAGTATAAATAAGGATAAAATGATTTTGTGTTTAGTTATATTTTGAATTATTCTCGTTAGTAAACGTAATAATAAATATTTTATTGTTTGAATAAAATATGACTAAAGTATGGATAAAGATTTATAAAGGGTAAAAAAAATAATGATAGTACATTTGACAGATGATTTATAAGAGATGATGATAATTGATTTGACAGTAAACCCACATATTCTTTGAGTGAAATAACATAGGATAACTTTTATTCTAGGGATTGATTGAAATCCATATACCACTTTATACCAGTTTATTCTGACATATTTTTATTTAGGGTTATCCGAGATTTCCAAACACAACAAAATTTCTATTCAAGGTTATCCGGGGGTTTATTCTCATTCTAAACATGGGCTAAGGGCGTGAGTTCGAATCCTGGCCCCTACAGATGGAAAAAACAGATAATGTGCCACTGGCCCATGTGTTGGTGTTGTCTGTGTGAGATATGAGCGCAGGGGTGCTCACTCACTGCCTGTAAATTGTAATACAATCCTTTGAACTGAGTATCATCAATTTTTCTTTTTTTTTGGAATCGTACAAATCAAACATATATCCTAATCCTAACTCAAATAATTTTCTATGTAATTTTAAAGGGTTAAAGACATCTAAGTTCCTACAAACATGAAAAAACCCATATAAGTCTCTATTAAAATTGGGACAGACGTACGAGTATCTGAAAACTCATAAAAACTCAATTATCTTCCCTAAGTAAAATTTTCATCTAACTTAACAGAATATTAATATTCCATCACATATAATTGTGTAGATATTAAAGTCCCTATAAACAGTCATAAAGATAAATTAGTCTCTGCAAAAGATAAAATTGCCATTGAAAAACTTTTACATTATATTGTGTACACATTACAGTCTCTATAAACAATCATAAAGACAAATTAGTCACTATAAAAGATAAAATTGCCCTTGAAAGATTTTTACATTTAATTAGATATACATTACAGTCTTTATAAATAATCGTAAGGACAAATTGGTCCGTGTCAAAGACAAAAATACCCCTGAATGACTTTTACATTTAATTGTGCTTCAGGGATTATATTATTTGTCTTTATGATTGTTTATAGAGACTGCAATGCGTAAACAATTTAATGTAAAAGTTTTTCAGGGGCAATTTTATCTTTTATAGAAACTAATTTGTCTTTATGACTGTTTATAGGGACTTCAATGTCTATACAATTATATGTGATGGAATACTCTAATAATATTTTGTTAAATTTAGATGAAAATTTAACTCAGGGTTGATGATTGAGTTTTTATGAGTTTTTAGGGACTCCAATTTTAGTAAGGACTTAATGAGTTTTTGATTTTAAATGTCTTTAACAGAATTTTAAAACTCAAATATGGCACGTGCATCGACCAGTCAATAGACAGCTGTCTAACCCGGATTTGGAAACCCATCGAACCCGCACGTCCCACCTCTCAACGGTCAAATCAAAGTCCTCATCCAACACATATAAAACTTCACCGAGCCGTTACGGACCGAGGGTTTTATAGACCCCCCCTTTTTAGGGTTTTGCAATCCCACCCACTCTGGCCGTTCGAACCCTTCGTCCGTCGCTCACTCAACAGCGATGTCGGCGCCCAATCGATCCCTTCCCGCCGACGCGTCGCCATACGTGTCTTCTCTCACGCGGAGCTTCCACGCCGTCCCTCCAGCGGCCGTGCCTGCCATCATCGACTGTGTGTTGGCCTCGACGGGTCTTTCCCCTTCCACGCTCTTCTCTTCCCTCCTTGAAGCCTTCCCCGGTCTCACCCAGGTAATCCACGCATCTATGGCGATCAAGTGGAAACTGGTCTTTTTCAAATTGAAACTCGTACTGTGATCTTTAATGTAGGATTTATTGAAGGGTGGTGAATGCGTGAACCTGGATTTGAGTGGTTCGAACTATGTCGTCTCATATGTTTCTGCTCTTTGTTGCCTTATAAAGAACATCGGTGAGTATTTTTAGAAACTTTCATTGCGTTATGAATGATTCGTCCCACTGATGATTGAATTGGCCTTTGAAGTGTTTTTTTATGTGTTGCTTCACCGATTCTCTTTTGACACCCATGTTCAACGAGAAAGAAAAAGTTGAGTGTTTATTCCAAAATGCCAGGAAAATTTATCAAAGCAAGTGTTCTATATCAGAAAATAAAGAAAGAATCATATTGGAAAATAAAGAAAGAACCATATGTTTATTGTCAAATACATAGGCATTTCAGTTATTAATAAACTCATATTCCACAAGGAAGTATGAATAAACCAGAAATCACTTGTGACTCCAAAAGATCATTATAGTCTTTATAAGCTTTATATAAGAAAAAAATCACAGGAACACCTATCATGTATTCAAAATTTCCTAACTTAATCCCTGAGATGAGCTAGATTTATCAAAATAAAGGTAGCTATACTATAAATACCATGTGCTCCATAGTTATAGCATCATCATTGAACAGAGGCCATATTTCTTTCAGAAGCTTCCTTGGCAGACATTGTAAATACCATGTGCTCCATAGTTATAGCATCATCATTGAACAGAGGCCATATTTCTTTCAGAAGCTTCCTTGGCAGACATTGTAATGAAAGCAAACAACGTACATCCGATAAATTTCCATTGTGTATTATTCTAGCATACCATGTGCATATAGCACTATAACATCCACCACTACAAAGTGGATATATAGTGTTCATTGCCATAATGAAAGTTTTATCACAGTTCATGTTTAATTAGGACAAACAATTTGAACTGGCACTTGAATTGGATCTTTACTATATTTTGTTCACTGCCATAATATTTGACCTGGCGCTTGAAGAATTGCATTTCATCAGTAAAAGTATAATTGTGTAGATTTATCTTCTCCTCTCTGTTCTCTTTTTTTTTTTTGAACCGTTTCTGTTGTCGCGGTATGTGTGGCTTGGGATTGCGCTGACCTCATTTTAATTTTTTAAAATTTATGGGTCTGGCAATTTCCAGGGATTTGGACTGATGCCTTGCAATCATTTATATGGAGAGTGTATATGCCACTTCTGGAGACTACTGAACCAAACAATAGTGGATTGCATGTCCAGGTATGGTCTTTGTTCTGCTTGCATTAATATTTGTCCGAACCAAACAATGTATGGCATCTGACTGACTTTTTGTGATCATAATCTTACCCGTCTCTAGATCACAGAATTGCTGTGTGATCTGATAGTTGCTCATAGTGCCTGGGAAATCATAGAAGCAACCTTGGTTCCATTGTCACTGAAATCAGTGGGTCATTCTATGGGTATGCTCCAGAATGAAGTATCATCCTGCTACCAGTGGGTCATGGCAAACGATGTGGAATTGGTGGATCTAGGCTTCATATGTTCTATGTCAGAGGATTTGTCACTCTCTATCGCATGTCATGTCTTGAATTCCCTGTTATCTACTGCTTTGAGAACATCCAGTGCTGTCCAGAGCCAAGAGAATCTGAAGTTGGTGGACAATGGCTCTACTTATGTGGAAAGTTTTGTTAAAAAATTGTTATGGGATCTGTCAAATATGGTTTTCATCATGCTTTTGCAATCACCAGAACATCGCTCTTATGCAATTCGACTTCTCCTCCCTGTTGTCTTGAGGGCAACCAATGCAATTTCTCCATTTGAACATTCTTCTTGTGGGTTGGAATACAGCCTTTCGAGGTAGATTAATAATTTTACCATATATCTTCCTGTAGAGATGTTTTCGTGAGTGTGTTGTGCATTGAATTAATTCAGTTAAACTGGATTTGATCCACCAAGATCTGATTTTGAGCCTGGTTGATTGGATCCGAGTGATTTGAAAAAAAAACTCATATCTGACATGAACTCACTTTGTTATTCCTATTTGTACGGATATTTGTCACACATGCATTCTCTGACCTAACCTTATCCATGAAGTGAAATATTTTCAGTTCACAGAAGACTAACCAGGCATTTTGTCTGGGTAAGGGTGATAGATACCTCTACCTGTAGGTAGCTCTTCTATGGACCAGGCATACATAACTGTTATCAGGCAGTTCTTTTCTTAAATTCCTTTTTCTCGTCCTTTTCCCTCTCTTCGATCCCGTTTTCTGACTTTGTACCTTGATTCTCTTATTAGTGAAATCTGGGTAGCTCAGTACCTTTTCAAAAAAAAAAAGGTACTAAATTTATACTTGTACGTCTGCGGTGATGAATGAAATATAGTCACACGCGAGTCGAGCCTGAGCTAATCTGATTTATACATGGACATATTTTCTCTTTAGATACTAACTATGTATCAATACAAGTTCATATGTTTTGGGTTTAGATATTATATTATTATTTTTTTATCCTAATCTAAGTCTGTGGATATGAGCACGATCTGAGGGTCTGGTGTGTTGATGAACTGATCGTACATTGTCTGCTTGATTGATGCTTCCTCACTGGCCCAAGGCTTGGGCCATGTCTCACTTAGAATTGAAGGCACTTGTTTAATCACAGGAATGTGTTTAGTTACCGTTCATTGGAAATGAATAAAAACAACCTTTCTGCTTTTGTCTCATGCCATATCTGCTTCATCAGCAATATTATAAGCATGTCTCAGTGTACTATATGCTTGAGAATCCTAAATGCGCTGACTCTGGCATCATCACACAGGGAAAATTCTTATTATTTCTTTGTTTGTATGTGCAAAAGTACCTGTAATTTGTTTCAGGCATAGAAATTACATGGGCTTTATGAGCTTAATTTATAAATTAGTAGAGAAAATAAGATAGTAAAACTTACTAGCAATGTTTGCAAGTTATTATCAATATTTGGAGTTTTCCAGTCCAAAGTTTTGAAAATTTAATTGTCTCTGCTCATCCAAAGGGAATGGTATTAATCTGCTGATGTTTATATTGCAGAGGGTGTTTTTTGAGAAGAGTGTGGACGTGCTGCAAATCATTGTTTTCTCTTGGTTCTGCAGAACGACGGGATGCATATAGCATGCTCTCCATTTGTTTTTCTTTCTTCTATTCCAATCCAAAAGAACACGATTTCACATCTGCTGAGGAATATAATATAACAGAAGAAAAAGAATTTCGGGAGGAAATTTGTAGGGGAATGGTAATTGCACGTGAATGCAGATCTTTTTTTTATTCATATATGACTTATGTAGTTATGTTTTCTTTTAAGTATGTACTTAACGCTATCTAAGGTTCTTCTCTTTCATTTGGCATATCAGGTTGATAAGGAAGCCTTAGTACGAAAGCAGTCCTTATATGTTCTCAAATTATCATTGGACCATTATTATCATCTTCAAGGAAGTAAAGAATATTGGTGCTCTCCTATTTTTTCAGAATCCAATCTGATACTCGAGAATGATGTGAAGAGCTTCGGTGGTACTGATGGCAGTACTATCTTGATGTCAAAGAGAGAAAAATGGGCTGAGAAGGAGGCTAGGTCTCTAGGTGTCAGGGAAACATGCATTCTCACTCAGTCCAATCCAAAGGATGGGAGAGATGGAAGACATTTGTCCTCTTGTTCGAAATGCTCGAAGAGTATGGGACCCACTTAGTTGATGCAGCTTGGACTAATCAGGTAAAATCTTGGGGTTTTTTTTCACATCTTTTTTTTTATGGATAAATCAGTCTAGACTTTATTGGTGAGTTTTTCAACTCTTGCTTGTTTAATTATTATGGAGGCGAAGTTTGTTAGTTCATAATGGATAAAACTTGACAAATGGTTTAATTTTTATCTGTTTCTTCTCTAGACTACCCCTAATAGAAACACGATTAAAACAAAAAAAGAAAGAAAAAGAAACTCATATAGGAACTCATTATGACATTTTATTTATGGAGGATGGTGGTTTTAATGGGGGCCCATTTGACATTTTATGGAAACAGAGTTCCTTCATATTTGGTTAAACTTTCATAGGTTGCAAAATTTAATGGGTTTTCAGGATAGAAGTATTTGGGTCATCATGAAGTATCATATGCCTGCTTTCTAGGTTCAGACACAATTAAGATGTGGGAGGTCTTGTTCAAATTAGAATATGTAATATCTTGTAAATTAAAGAAAAGTGTATCTTGGCACTTTTCTTATAAACTAAAGAAAAGGGTATCTTGGAACCATGGAACTTTTAATATATCTTAGCGATGACTTGCATAATGTATCAATTTTGTTTGTGAAAAATCTCGTGAAACACCAACCATGGGTCACACCTATTATCCACTTATTGTGAACTGAAAGGAAGTCTGCATTATCCCCCAAGTTTATGATTTTTTTTTTGAAAATTTGTATTAGTATATATTGAAAGGAATTTTGGTGTATCCACATGCCTTGATGTTGGTGGGGCCATGGGGAAGCCACACTTATTTGTGGTCGAATGGTGTGTAAGTTCCATTGCTTGGGGGTTAGCTACTATCGGAACATTACTAGCTTTGGATGTTTGGTCTGTGTCGGTGGAGACACTAAGTGGTCACTTATCGATTACATGGCCTAAATGCCATTTTCAAACATAACACATGAAACTGCTTTTGTATATGGTCATATTTAGTAATAATATTTCGCATTTGTCTGCTACCTCATTTTCATGTCGAGGAACCTCCTTCCATTGATTCTCAAACATTTTTCATGAAAAATGCACACATGTATGGTAAAATATTGAACTTATTTATATGTTGATTAAATTCTGTTCACTGCCTCTAAGAGTATTATAGCACAAAAGAAGAGTAAAGAAAAACATCTCAATGAAAGTGTGGCCCATATAGACCACCTAACTGCCTAGGCATTCGTCCGACCCATAATAAATGAGCAAAGTCCATTAAGCATTTGTCCGACCATTTAATACACCTAGGTGGGATAGACAATGCTTATGTGCATATACAGGCCCAAGTACTCGTTTATTGAACAGACTGACTAAGCGGACAAATGCCTAGGCCCATATAGACCACCTAATTGCCTAGGCATCGCCCATATAACTCATATTGTTTTTTGTATATGATCCTTATCGTGCAGGGTTGCTGATCTCCCTTTCATCAACAGATGTTTTCAAGTAGAATGATGACATGCATGATTGTCTTTTTTTTTTTTGGGTGGGGGGGGGGGATGAAACATGACAGGATTTTATTACAGAACATGATCGGATGATCCATATTGCTGACCCCGAGTTGTTGGGGAATAGGATGTATACATATATTATTGACAGGATATATTTGAAAATAGTCAGAGATATATAATGAGCGCAATTCCAAATGCAGCCAGTCTCTGTTCATGATGCACGGCTAGTCTTGTCATTTATCAAGGTTCCATTTTGCACTTTGCAGATTTCTCTGCTGCTTGATTTTCATGAGCCACGTGCTAGAGGTGCTTGTCAATTTCAGTTAGAAGACTCAGAGGGAACTTTTAGCTGGTTAACAGTTTTGTGGGAGCGTGGTTTTTTTCATGAAAATCCTCAAGGTAATTATATCACATTTGTTATGTGTAAATTGTCCTGAAACCCTAAATTGATGTGTTCGCTCTCTTTTGGGAGAGACATATAAGCAAAATTCTCGCAAGACAGGTAGTAAAATCAGTTATAAAGAAAGAAGAAGAAGAAGAATTAGTGTATCATAGATTGTCTGCTCCCTTTAATTAACTCCTAAACTATCTTTTCCTTATATGCTAATTAAGCCTTTTAGAGCATTCCCTTTCGCAATATGAATTGTTTTAAAGAAACATATTCACTCATTCATCCAATCTCTTATGTCATCTGTGGATACTTTGTTAACAAACAAATAGAAGGAAAACCTACCTATTTTATATATTAACATGCTTTTGAAACCCTCACAAGGGAAGAGGAGTAAGAAAGATACCCTTCATGGTGCTTCATGGTGTTCCCGTAAATAGTAGTGCATCGCTGAACTGAAGAGAAAGGACTGTAACTCTGTGGTCGCTGTTTGCTTCCTCCTTTCTTCTCCTTGGTAAAAAAAAAAATATTCATTTGCATGAATTGTGTTAATTTTCCAAGATCTCGATTCTATTTTTCTTCCCCCCCAAAAAAAAAACCTTCTATGGCATATTTTAGAATACTGCTGGGGCTCTATTCCTGGGTTCTTTGCTAGGACTAATCACCTACTCTCCATTGTGATAGAAATTTTATTTTTAACATAAACTTCATCCATTAGAGTTAGGTTAGACTTGGATAAATTTGGGATAGTTATTTTATCTATCTGAAATCATTTTTTTGCTTGTTCATGTTGCAGTTCGGTGCTTGATCATGCAGTCATTCTTGGGCATTGATTGGAAAAATAATGAAATCCATGCAACCCAAGTGCCTGAAAGTTTTGTCCTTGGTCCATTGGTACAGAGTTTGAATGATGTTGTCCATCACAAAGATTTCGGTTAGTTGCGGTTGCTATTGAATTGCTTATGCTTGCCAGCCTTATATACAATTAGCAATTTTTATTTATATACAAGGAAAGTTAGATTTTATTCTTTTGCCTTTGTCATCATTTCTTTTTTATTCATCTTAATGAGATCTATCCTTGCTAGTACTGCTTGCTGTTGTATCATTGTGATATGTAGTTCTGCATAGGTGCATGTGTCAGTTTATTTCCGGCCTCATTTTTTGTTCTGTGGCAGGTATAAAAGAGGTTTATACTTCAAAAACGATTGAGGGTGCTGCGAAGTTTTTCTACCAGTATACTTTACACTTCTCCAGAAGGTCTTTTGTTACTTTCATCCATGGTTTTAACTTATTAAAACAGCTCGATTTATCAAGATATCATTTAGATATATTGATTTTGGACCCTGTTCAATTAAGATCAACAACAAAAAAAAAAGATTCTTTCAACAAATTGGCCTAATGATTGAACAGTCAGCACGGCTTTAGAAACACCTAAAGAGTTCTTTGCAGGGAAACATAACAATGTCAGAAAGAAACCGAAGAAGAAAACCCAAATGAGGGAAACAGCCTCCTTTCATTTGGGCAGGGAGTAAAAACCTATGGAATCACTCTACAATTACAAATCTTCCCTGAACTAGCCCAACCGCAATCGCACCTACACAGAATTTGCCCCAGTCCATGATACTTCGGACCGCAGACTCCCATATGTCCTCAATCACTTTTTTAGGATCACTTTTTTTTTTTCCGTCTGTTTTTTCAGTTTTGGTTTGCTCTGCAAAAGAATGGGTATTTTTTTAATGTTATAAAAATCATTAAGCGCTAGTCGGGTGGGTGGTTGGTTGCCGAATGATCGTCTAGGTGGGGATTCGGCGTGGTTTATACTTCAAAAATGATTGAGGGTGTCACTAAGTTTTTCTCCCATTATAATTTGCACTTCTCCAGAAGGTGTGTTGTTACTTTCATCCATAGTTATTATGTATTAAAATAACTTGATTTATCCAGATATCATTCAGATATATTGATTTTGGACCCTATTTTGTATATATCAATTAAGTGTTAACGAAAATAAAGAGAGAGATTTTCAATAAATTGGCCCAATGACTGAATAGTTAGCACGGCTTTAGAAATATCTAAAGAGTTCTTTGCAGTACACCCAAAAGGTATTACTCACATTGTAATTGAGGAGTAATACCGTTTGGGTCGGGGGTTGGTTTGGGGCAATGGTAGATATCTCCTCTACCGTGCCCCAGACCGGGTTTATGATGGTGTTTTTGTTCATTTTGCTTTGTATCTAGGTATTCTCTTTGCTTTAATAAACTGGGGTTGGATGCCTACTGTTTCTTCAAATAGAAATTTTTGGTATTGATATAACATCTTTTGTTGCAGAGAGCAAGTGGCATTCATCTGCTCTTTAGGATCTGTTGCAAAGCAAGAATCATTTGGGCGGGCTGGATTGATGACTCTTGCCTGTTGCATTGCATCAGCTGCTTGTAGAACTCATGGACCCCTCAGGAATAATGGATGTTCTGGACATAGTTTCATGGAGCAGGAAAAACATGCACAGGGAAACCTTCACCACAACATTACAGCAGAGTTATTGGATGTTCTAAGAATTGTCATGGAGAGGAGTAAACAGCATTTCAATCCTAACTATCGGCTTCGAGGTCTCTGATTTATGAAATAATAATTTATTTATATATTTTTTGCATTTTAAATGATATTCTGATTGTAATTTCTTATAATTTGAGTGAAGTTGTGCAAAATCTTGATACATGCAGTGGCATGCAGTTTGCGAGCAGGTTTTTCAAGCTGCATCTTCTGTGATGTGTGTCTGTGATGCACCATTGGATGTGGTTTTGCAATTTCTCTCTGCAATGCCTCGGGAGTTTACTGATCTTGGTGGTTAGTTATTCTAACTTTCTTCTCATATTCTATTCATGCTGTTGTGAACTTGTATTTGTTTTTTCTTGTTCACATGTCATGGTGTAGCAAGTCTAGAATCTTTTTATTTTTTTTTGGTAGCCTATATAGATAAATCTGAGGTTATCATGGTGTTTTTTGTCATCATAATTTGGAGTCAATTTTGTGATTCTAATATCTGGAGCATGTTTTTAATTTCTGTCATATTGGTTAGATATGCTATTTACTTCCATCTATAATTCTCCACCCCTAAATTTTCCATCAAATCTTATTTGTTTTGGTTTTTATTATATTGTGCCTTCTAGGTTCCTTGAGAAGCAACATACAACTGTGGCTTTCAGAGAGCAGTTTTCATGTCTCAAGTTCTATTTGTTCCAAAATGGAAGTTCTGAAGAATCTTTATAGTTTTCCTGCAAGTTTCATAAAGCACTCATCACCCGATGAATTTGTATCTTTCACTGATGATGATTTGGATGCATGGGGATACGAGGCACAAAAATGGGCTAGGGTGCTTTGTCTTGTAATTACCGAGGAACAGCAGTTAGAACCTGTATTTGCGGTTTGTTTCTCCTTCTTTGTCATTTTTTAGTTGTATTATAACTTCAATGAGCTGAAGAAAGATTCTTTTATTATTATTAATTTTTTTTAAAATTTTCACTAGTTGATTCCTTTCTATATGCACGTCACCATTAGTTTGGCAAGAATGATAAGGGGCATTATTTTAATGGATGGCTTGCTGACATTTTTTGAGAAATTGCACTCGGATATCTATAATCCCCCTGTGTGAAGCCTGGATATATGCTAGATGGGATGTTAAATTGTGACACCCTAAGAGGTTTTTTTACTGAAGGTGTGCCAGTTCTAGTTTATTTATCATTTTCATAGAAATTCTTTATCTTTTTTTACTAGATCCAAATGACATGTGTGAAAAGACAAAATCAGTTTGAAGTTCATTTCTAGAGGGGTAAGAGGTGTAGTGCAGAGTACCTTGATTTATTTAGATGTTTTGAGCTTCTTCTTTATGAATGGTCAGCATACTTCTGATTTGCAGCATAGAAGTGTCGTAATGAACTTCCTTTTGAATACAAGATATATTTGTTTCATTGCATTCAAAAAAAATTTAGGTTCCCCATGTCCTTGGAAACTATGTAAGTAAAATGTGGAGGCATGATGCACTATGACTTCATATAAATCCCAGAAGTCCCTGTGCTCTGATGGTTGAAAGTGACATCATATTAGATTATTGAATGCTTTGGTTATGTAATATTTGCTTTTGATTGCATAAATATTGATTAATTTTATTTTCTGCAGTAAATGATAGCCCAAAATGGTTGAAGGATGCACACACAGCATTATTACACTAAAGTTGTCATTACTGTTTTAATTTGAAAAAGATAAACTGGTATTGAGAAAGTGATGGCTTTTCAACTGGGAAAATCCATCTATTTCTCAACAATGTCTTTGTCATTTGGTCCAATAGCGCTGCGCTAGATAGAAACAGATTTGCTAAATACTGATAACTCTCGGATAGAGTATTAGAACTGAAAGATCCATGCGATAATGAAGCCATTGAGATGTTAATTGAATGAGGGTTGTCCCAAGTTTTAAAATGTCTTACCACAGGCACAGTTGATTCCACTATATAAAATGATTTGAACATTCCCTTTTGTGTAAAAGGTTGCACTACTTGTGGAATATTTAAACCCAACCCATTGGTACATCTATATTATGACTGTTCTTGACTCTTTGCATTGTTGAGGCAGTCACAGGTGCATTGAAAAAATCTAGGTTGCTGTAAGGAAAATGATACATGCACTGGAACATTTTAGGTTTCCCTAGATCAATAATTAAAACTTTGTACTTGAGATCTCTTATCATGGAAGTATGGAACTCTTTTACTTTAGTGGCCACTGTGTGAAATAATGAGAAAATACTCGGCCTAATAGTGTAAAGTCCTGGGTTTGAGTCCTTAGAGCCGCCATTTTGAGTGAAGAATTTACCAAAGGTCAGGACCGTATCCACTCTCTCCCCTCCCAGCAGCTTGTTAAATGTGGGGCTTGCCTTTTTAAATATTCTTGACTCTGGTATTTGGTAAATGAATTTTGTAATTTATGTCCCAATTCTTCTCTTTTGTCAGATAATATAAATGCCATCCCTTTCCTCATATCATGACATGAAACTTCTGATGGCCGTTTCAATAGGAAATCTAACTTTTCATGAGTTTAAATAAAATTGGGGTGGTGTCATTTTGATTTATGTTAATAGATACCTCTTCTACCGCGCCTTAGCTTGTGGTGGTGGTGTTATTTTGAGTTTAATTTTTTTGTTATTGGGCTCTTACTTCTTAATAAATTTGAGGTAGGTAGCCTATCATTTTTTTTTTGAAAAAATATACCATTATCACAAAAATATGAAAAAATAAGTTGAAACTTGAAAATATATGCCATTTGAATTAGTATATTCTTTTGCTGATCAGGGCGAGACAGGTGGTGAGAGACGGAACAATATGTAGCATCACTCAATTCCGTACTATTTAAATTTTTTTAAGCGAGATCAATAAGTTTGAATTTTTTTTTTAATTTTCATAGTGCAAGAAGCGGTTCATTGTGAAAGTTGGACTCTATCATAATCTTGAAAAAGTTTATGTTTTAGAGTTTCTCAGTATTCATATTACATTCAGTGGTTCAAGTTGGATGATTTTTGAGTTTTAATAATACAAGAGGCAGCTCATGATGAAAGATAGACGTTATCATAACCATGCAAAATATCACATGTGAGGTTTTTCCAGTATTTAGATTACACTCAATGGTTTTTACTTTTTAGCTGATTTAAAGTGATCCATTCGAGTGCATAATTTGAATATCTTATTTGTTTCTCATTGACCTTTGTGCAGTTTCTTCTGAATTGTGCCATCAACATTGGGAAACAAACTCATAATCTGGATTGGGTGCCTTCAAAATTCTTAAAATTAATTTTGGGCCTTGTCCAAGAACTTGAAGTAGCTCAGGAAAAATTTAATTTCCATGCTGCTGGAGACAGGAATGGCGTAGGAGTGGGTGTGTCTGATGTGTTTGTAACCTTTGGTGGTTTAGAAAAGTTCACTAGTATATTGGTAGGTAAAAAAATGGTTATCACTTTTTTTCTTTTATATATATATAATGATGGATGAAAAGAGCAAGCTTCATCTTTTCAATATCCAGGTGGAAGTTGTTTCATTTGCAAAGACAGTTTGCTCAATATTCTGGTTAAGGCCTATGGTATCAGATGTTTTACCACCTTCTGTTAGAGGGAAGCTTGGAGGACCAAGTCAAAGGCGGTTGGCTTCTTTTACAACTACGTCTGTGTTGCAAGCTGTGCGTTATTATTAATTATTTAATTTTAAATATGCTGCATATTTGCTCAATGTATTCCAATGGGGCAGATTCATTTATCTCCCTTTTCCATTTGTTTTTGACAATTTATTAAGAATTATGCTTATGCCAACATATATTTACTCTGCTTCGGTTATTCTAAATGAGTTAATTTTTACTGGTCTCGTTCTTAATATGTTGACTTTTTTTTTTGGCATTTATTGTGATATGTTTTTCATGACAGAGCAGGTGGAATATTAACACATGTTGGTGCTAACATATTAGTTTTACTTAATAGCAGAATCTCATGCATTCCTTTTTTTCTTAAAACTTTTTATAACTTTTGAGAATACATGGGCACCATATTTGCGAGGAGCTGCCATTACATGACATAGTAATATGCTTCTCAAAGTCTAATCTGTATAATAGTTGATTGAGGTGGATGTTTTGCATGATAACTTTTATTGTCATCTGCTTCTTCCTATGCAAAAACAACTATGATCAGTTTGCAGCTGTAATATGTCATTCTATTTGTTATACCCTTTTTTATTCTACTACTACTAAATTCCTTCTTCCTGATAAATAGACGTGGCTTCGGTTCAGATTATCATTAATTACTTTAATATTGTCGTCTTTCTTTTAACAGATTCTATCCATGAAAACCATTGCTTGTATCTCATCATGGTGTTCGAAGTTGGGAAAAGATTTTTTTGTTGATTCTGCCCATACCTTTTTGTGGAGTTTTTGTTGGAAAGTTATTCTGTCTTCACCATGTGATTCCGAGGTATATTCTAATCAATGGATTTGTCAGTTAACAAATATGCATGCAATTTGATTGATGAAGTGCTTGTTCTATTGGATATACGTGAAAATGGTCATTCTATTCTGTTGGCTAAACTTATTCCAATTTCCCAGGATAGACTGGAGCAGAAATTCGCCTCGCAGCATATGAAGCACTAGCACCTGTTCTGAAAGCATTGTCAACCACGTTTTCTCTGGTTGATTTTGACCTGCTCATGGCCTACAATAGATCAGCATTGGCTAATGTCGAAGGCGAGCCTTTGCTAGACTATCTGCTTCTCAATTTTCTTAAGAACATTAATGAGCTCCTTACTGTGGAGCACTTGGCACGAAGTCGGCGAGCAGTTCTGATGAACTGGAAGGTAACATTAGATGCTGTAACATATTGTTTTGTATGTTCCCTTATGATTTATCAACTCTTGTTTGGAAGGTATTTCCTATGATATTTAACAAGAGCATCTGTGTTGATTCAGTGGCTTTGTTTGGACTCTCTGCTGTCTATCCCTTATCATGTTATTGAGAATGGAGTTTACCTCAGGAATGCGTTGCCATTCTATTCAGGGTCCACTGTCAGAAATATTTTTGTGGATGTTGTTGAGAGGTAAATGCCAAAGAATTCTCTATGAGACCATGATGTGCTGTTTTATTCATGCAAATCTTTTATTGTTTCTGTTGTTGACCGTGACTTCAATGTGTGAACAACATTGCTGATTTATGATTGTGTCAAACTTTTACTATAATTAACTTTTCCTTGGTGGGTTCACAAACTATTTGACAGATCCAATTGGTTTATTTTGTTCAGCTTGAGTTTATTTTTGACAATTATCCTAATATTCTTAGATGACTGCATTTTTATAGTATGGTTTCTTATGCAGGACCCACCATGTCAAATAGCAACACCATTGCTGAGTACTAGATATGTAGATCTTACTCTAATGGAAATCACCTAAACTTTTTTAAAGTTTGAGGAAAACCAGTCCAAATTGTCATTGGGTTGGCATCATATTAATTTTTAAAACTTGTTTTCATTAGTTATGTTGGTGCTTGATATGTCTTTTGTTGGTCTATAGGAGTGAGGAAACCCTTTTGGATGGTATTTGATATCGAATATTAGAATGATAAGCTAAATTTAATAAACTGATTTTTTTTTCTCTACATTTTCAAAATCCATGAATGTTATTAAATGCATTTAACATAGCAGTTGAAATCGCATTTATTGAATCCAGTTTCTGATTTGTTGTTTTTTAGTTTTTCTTACCAAGTTAGTTTCTCAGTTCAAATAAACTAATTTACAGCCTTGAGAATGCTGGTGAAATTGCTGTTCTGCCAATACTAAGAACTGTCAGATTGATACTGGGGCTGCTCTGTTCTGCTAGAATGAGTTCAGCGGTCTCCTCATGTAGTGGTGTGAATGTGCAGGTGTGTTCTCCCCTAAAGTTTTTTGATTTATATGCCAATCTGCATATGGTATTCAGAGTATGTATCAGATGTCTAGAATGATGGCTTCTATTATATTTTTTTAAAGAGCATATAAAATAAAAGGCCAAGGCTCTGTCATTTGAAACACAAGAATGCCGTACATATTTATAGTAAAATTCAAGACAGCACTCTTGAATATTTACTACATAAGATACCTCAGGAACTTCTTAGTTTCTCCATCTGAAGATGGATTTCTCCGTAGTACAAGCATTTTAAATTATGCTTGAAATCTGATATTTTATCTAGAGCCTTCGGTCCGTTACTGCACTAGCATCAGAAGGTAGGAAGGATGTCTCATGAAATAATCCAATTTTTTTTTTGTCTGCTGAGATCTTTGGAATTTGTTTAATTCCTGTTTCTGCTACACACATATATAGAGGAAGAGAATATGCAGTAAACTGTATCTAAGTTTTCTGCCCGACTTTTAAACAAAATATACAACCCAGATTGTTTCCCCTTTACCTTTTTCTCTTCTCTCTCCCTCACCTGAGTGATGGATGCTTCCACCACCTCCGCTTCACTCCGTCTGTCTTTCTTTCTCCCAACCCAACATGATCCCCATTGGAAAATTCAAACCACCCCCCACCCAAAAACACACATACACACTTCTTCCTCTCACCCTACACTCATATTCAGCGACATCTTTGTCGTCATCTCTCTCGTCACACCCCCACTGTCCAATCCTTCTCCTCTGAGACCAAGCTCTTCGAGGCCTGATCATTTTGGTCATTAATTGGTTCATCCATGTGGTTGATCTGAACGATGGAGGAGGTCAGAGGGGGAGGGAGGAGGAAGAGATGAGGTTGGTTGTTTTTTTTGTTTTTTGTTTGGGGGGAGGGGGTGGGAAGAAGCGGAAGGGAAAGGGGAGGGGAGGATGTGGGGCACAGAAGAGTGGGAGTGAAACAGAGGGGAACATGCAGGTCAGGAATCTGGCCGTCTAATCACATAAAACCATCGAATGGATGGTTCACAAGGCGAGGGCAGTAATTGAATCTTCAGTAAGCATACTGCTGATTCCTTTTTCTCGTGTGTGTATGTGTGTGTTGTTATCCTCATGTGAACTTTCCAGAATTGTCATAGGCATAAACTTTAATTCCCTTATTCCTTTCCTTTTTTTGGCAGATGATGCTCCAACTGGTACATTCGTCCTGGATATTGCATAGCAGCTGCAACAAACGTAGAGTTGCCCCTATTGCTGCCCTACTATCTTCTGTCTTGCATATGTCAGTCTTCAATGACATAAGCATGCATAAAATGACTGACAATGGGCAAGGTCCATTAAAATGGGTAAGTTCAAATCATCTGCCTAGTTCAATTTATTCTGTTCATGGGTTCATGAAATTATATTCTTTACTGAAATGTATTCTGATGGTTGGTACATTAACAGCTTTTTCTTGAACAACTTGATATATAATATTTGTTTGCCATACCTTGGTAAATGAGAACATTGTTGCGAATTTATTATTTTCATATTAGAACAAGGTCAAAACTGGCACATTCCTTTGAGGCTTTGTGTTATTTTCATGCTTTTGTTTGCATTGTTTTACATCCTTTTTCTTCCAACCTCCCAATTTTTTTCTGTGTTTTCTTTTTTCCATGACTGTCTTTCTCATTTTTTTTATATATATTTATGTTGGTTGTTACATATGCTGATATGCACCTCACTTCGTCTTTTCATTTTTATTTTATTTTAAAGATTTCTTTTTTTCTTTCTTCTTTCCTTCTATTCTGCTGTTCTTCTTTGTTCTTTTTGTGCACCCTTTCACTTTGATTTTGTCATTTTTACTCTCTTATCTCTCCGTCCTCTCTCCTTTTCTATTGCCATATATTTTTATTTTGCCTTTCATCCCCCCGCCCCCCCCTCTTTCCTTTTTCTCATTACATTTTTTTTCTCTTATACCCATCAACTGACCTTAGTCCGGGGCAGTGAAGACCTTATTACCTGTCAATTCCCCACCTTTCTCGTTTTTTGTGATCGATTATTCATGCTTTGCTACTCTGTGCAGTTCATTGAAAAACTTCTTGTTGAAGGTGTTAAAAGTCCACGCACCATACGTCTTGCTGCTCTACACTTGACAGGATTGTGGCTTTTATATCCAAGAACATTAAAGTATTACCTGAAAGAGTTGAAGCTTCTATCTCTTTATGGCTCTGGTATTTACCAATTCATGTCTCTTGGTATGTTGGTTTATGTAAAAACTGTCGTGTCAGGATCATCTACTATGATTAATTATTATGTGATTTCCCTAGTGGCTTTTGATGAGGATTTTGAGGCTGAATTAACTGAAAGTCATGATGCAAGAATGGAGGTGTCTATGCTAGCTCAAAGTCCTGATGCTGAATTCACTGAGGTACGCAGAGAGAAATTTGTGTAGAATTGTTGTTTCAGCAGGCATTTTCTTTGAACTTTAATTAATTAATTCTATGCTCTGATTTTTTTTCTTATGATTTATCTCACCAAATTCTCGATGGAGGA
The DNA here is from genome assembly GCA_030737845.1 of Acorus calamus. NCBI lineage: Eukaryota > Viridiplantae > Streptophyta > Magnoliopsida > Acorales > Acoraceae > Acorus > Acorus calamus. The sequence goes on along the minus strand of CM060877.1, from coordinate 21,232,934 downwards.
TACATATATGTATAATAGCTTAATGTGTGCGTGTATAAATTATACATCTATTTTAAAATATTTAGCCTGTCAATTTTTCACTCAACCTCCAAATCTGATCTGACCTTAACACCAACCGTGGCGTATGGGTTGGATGTAAAGGCTGCCTATCAGCTCTAACCCTCCCAATATCAGATTAACTTGAAATGGGTCAAGTTCAAGTTATAGAGTCGGACCTTTGCACATCCTCATGATGCTGTTTCTCTTCACACTGATAATAATACTCCAATTTGTTTAACCTCACATATTTAAGTAAATCTTATCACAATTGTGTGGCCTAATCCAATATTGTAGATTGAGCTGATTGGGTGATTCAATGCTGCTGAAACTTTCACCTGAAATGGTTGCTTCTCTATCAACCAATTGACCTGCCCAATCATTATTTTTGTTTTAAATAAAAGGTGGGATGTCCACCAGTTTCATTAATTGGACATCCAGCAAACAAGAGATAAGGTATATCTTCACCGCTTTGAATGATCCCTCTATTTGATAACCCACCAGGAACACACTTAGTTATAAATATTCTATCCCTCTTGAGCCCCCACACTTACAATGATATAAATATTCCGTTCCTATTCAAATTGAACTGCTCACCATCCCTTACAGATATGTCAAATCTAATGAAGTATTTGATTATAAAGTGTGTGTATGATGAACACTCTCAGTAACAGTCTGGATTAATCAAATGTTTGGATTAACTACAATGAATAATGTGGAATAGGAAGTCTTTTCTTGTTTTGATTTTAAAAATCAGTAAATTGAATGAACAATAATAACCTGGATGTATCTCCACATTCTACAATTTTTTTCTTGGGCTAATTTGGCTTAACCTGTTAACCCTGAACTGACCTGGCCCAACCCACTGATGGATAAAGTGTTTTGAAAGTGGGGTGTAACCTGTCGACAGTACATGCCTGTGTTGAGCAACCGACAGGCGTACAAACGAGTTGTGGATCAGGTCCCAAGCGACTGAGGTCTTAGGCAAACCCAACAAAACCTGACCCAACCCATTGACATGCGTATACCTGTCTGATTTCCTGATGTCTGTAGGTGAATTCCTGCACTGTGCAGTTTTGTGTTGTAAGATACAATGAGTCTCCACAATCTACCTATTCCTTAAATACACCTCTAGAAAAGTATCGAAGGATTCCAAGAATACTTTGAGTTATCTAATACACTTTTTCTTGAGATGAAATACTGTTTCTGAGTAATTTACAAGTTTTTATGGAAAATGAATTTCAATTTTTTCTTGAAATGAGATTTTGATGAGGATATCATTTGACACGGAAAATTATTTTATCAGGTTTTTATCAATACAGAGATGTATGCCCGTGTAGCCATTGCTGTTCTCTTTCATAAGCTAGCCGACCTGGTTGAGATGAAAGTTGAAGATGGAAGAAAAGATGCTCAAGCTGCTCTCCATTGTGGAAAGATGTTTCTGCTAGAGCTTCTTGAATTTGTGGTATGTTAGTGGAGTTCGATCACAAAATCACTTGTTTAATGGTCTATAATTGAAATAGTAGTTGCTTTATTGATTGTGCCCGTTCGAAACTACATGAATTTCCACATCTTCATTTAATTATGCTTGTACTTTTTCATGGCCAATTTTAGTCCTATGAACTTGGGCGATCAATCTAAGCATGCATTCAGGCAATGCTTTATTTTTCATGTATTCATATGCCTTCTCAGCTGCTGATACTATCCAATGACATGATAGCTCGAAAAACTTAAGGTGTATGATCCTGTGTTTTTCTTATCTGGGGTTCCTTTATGTTTGTGTTCAAGAGCAGATATATGTGAATATTAATACTTTGTATGGGGGGCAGTAGGCAGTACTGTCTGGTTGGGGCTTTCCTGTGCCATACTTGGATGCTAGGTGATGATTCGTCAAACATTTCTTTGAATTGGTCAATTGTTTCTGTCATATAGGTGATGATTTGTCAATCATGTTTAAATTCGTGTGCTGGAGTTTCTTAAAAAAAAAGTGTGCCCGGAGACTCTCACTGCCTTTCCTTTTTTTCCCCCTTCTTCTTTTGTTGTTTATTGACACCTTTTTTCATGCAAGACCAAATATTTTTTCCACCATGACTGACTAGATTTCTTACTGTTATCCTGTTGCATGGGCTTTAATTGAACTGTTATGATCTAACATGATCTTTGTATCCATTAACACAGATTAATGATAAAGATCTTGCCAAGGAGCTTTATAAAAAACACAGCGCAGTGAGTATTCAATCTCAAGTAGTGTATGTTTTCTTCTCTTTATATTCTCTTTGTTTTTTTTAATTAATGGATACCCATATACTTTTAACAGATCCATAGACGCAAAGTTCGTGCTTGGCAAATGTTATGTATTTTGTCACGATTTGTTGACGAAGATGTAGTTCATGATGTCACATCTAAGTTGCATATATGCCTATATGTAAGGGGATCTTCACTTTATCTCTCTCTCTTTCTCTCTTTATTTTTAATTTCCATATATATGTCTATATATATATATATATATATTTTCTTTTCTTTTCTTTTGTGCAATATATGTTCTAGCTGAGCTTGTAATTGGTTTATCTTTTCATTAATAGTGAAAAGTTACTGGTGACTATCATTTATCAGTATCATACATGATGATGATGTAAAGTTAACTTATATTATTGGTCTACCAAATAAAATGTTGTTAATCCAAATTTTTTCTCAATCTTCCAATGTCATTTCGTGTTTTGGTGCCAATAAAGGCTTTTCTTTTCAATTTTAGTTTAAAAGGAAAATGTATTCCATGTATAACTTCTTCTTTTTTTCTTCCAAATCAAGGTGTCTTGCAGGTTGTATTGGTTCCTTTAGGATATTGCGATTCTATATACAGCTTCATTTGGGCATTGAAAATTGAGGCATTAGTTCTTTTGGCAACAAACTTCATGCTTGCGATGATATAGTTTTTATGTAGGAAAACAAATGTCTCATAATTAAGTAAATTTTAGCATTGGAATAGCTCTAACATTATATTTGAACATGTTATTCTGTAAATAATTTTAATATAAGGATGCAATCTTCTAAATGTACACATTGTACATCATACTATATAATAACTCTTTTTAATTTTCCCTTTTATTCTTGTAGAGAAACAACTTGCCAGCTGTTCGACATTATATAGAGACTTTTGCAATACAAGTTTATCTGAAGTTTCCATCGCTGGTATGAATTCATGCATGCAAGAATGTTTGCTTGTTTAATTTCTTCTGCTTCCCAGTCAATATTGAGCAAAATTTCTCTAGTACATTATTTGCATCTCTAGCACCCATATTTGTGGCTGTACTTGAAATTGATTGGCACTTCATGTCCATGTTCTTTGAAATGGCACTCCTCTTATCTGTTTTGTAAGTAGCGCACTCCTCTTTTCTTCATGTCCATGTTCTTTGAAATGGCACTCCTCTTATCTGTTTTGTAAGTAGCGCAAAACCAATGCTATCTTATGGTGTAGTAGTATTGATCTAAAATCTTAAAGAAATATTGGGTTGTTGTGAGAAAATTCTCTCCTACTTTGAATGTTGTTTTCCTATTGTGTATATTTTAGCAGATCAGTATTAATAGTGGCAACTCAACACTTCCTTTGTGGAGAACTTTGAAGTTGAATATTTGACCCACCTTATTGGCCGTGGGTCATTCCACCTTGTGACTGTATCTCCTGGAATGAGACTTTGGATTTCTATGTTTTTTTTTCTATAGTATTTTTTAGGTTCAAATCTATGCAGTTAAAGATGGTTACAGTTGGGAATTCACCATTTAGCCATCCACATTATTTCATGAACGAGCACCTTGGTCATAGGTTTGGATGATATGTATAACTGGAATCATATTTTTAAATAATCCTAAAGTATGCCATACACATAATGACATGAAACATTCTGAAATTTCAGGGCATCATAGCCTGCAGAAGTAATTAAATTAAAAGGTTTGGAAAACCTTTTGGAATAAGTGTTTCATGGTTACCTTCATTTTTTATCTTTATTTTTTTATTTTCTTGTGAGAATCCCTACCTTGATATATCAGTTTTTACTTGGCAATTATTTGTCACTCCCCCTCATAACATAGATTGAGATTGCTACTTATGATTTTTGCAGACTGAGGAACAGTTGATCCCAATTTTTCATGACTACAATATGAGGCCTCAGGTAGAATGATGGTTACATAGGCCTCTCCTTTAGCTTTTTTTTTTGTTGTTGGTAAAAATGCAGTCAATTCTGTGATGTTAACATCGCTTACATTCACTGCAGGCACTTTCATCTTATGTTTTTATTGCTGCCAATGTAATTCTCCATGCCTATGACTTGCCTGTTCAAATAAAGCATCTGAATGAATTACTTCCCCCAATAGTTCCATTTTTGACATCTCATCATCACAGTTTACGCTGTTTTACTCAGGTAAATACTTGTGTGTCATGAAGATTCAGGTGTGCTTTTATCTACACATGTAAATAGAGTTCTGATTTATTGATGCTGAATAATTCTTCCCTTTTACATTGTATTGCAGCTACTTGTTTACCAAGTTCTTTGCAAATTAACACCAGTCTTGGAATTCAACAATTTAGAGGCTCTGCCATTAGAGAAGAAGTGCTTCATGGACTTAAGATCGTATTTGATGGGAAATACTGAGTGTGTAAGGTGATATCACATGTTTGTTATTGCAAGCACTCCTGGTGTGTATCCATATTTAATATTATTTATTTCATTGGAGAACTTCAGAATTAAGCTAGAAGCTGCATCTACATGGATGCAACTATAAGAAGTTTCATATGCAATATCCTGTCCTCCTGATTTTCAATTGATTAAAGTTCATTTGTTGAACAAATGAATGGGCAGGTTCCTTAGAAATGTCTGTGGAGTTCTTACGTATGAAAACTGAAGAATCAATTTGCAAATATGAATTTGTTTACAATTTGGACATCAAGGGCCAGGAAAGGGAAATATACAACATTAGACTTCTTAAAGCTCAGATATTCACCTTTTTTTTTACAACCCAGTTGCTTAATATTCTTTTGTTTGGCCAGTATATATTTGTGCAATATCTCTAGTAAATCCTATCCTTATAAGAGACTTCTTTGTGTTTCTATAGTAATTTGACTGTGTTCATTCCAGGATAAGGACATCCATGGAAGGGTTCCTTGATGCTTTTGATCCGAAGACCTCAGCTTCCCCTTATGGAATTTTCACTGCTCAGAATGAGGTACTAGTTATGTGAGTTGATTATCATATCCACAAGACTGTACACGCGCACGACTCTTAAACTTACCCATCAACATCATTGTGGTCCATAATAATTTTATCTTTACCCATCAAGGCATCTGGATTTGAATGTGTGACGACTTCTCTCATGGAGCGTGTGATTACCTTTTTAAATGTAAGTTTCATGCAGTTTATACATCTCCCCCCCCCCCCCCCCCCCCTTTAAAGTACCCTAATGTGTGCTATTTGTAGACTAGAAATCCTAACTCAAGAATGTTGCAGGATGTTAGAGAGGATCTTAGATGTTCCATGGCTAAGGATGTCATTAACATAAAGAATGAGTGCCTAGCAGTTGGAGATACCAGAGAGTCTCTAAAGGATGATGCAAAGAGTTTATCTGTGGAATTTTCTAATTCTATATCTGTGGATTTTCAAAAGAAAGCCACTCTTCAGAAACATGAGAACCTGACGGAATATGATGGTGCTAGTTTTTCTGTATGTGGCTTCAATTTTCCAAGACTATCAGGTACAACTGAACATCAAGGATCTGTTTAATAAAAAATCTTAAGGGGAGTAGTTTATTTTGCAAACTATGCATCTAACAAGCCTTGTAGGTGTCATTTCAGCATTTGAAAACCATTCTAGTTTTTTAGTCACTTGTAAAAGACTGAAATGAAAAAAATGGAGTTGGGAAGGTTATTAACTTTTCCAATTTTTCGGAAAAAAATGTATCTTTTTTTCTCAACGATGTATTTTTTTAATGGATTCAGTGCATAGAAGTTGGAACAGTATAGAGTGTGGAAACATGATTGTTGTTTATATGAGCACACTAATTCTATGTATATAAAAGCCTTGGATAAATATAAGGGATGAATAAAAAATTCAGATTTTACTCATTTGGTATCTGTTTACAATTGTGTGCCTATCCATTATCAACATTTGCAAATATCCTGATTATATAATTTAACACAGATAGCAAGTACCACAAAAGGGAAAAATTAAATGGCTGATAAATTTTAGTAAATTACAATTTTTTTTATACTATGGGTGTGTTTGTGTTAAAGGGAAAGTGAAAAATTTTCCTTTGACCATCCAAAAATCTAGAATTTGTGTCAAACAATGGAAAGAAAAAAAAATTTCCATCATTTCCCCCCCCCCCCCCCTATTATTTAAAAAAGTGGGAAAACTTTTTTCCTTCCCATAGGTGAGAATTTGAGAGAAAGTAATGGAAATTTTTTCCACTACATGCACAAACGAAAGTTGGTCAAAGGAAAAATGTTTTACTTTCCACCACTTTTCCTTTGACTCATTCTCCCACTTTCTTTCATTTTTCCTTCAGATTTGTGCACAAACACACCCTATGTATGTTCGGTGCAGAAATTCCAAAATATCTTCTGCTCTAGTCAACAAATAAATGAACTTAGGAATTGGTGTGGGTGAACCCTGGTATATATTACACCCACATCTGGTATAATATCTGACTCCAGTGCCTAAGCAAGAATGGTATCCAAGTATTACTAAGTTTAGATGTTACATGGAAGATTAAAAGAATTAAGGTGGAATGAAAAAGTTCATTTTTCTTGGTGAAGGCTCTTATCATGTTATCTGTGATCTTTTCATTTAGACAGGGGAAGCTCAAATTGTGCCACTAAATCATGATTTGTTCCAACTTTCAATGTTAATGGCAGATATGGAGAAAGAAGATGAGCTTCTCAGTATGGTGTTGCACTCTAGAAGCACGGCTATAGAAAAGATAAGAGAAAATAGGCAGCAGCTTATCCTTGTAGCATCACTGCTTGATCGCATTCCTAATCTTGCTGGATTGGCGCGGACCTGTGAGGTCTGATTTAATGCAACCCATCTGTGTATTTGTCAACGTCTTGCCTAATATTCAACCCGATTTTCTACGCATCCTTGTGTGTGATTGTGTTTGACATACTTTCAGGTCTTTCAAGCAGCAGGTCTGGCTGTCGCTGATGCAAGTATTGTGCATGACAAACAATTCCAACTCATCGGGTAAAATGCATGAATTATGATACAGCATAGTCTTATAATCCCAGATTATGTGGTTTAAAACGATGCTGAGGCTTGATTTCAATGTGATATTCTTTTTATCGCATAATTATATGGTATCAATGACCTTTTGCTTTCAACTCTGGTTACTTTTGCTTGACCAGAGTCACCAGACCAGATCCCCCTCCCTTTTCCCTTCTGGAAAGAACTAAAATATGCGGTGGCAATGGACATTCTGATGACATACCATATATTCGATGAATCCTAAAATATAGTTTCCATTGTTAATTTTTGTTTCAAAACTTCTTTTCCAATTGTGGTTATTGTTGAAAAACACTGAACTTTTGAAGCTGATCCTGCCCTTTGTAATTTTTGCCACAAATTTATCTCAAAATCCTGCCACACCTATGCAGATTCTTGTCTGTTCCCCAGAATCCCTCATTTATACATCTTGTAGACTCTCTCATTCTTATATCTATTTTTTCTTCGAATGTAATTACTTTTCAATCACATTCATCGGAACAAAGAGAGAAAGAAACTTGCTAAGGAAAAGTGGATGTTTGATGTTCACCTATATTCAACTAGCTATTTGTCAGGGTTTATGTTTGTTATCGGTTCCATTGCATGTTCTTTAATACTTTTTAGTCATTTAAAAGAAGTTAAAAAGGAGAGGAAAAGAAATAAAAATGGAAACCCGACAATCTGCAAGTGATGCTCACTATAACTTGATATCTTATTTCCTGCTAGGGTGACTGCTGAGAAGTGGGTTCCAATCATAGAGGTTCCGGTTAGCACCATGAAAATTTACTTGGAGAAGAAAAGACGTGAGGGTTACTCCATCTTAGGCCTGGAGCAGACTGCGAACAGCACACCCCTCGACAGATTCTCCTTCCCGAAAAAAACAGTAAGTTGTGCTCAGTGAAACATCATTTTTCTTCTTGGCCCCAATTAACGTCCATTGACCTTCCATTCATGAAATATGTGTTCAGGTCCTGGTACTCGGACGTGAAAGGGAAGGCATACCCGTCGATATAATCCACATTTTAGATGCATGCATTGAGATTCCTCAGCTTGGCATCATCAGGTCACTAAATGTTCATGTTAGTGGCGCCATTGCCCTCTGGGAGTATACTCGGCAACAAAGAACCAAGCATCATTGACGCAAGAGAGCACAATTCATTGCTGCAATTGCATTTAATCATGTTATATCATTTTTTCCAATGTTGTGGTGACCTGCTGTAAAGCCTTCCCTTTCAACAGAAAAGAATAAAGAATTGCTTGGTTAGGTCAGCCTAATCAGTGCCCTCTTTTTTGGGTGAAAATGAAAAAGGTGCTGGTTAGAGTTTACCATAAGAATACATTTTTAATACACTCATTCTCATTTAGTCATGTTATATCATTTTTTCCTATGTTGTGGTGACCTGCTATAAAGCCTTTCCTTTTACAAAGTGATGGTAACAGAAAAGAATAAAGAATTGCTTGGTTAGGTCATCCTAACCAGTTCCCCTTTTTTTGGGTGAAAATGAAAAAGGTGCTGGTTAGAGTTTACCATAAGGATACATTTTTAATATGCTTTATCGCACGCATGCATATGGTAGGTACAGGAGAGAGAGGGAAGAAAAAACTTGTTCCAAAATGGGAAATGCATGAATGATGGGTGTGTTGCATGAAAATTCTGTGTTTACTATAACCCTAGCAAACAACAGAGCTTAGAATTATTTTATCCCATCTTTGTACCTACCATAAATCCACACAAAGATGAAGGGATGAGAAAATTATATGTACTTGTAACAATGCAGGAGAATCACCAAAGTGAATAGACTCTGCTGTCTTCATCTTGTCGTGGTTGGTATCCATTGGTATCCATGGCTGCCTTCATCATCATCTTCATCTCTCTCATCAGTGCTTCCCTGCTGGAGGCAAAGGTCTTCATGTTGCTCATGGAGGGTGACCCAATGGTTTCTCACAAAGCCAAACAAACTCCTCCCCTGTTAGTGTTTTAAAAGCAATTGTCAATATTGTTTCTCTTTTTGGTTCCCTCATCATTATTTTAAAGAAATTATTTTTATAGGATCCATGAAGATGTTAACTTGTACAAGGAGAGCATGGTAGCAAAACACGACCTCTTCTTAGACTCTCTTCTCCAAAGAGAGTCATACACAAAGCTCTACAGCTACACTCATTTGCTCAATGGCTTTGCAATCCACACCACATCTGAAGAGGTACATTGGAAATTTTAAAATTTTTTTTTTCATTAAATGATATGTTACCTTACACTCCACTATTAATCCTCTTGCAGGCCATCGAAATCCTACGCAGTGCGAGAGGGGTGCAAGCCGTGCACGAGGACGTGAAGATGGAGAAGCTCACCACGCACACGCCGGACTACCTCGGCATCCCGTCCTCCGTGTGGCCCTCGCTAGGCGGGGCGCCGCACGCCGGCGAGGGGGTGGTGATAGGCATGATAGACACCGGCGTCAACCCGCACCATCCGAGCTTCTCCAATGAAAGGCATCCCAAGCGGCACATACCAACGGTAGTAAGCGTGTCAACAGAGTGGATACAAAAAGGACAGGCATGTATATTGATATCTGAGCTGAATATCTAAAAAAATAAATATATTTGTATCTCAGAAAAACCATATTCGAATTCCGATAACTAAATATTTAGATATAGGCATAGAAAAAGACTTGCACTAATCCATAAATATGTATATGCTAACAAAATAAATAATAATATGCTACTAGTTTGCATTTGCATGGATATTTTTCGAATATTATTTGAGATATGGATAAGGTTTTTTTTTATATATATTACATAATAATAACAAATATTTTTTGAATAATTGACAGGTTTAAACAACAGTTTCAACGGAACATGCGAGACGGGGAGAGGTTTCCCGAGGAGTGTTTGCGGTGGCAAGATAGCCGCCGCCCGATACTTTGCCCATGGGGCGAGAGCCAACGGTGACTTCAACGCCACGCGCGACTACGCGTCTCCATTCGACGCCGATGGCCATGGAAGGCAAGGCCAGTTTAAGTATATGGGGCTCTAGCTTTTGCTGCAATTATAAGCTGACTCTCGATTTTTGTTCTTTCAATCTCCAATAGCCACACTGCAGCGACGGCTGCGGGAAACCATAGGACGCCTGTAACGGTGAACGGTTTCAACTATGGCTACGCAAGTGGTATGGCACCTGGAGCTCAGTGAGTAACTTGTACACGCTAACTTATACACAACACAAGAAAAAAGGGCGGCGTTACATTCAAATTCGTTTCCAGCTCCAATTTCAGTCCTATATATGTCGATGAAAAATTAATGATATATATGCTCACGTTAACAAAGCATATGCTTCAAAAAATTTTTTTTATATTTTTATAAATGCATCAATGCAATTCATTGGAGTATATGTTTCATTTTTTTATAAAAGCTCATACATCTTTAGATGAGGTGCACTATTTTAAAAAAATTTAAAACACATGTACACTGGAATTGAGGCTGGATGTAACATTATCCAAGAAAAAATCATTTTTGTTCTTCAAAAATTCAAATATGTCTCCTTTGGTAGGTTGGCGATTTATAAAGCTCTTTATTCATTCGGGGGTTACATGTCAGATGTGGTTGCAGCGGTCGATCAGGTATAATCTTGTTATCTAATATTTTGAATTATTGTTTAATTCGCATACATAAAAAAATAATTATTATAAACAAGATTCAGATACAAATTAGAAAAAGTGAAAGAATGATATGACATACACTCACTGTGATAGTATAATAACTGCAATAACATAGTTTATTTAAAAATCATATATATTCTTTAAAATGAGGTATATAATTTTGTAAAAGGTGAAGCGTATATTTCAATGAATTGAATAAAAATTTAAAAAATTTATAAAACTGTATTTAAGACTGTGAAAATGACTTGGTTTAACAATGCTCATGAAATAGATTATGTGAAAAAACATAATTACAAAAGAGACTTAAAATATCAATAACAACTTATTTCCACCGATTCAGACACAGCTATACCCACCCATCCCTTGTAAACAAAGCTCCTATACTCCTGTATTCCACTTCTATTATAATACACAAGCAGGGGATTATGTTTTGATACAAGTCATATTGTTTTCAATGTCTCAGGCAGTAGAAGATGGAGTGGATATCCTGAGTCTCTCCATCGGCCCGGCGACCGTCCCGGCAGGCCCCTCCGCCTTCCTCAACGTGCTCGACATCGAACTCCTCTTCGCCGTAAAAGCGGGAGTGTTAGTCATCCAGGCGGTCGGTAACGGTGGCCCGTCATCCACTTCCATCCTCTCTTTCAGCCCGTGGATCGTCAGCGTGGCTGCTGCCGACACCGACCGCAAGTACAACAACTCCGTTGAGCTCGGCAATGGACGGATCCTCCCCGGCTCTGGACTCGCTCGTAAAGCACTCAAATCCTCTCATTCATGAAAAATTTCATATCAGTACATACCGATAAGAATTCCATCAATACATGTGTGCATGTATGGATGAATGACACGCATCAATTTATTAATGAGAGGGACGATTGTTGTCACCCATACACATTCACACACATCCTAATAGAAATGTCATCAATACACACAAAAAATGCAATTGTTGGATTATGATCTTGAATTTTTAATAAAAAATTTCATATCAATACGTACTGACGAGAATTCTATGAGTATATATGTACATGCATGGATGAATAACACGTGTCCATTTTCTAACAAGGGACAGTGACTGTTATCATCCATCCACATCCACACACGTATTGATGATATCTCATCAATACGCACAGCCACCCCGATGATTTGATTTATCGTTCTCGAACTTTCAATGAAGCTCCTACATCCGGGGCGACGCACATCCCGATCGCGTCGGCCAGGGACATCATCCGGCGAAACTCGACCGACATGCTGATGAAACTGGAGGACTGTCAGCGGCCGGAGGTGTTCGCGCGCGGCCTCGCGCGCGGGAAGATCATCATATGCTCGTACACGATGGACTTCATTGACATGTCGGCGAGCGTCTCCGTCGTCGCCGAGACCATGCGCACGATCGGCGCGGCCGGGTTCATACTCACATTGGACACCGATTTCAGCCCCTTTGTACACGCCACCGCCGCCACCCTGAGCATCCCCGTCCCCGGCATCCTATTAGAGACCAATCAAGCCTCTTCGGTGCGTGCGAACCCGATCATAATAAGAGCTTCTACACTTCAAATTTTAAATACGCGCGTTTGTTCTGTGAATGCAGGCCTTGTGGAGCTACTACAACACGAACACCGCGAGGGGCAGAGGCGGACGCGTGAGGCGTTTCGGGGCGACGGCGAGGATCCTCGACGGCCGGCGCGCGGTCTACACCGGGCACGGCCCGGTCGTGGCGTCCTACTCGTCGCGGGGACCCGACGTGAACAACGCGCTCCTCCAGAAGGCCGACGTGTTGAAACCAACCGTCATGGCCCCGGGGACCGACATCTGGGCCGCCTGGAGCCCGAGCAGCGGAGGCGACCCCTTCTGCGTGGGCCAAGACTTCGCGCTCCTCTCGGGCACGAGCATGGCCGCGCCACACGTCGCGGGCGTCGCCGCCCTCATCAAGCAGCGCAACCCGCGCTGGACGCCCGCCATGGTCACCTCCGCATTGTCGACCACAGCAACCGCGACCATCCTCGCCGACCGCGGGAGCTCGCGCGGGCCCGCGGGCCCGTTCGACTACGGCGCGGGGTTCATCAGCCCGGCCCGCGCGCTCGACCCGGGGCTCGTGTTCGACGCGCGCTTCGAGGACTACGTGCGGTTCTTGTGCGCGGGCGTCGGCGTGGACGGGAATTCGGTGAGGCGCGCGGTCGGGATCGGGTGCGAGGACGGGGAGGAGGGGTGGTCTTCGGACCTCAACGCGCCGAGCGTGGTTGTTTCGAACCTTGTTGGGTCGAGGCGGGTGATGCGGAGTCTGACCAATGTGGGGGAAGAGAGGGAGACGTATAATGTGACGGTGCGGGAGCCGAGCGGGGTGTCGGTGAGGGTGGCGCCAGAAGTGTTCGAGGTCGAGAAGGGCGGGGTGGAGCATGTGAGGATCTCGTTGACCGCGACGCGCGCGATCAATGAATTTGCATTTGGAGAGGTCATGTTTGAAGGTGATCGTGGGCATGTTGTGAGGGTTCCCCTGGCGATCTATGTGACTAGTACCATGGGGGGTTAAGAAAGCATTGTCTATGTGACTATTTATGTATCATGTATGTTCCAATAACAATAACTCTAGTTGCTAACTAAAGTTTGGCACTAGCATTATTAACAAAATTTTGAATAAGAACAGATGCATAACATGCATCATTTTTATGTAATTTGGTCTTCACCTAATTTTCATCCATGTGAGGATTTTCAAGACGAGCCCGCAATACATCATTTTGGCGTTGTTCTACTCGTCAAGAGGCCTTAACGTGAACAATGCTTCAATTGAAAATGAAACCGAAATACTTTGGGGCAAGCATTACCTTTCTTTCTTAAGTAAAATATTTACCCTCACTTCAAATCGAAAAGTAGTTGTTAGGGATCCTTTGCAAATTTGCTTGATAGATTAGGTATCTAACTCGACTTTCCAGTAATTATAGAAGACGAGCCTAGAAGGTGAAACTTAGATAGAGGAAGGTGAAACTTAGATAGTTGAGAGGGGAGGAAAAAAAATCAACTATCCCCGTCACTCATATATCCACCACCACCGCCTACAAAAGTTTTGGGTGGTGGGGACAGTAGAGGGAGAGGGAATTGGGAGAGAAAGTGGGCCGGGGAGAGAGAAAGGAAGGGAGAAGGGGGCGGTGAATGAAGGGGGTAGAGGAGGCCGTGGATGGGGCCAAGGAAGGGGGAGGCGGGGAGGGCGACAACATGTTGAGGAGGGTGGGGGGGGAGAAGCCTGGAAGGGAAAGGGGAAGAGGGAGGGAAGAGAGAGAGAGAGATCCTCCGCCCTCTCTATCCTCTGTCACCTCCCCCTTCTAACACCCCTCTTCTCTCTCTCCCCCTTCTCCCCAGCTCATCTGATCTCCTCTGCCCACTGCCCCCTTCGCCAGCCACTCCCCACCGCCATCTCCACTCTCTCTTCCCTATTATCCCCACCACACAAAAAGAATTTGTAAGAGGTGGGGATAGAGAGAAGGGTGGTGCTTATCGTGATATATTAGTGGGAGTGTCCATTTTTAAAAGAATCATCCACCAATATATCTTTTTCTAGACCACAAGGCACCCGTGACAAACACATTTAACTGTTCAATGTCATCCTCAAATCGCTGGCTATTTATTTGTTTAACATGTTCAACAATGGCTTGGGTTAGTGAATTCTCTGTTTCAGATATCTCTTCTGAATAAGACATTTGGTAACATTTTTCTTTTGTTGTTTTTTTAACTTTCTCCCCCTTCCTTGCATATTCCTTTCAGACATTTGAGACTTTGGTTAGAATGAAATCAAAGTAGCATTCGTCTACATATTCAAAAAAAAAAAAAAAAACAGTGGTCTATAATCAATTGGAGCTTAAACACTAATGCATCACACAAAACGTTTATGCATTCAATTGTTGACTCTAATTTAATACCTCAATCAACGGTTATAACTAAATTTCACTAGTGAAAAAATTTAATGCACTTTTCAAAACATTAAGCCCCGTTTGGTTTCGTGTCATTTTGGAATGGAATTTGATTTCATGTGAGATTACCAGAAAAATGTATAAAATTCAGTGTTTGGTTGGTGATAATCTTGATGGTAATTGTGTGTCCCATTGAAATTAGAATCAATACATGTGGAAAAATAGAGTGAAATCAGATTCCTACCATTTGTGGTGGTAATCTCAAATCCCATTAGGAATCCTAAATTAGATTACTATTATACCATTTACAAATTAATGAAATTACTATGTATATCCCTTCTAAAATAAATAACATCCTCTTCTTTTTTTCCCGCCACCCATAAAATGTGTTTATATAGTCATTTTAATTTTTTAATTAAAAAATTATGTTATAATTTTTATATGTGATGTGAAAAATCTTAACTATGTATTAGATATTAATTTATATTTTTAAATTTATTTTTATTTTGTAGATGGGTTTTGATATTATTATAATTGGTATAATATGTGATGTGTGATGTGGGTTTAGGCCTAAAACAATACATCTGAATCCTAACTAATAAAATTTGTTATTTAGTTTTTAGGGGAGTTCATAATATTCAACTGATTTAGAAAAATTACTATTATTATATGTTTAATTACATAATTGGTTATTTTATTTATTTGCATTCATTAAATATTTATAAAAATATTTATAAAATTATTATTATTATTATTATTGTGATATAGTTAAAGAAATAAATTTTACAAGTATATACATAATAGTAAGGTTATTTTAGACATTTAAATAAAATTCATATCATTTTCTATGTATGAACTAAACACTTGAAAATGATTCTTTGGAGAAATGCACTAGTGAATTAAACAGTCTGATGGAATCATGATTCTGGTAAAATAATTCCTGGTAAATTGATTCCTAGTAAAGTAATTCTAAAAAAAAAATTGACATGAACCAAACGGTGCCTAAATGCATCTAATGCGAATGAAGGATGTATTTGAACATGAAGTTTTTGTGTGCCTACCATAACCCTAGCAAACACCATGGTTGGGGTTTATTTAATCTAGCTTTGAACCTACCAAAAAAATCACCCAAAGATGATGATGGATGAGACATATATATATGTACTCTTTGACAATGCAAGAGAGTCACCATATTGAATAGGCTCTTCTGACTTCATCATGTCATCAATGGCATCCATAATTCTCTTCATCATGATCTTCATCAGTGCTTCCCTGCTGGAGGCAAAGGTCTTTATAGTGCTCATGGAGGGTGACCCTATGGTTTCTTACAAAGACAAACAAACTCATTCCATGTTAGTGTTTTGAAGTGTGTGTCAATATTTGTGTCTTTGTTCCCTCACAAATCACAATAGGTGTAACTTCTTTTTTATAGGACCCATGAAGATGTTAAATTGTACAAGGAGAGCATGGTTGAAAAACATGACATCTTCTTGGACTCTCTTCTCCAAAGAGGGTCATACACCAAGCTCTACAGCTACACTCATTTGCTCAATGGCTTGGCTATCCACACCACATCTGAAGAGGTACATTGTAGCCAGAGTTTTATCAATTTATCATATGATAGTACTCAATTTTCTCGCATGTTCTAAATAATATTATGATTGGATAACTCTTGTAATTATCAGCTTAATATATTTTTGAAACGGTGCATGTGTTTACTACATTCAAAACCACCTTAGCATCCATTTAGTTTAATTGATCTCATTCGTCACAGTTTAAAATTTTAATTCTAATTGTAGTAGTTGCATTCATAACATTATAAAATAGATATGCACGGGAAAATAGTTTAATTATCTCCACACTTTTATTGTACTTATACAATACAATTTATAAATATATTCATGTATTGTCTGGAATGGAACACTTGTTGAATATCATAGACCATTGGAATCCTGCAAAGCGCGGGAGGAGTGCAAGCCGTGCACGAGGATGTGAAGATGGAGAAGCTCACAACGCACACACCGGACTACCTCGACATCCCGTCCTCCGTGTGGCCCTCGCTAGGCGGGGCACCACACGCCGGCGAGGGGGTGGTGATAGGCATGATAGACACTGGCATTGACCCGAACCACCCGAGCTTTGACGACAAAGGACAACGCCCCAAGCAGGGTGGGCCCAACGGCGGTTTCAACGGAACATGCGAGACAGGACGAGGTTTCCCAAGGGGCGTTTGTGGCGGCAAGATAGCCGCCGCTCGATACTTTGCGCTTGGGGCGATAGCCAATGGTGACTTCAACGCCTCCCGTGATTATGCATCCCCATTCGACGCCGATGGCCATGGCAGGCAAGACTAGTTTGTTGGATCCCATTAATTTTTGTTAGACCTGTTAACATGTATCACCCCACATGTTGAATGTGTGTTTTATGAGATGAAATTCAAATGGATTCCATCTCGCTTTTTTGTTAAAATTCTATGCTTATACTCATTTGTTTCAATTTCCTATAGCCATACAGCAGCTATTGCTGCTGGAAACTATAGGACTCCTGTGATGGTGAATGGCTTCAACTATGGCTATGCAAGTGGTATGGCTCCTGGAGCTCAGTAAGTAACTTATACACTACTGAATGTTGTTTTTGTTGTTGTTGTTGTTTTATGTGCTTAAAATTTTTCAAATATATGTCTCTATTGGTAGGCTCGCGATCTATAAAGCTCTTTATTCATTTGGAGGTCACATGTCAGATGTGGTTGCAGCGATTGATCAGGTACAAGATGTGTTATCAAGATATAATGCTATCCAGATTATTTATAAAAAGGACATGTCATCCAATCAATTTTTAATATGGATGATGATATCAGTTATGTGATTGGTCAATATCAGTTTGGCTCACTGATGATCAATTTTTTTATCATCTAATCATTTTCTTTGTGAATTATTAATCAAGATATTAAATGCATCTCATTAAACAAGATATGACCAGGTTAGGTACTACTATATTTTAATGTTGGTTATTAATGATTTTGGTTGAACTCAAATATTATTAATAAATTGTTGTAATGTTACGATGTTATGACATTACCTGAATATCATGAATTTCATTAATATTAGTGATTTTGCACGTTAAAGTTATTTTCTTGTATTTATGTTTCAAAAATTTTATATGCAAGGATTGTTTTAGTATTGAACCTTACCGCCCACCATTTTTTGTCAGTCCAATTTGGGATGGTCACGTGATTAAAATTTTAACAAAACTTACATTTTAAAAATGTGTGAGATCCAACATTAATTGAATTACATCTCACATTGTACAAGATGGAAACTCTATGTTTTGATATGAGTTGTATTGTCAACAATATCCTTCTCAGGCAATAGAAGATGGAGTCCATATCCTAAACCTTTCCTTCGGCCCGGGGGTTGTCCCAACAGGACCCTCCGCCTTCCTCGACGTGCTCGACATTCAACTCCTCTTAGCCGTAAAATCTGGAGTGCTAGTCGTCCAAGCCATCGGCAACGAAGGCCCGTCTCCAACTTCTGTCCTCTCATTCAGCCCGTGGATCGTTAGCGTTGCCGCCTCCGACACTGACCGCAAGTACAACAACTCCATCGAGCTCGGCAATGGACAATTCCTCCCCGGCTCGGGACTCGCACGTAAGCCACTCAAATCATCTTTTTGATAAAATTTTTCATATCAATACGTAATAATAAAATTCCTCCTATACATGTGTACATGTATAGATGAATAACACGTGTCCATGTATTAGCGAGGGATGTTTGTTAATTCTTTAATGAACACGTGTCATCCATGAACATCCATTCACATACATTTGTTTGTCTAGGTAATTATGTAATAATAATAGTTACATATTTTTTCTCTTTCCATTCGTGTGTATAGATTACCTAATAATATAAAGGAAATGGATAAAATGTTGACATAATAATATACATAAGATAAATAAAACATACTCAAATCCTCTTTTTAACTAAAGATTTTTAAATTAACACGTACTGACACTACAACAAAATAGATTCAAAATATTTGTCACTAAAACTATGTTTTGTTGTAGTGTGATAGAAATTCCATCAATACATGTGCACACGTATACGGACGATTGCTGATTATTTAATAGACACGTGTCATCCATGCACATCTAAATACATATTAATTGAAATCTCATCACTACGTCTAGTGTAGGTTGTTTGATTTCAATTTTGAACTTTTGATGAAGCTCCAACATCTGGGGCGGCGCACCTTCAGATCGCGGTGGCTGGAGACTTGTGTCGACAGAACGACAGTGTCATGCTAATGCAGAACTGCATGCGTGCGGAGCCATTCGTGCGCAGCCTCGCGCGTGGTAAGATCATCGTATGCTCGTACATCGAAATGGAGTACATCACGACGATCGTCCCCGTTGTTGCTGAGACCATGCGGACGGTCGGCGCCGCTGGGTTCATACTTACCTTGGACTATGATCTCAATCCTTCCGCACGTATCAGCCTTGGTACCGTGAACCTCCCCGTCCCTGGCATCGTTCTAGATACTGTTCAAGCCTCTTCGGTGCGTATGAATAGAAAACTATTTTAATATAGATAATAAATAAATAATTTTTGTTAGAAAACGTAGTTATAAAGTTTTTATTAATTAATTGATCATGAATAAATTATGGATAAAATGTGAATAAGAATTTATAAATGTGAAAAAATGATTTATAAGAGGTGATCAACATGTGATTTGATACGTAAGCCTCTCCAACATAGAATAACACAATTTATTTATCTATTCTAGCATAGTTACATCTACTCTTCTTTTTTTTCTTCATTTAAATTATATTTAATAAAAACTCATTACAATTTATTCATGTGGAGAAATAATCAAGTTTTTAGATTTATTCACTTTTATGCTACCCTATTCTCCACCTATTCCGCTACCCAAACCGGGTTTTGAGTGTCTCTCTGTCCGTTTCACACGCGAATGCAGACCTTGTGGAAGTACTACAACGCGAACACCGCAAAGGGCAGAGACGGGACCGCGACGCGCTTCGGGGCGACCGCGAGGATCCTCGACGGCCGCCACGCAACATACACCGGGCAAAGCCCGGTTGTGGCGTCCTACTCGTCTCGGGGCCCCGACGTGAACAACGCCTTCCTCCAGACGGCCGACGTCCTAAAACCAACCCTCACAGCCCCAGGTAGCTACATCTGGGCCGCCTGGAGCCCGAAAGCGAGAGCGATAGCTTCAACAAAGGCCAACACTTCGCGCTCCTCTCGGGCACGAGCATGGCCGCGCCCCACGTCGCGGGCGTTGCCGCCCTCATCAAGCAACGCAACCCGCATTGGACGCCCGCCATGGTCACCTCCGCATTGTCGACCACCGCCCGCGGGCCCGACATCCTCGCCGACCGCGGCGACTCGCGCGGGCCCGCGGACCCGTTCGACTGCGGCGCGGGGTTCATCAGCCCGGCCCGCGCGCTTGACCCGGGACTCGTGTTGGAGGCCCACTTCGAGGACTACTTGCGGTTCCTGTGCGCGGTCCCGGGCGTGGACGGGGAGTCGGTGATGCGCGCGGTCGGGACCGGGTGCGCCGGGCCGACGGGCCGGCCCGCGGACCTCAACGTGCCGAGTGTGGTTGTTTCGAACCTCGTCGGGTCGATGCGGGTGATGCGGAGGCTGACCAATGTGGGGGGAGAGAGGGAGGTGTATAATGTGACGGTGCGGGAGCCGAGCGGGGTGTCGGTGAGGGTGGCACCGCAGGTGTTTGCGATCGAGAGGGACGGGGCGGAGCATTTGAGGATATCGATCCGAGCGGAGAGCGCGATCAATGAATTTGTGTTTGGAGAGATCATGTTGAAAGGTGACCGTGGGCATGTTGTGAGGATTCCACTGGCGATCTCCGTGACTAGTACTTTGGGGGATTGAGAGGGTATAGCCTTCGTCACTAATAATTATGTTGTGTTGTTACAATAACTTTTAAATTGTTATGATTTATGAGAGAGTTTTTTTTTTTTGATGGAAACAGTGGGTCTACGCTGAGATATATTAAGAACGAAGTCCAATATAATTGTATGAAAATAAAAGGTGGTCCGATACATAACATATAGAATTATAGTAGAAGAGATATCTACCAAACTCTAATATTACGCACCCACCACCTATGACAAGACTTTAAAGGTAAAGTTGAATCTGTATTATGTATTAGGAGGGCCGATTATGTGTGGCGAAACGGCAGATGCGGCCTCATTTCAACCGTTCGATCTGGTGGACTCCTATCCGATGGTGGAAATTAAAAAGTCCACGACTGTGCGAAACCGGCTTCACAGGTTGAATTCCCCTCTCTTCACCTCGTCAAAATTTTCCGTTTCTCTCTCTTCAGCCCCCTAAAACACAAAACAAAAGAAACTTGTGAAGTTTCCAATAAAGAACAAACTCTAGATTTGATACCAATAATGAATAAAAAACATACAAATGTGAAAAAAAATAATAAAGAACAAACCCTAGATTTGATACCAATAATAAATAAAAAACTTACAAATCTGAAGAAAAAAAAGAACAAACCCTAGATTTGATATCAATAATGAATAAAAATTACAAATCTAAAAAAAAAGGAGAACAAACCCTATATTTGAATACCAATAACGAATAAAAGAACAAACTTTAGATTCATCATTAAATGCATCATTTAAACAAAGAAATACCAAGTTTTGAGAGAGAGAAAGAGACAGAGAGAGACAGAGCCTCGTACCACTGCGGTGGTGGAGACGAGAGAGGGGGTGCCGTTGGTTGATGAAGGCGATAGCAGGGGAGGACGGCAGGGCGTGGTCGAGGATCGTAGGGCGTGGTCGAAGAGAGGGCTGGAAACTTCAAGCACTGTCTATTTTGTTATTTTCAATTAAATAGATATGTTTATAATATACCTAAAAAAGAAAACTTTCACGTGAGATTTCAAAACAGCATAAACAGCATAACATTTTAAACTAAATTGTTTAATTACTTTTAAAATGAACAACAAAAAGGTGTGGGCTGTATAATGTAAATAGGGTTGGGTTTAACATTTTCTGATTTTCTTAACCAAAGCAAGGGCACACTTTTCAACCAATCACGATTCTACTTCTTAACAATGTCTCCCATAGCAATTCAATACTGTCGATTTTCAATTAATGCAAAACTAAACAATTTAACAAAGAAAATGTTACACTCAGACGTATTCTCAATCAAAAACTAAATCCCTACGTCAGAACTTACGTAATATGAGAAATGGATTGATTTTATAACTGAGTTTAACAATGCTCATTTAACAATTCTACTCTCACACAAACAATATTATGTTAATATGTTGAGAAGTGACCAAAATGGATCATTTCGGAGCGGTTCAGGCCCATTCACCAACTGAACTAACGGACTATCGGATTAGACCGTCATTGACCTCCAACTACTAGTTGGATCAACAATTGGAATAGGTCAACGTATTAATGGGCTGGCACGGTCCGCTCCAATAACTAGTCCAGCTAGTCGTTGAAAAATGAGGCCCCAGACTGGTCCGCTCATCCCGTTTTACACCTCTAACTCTAGTGGAACGGACCAATCAGGTCTGTTGTTGTAACGGACCAATCAGGTTAACCGGGTTGGACCGGGTTCAACAAACCCCATTTTTCAACCTAAAATAGTGACAAAGCCACCCATATCATCACCGTCCATTTTGTCGGTCCTCCAGAAGCCTCCACCGCAACCGAGAATCACGTGCGTCCATTCTCCACTCCCCTCCAAGGACTTGCATTCTTTATTTTTTACCCCAAAAAAATACAGGGTGTAAAACGGAAAAAAACCACGCACGACCGCCGCCGTGAGTGGGTCTAGGTGGAGGTTGAAAGTGGTGGGAGTCGGTGATCGGGTCACGTTAGGGGTGGCGCAGCCTGGGCTCAACTCCCCCTAACATTTATAACCTAATTTAATATTTTTTTTTCGATAAAGACATGCTTTTATTCTCATCTCCGCCGCCTCCGCCTCCCTCACAAACCCTAACCCTAATTCAACCACCATGTCCGCCTCCTCTTCCTCCCCCTCCTCCCACCAACCGACACCTCCACCGCCACCACCACCACCACCACCGAAACCCCCCTCCTCCCGCCGTCCCCCGCCGCCTTGTTGGGCTCACGAGGAGACTCTGGCCCTGATCGAGTCCTACAGAGACAAATGGAACTCCCTCCGCCGGGGCAACCTCCGCGCCGCCGACTGGCAGTCCGTGGCCGACTCCGTCGCCGATCGGTGCGGCCAGGATCCGCCGTCGAAGACGGCCACGCAGTGTCGGCACAAGGTAGAGAAGCTCCGGAAGAGGTACCGCGCGGAGAAGCGTAAGCACCCCAACTCCTCCGCCTGGATCTACTTCCGTCTGATGGATTCCATGGAGATCGGCCCCGTCGTCATCAAGAGCTCCGCCTCCTCCCCCTCCCCCGTCGCCGCCGTTGCCGCCTCCGATGTTGGTGATTCCTCCGATGACGATGTGTCAGACGATTACAACAACACCCGCAGCATCCACCACCTGATGTCGAACGGAAGCGGCGGCGGCGGTCTCCGTTTCAAGATCCCGACCGCCCTCCGATCCAAGATGGTCCCGCCGCCTCCGAGCACCCACAGCAGCCCTTCTCCACCGCCGTTGAAGAGGAGGATGAGCGGCGGCGGCGATGGTGGGGTGGGCGAATTGGCAGCGGCGATGAGGATGCTGACGGATGGGTATGTGAGGATGGAGAGGATGAAGATGGAATCGGCGAAGGAGATGGAGAAGCGCAGGATGGAAATGGAGCTGAAGCGGACGGAGCTCATCCTCGAATCGTATCGAAACATTGTCGATTCCGTTCGAAGTGGTTCATCCAGTGACCGCAAGAGGGCCAGGTCAGAGACTCGGCATTCTTCGCCGGAGACTTAGCTACGTTGTTTTGTTATATATGGAGAATTGATCATATGAACTTTTTGAATTCTCTCACTATGCAATTGGTTGTGCTTTTGACAAAGTAAATATATATGGTTCTATGTTTTTTTGCTGGTATTGCTTCTATAGATCTGATTGGATGAGTTCATGAGGACCTCTGTCTTGTGTGATGGAGTTTTTTGGCAGGTGAAATTGTTGTATAAGATTATAAGCACTGCAGTTCTTTTTTTTTCTTTCTAGTTTTCTTTGGAGCTTTTGTTCGTTGTTTTTGTTGATGTCTGCCTTGTGAATGTTTAGTTGTTACTTGTCATTGTGATTGTAGTCTTCTGCAATTTTGCTTTTGTAGGAAGTTTCACACTGCTATTAGCTTTTGTTGGTGTGTGTGTGTGTGTGTGTGTGTGTGTTTGTGTGGCATTAGTCACTGTTAGTTAGCTTGTTAGATGTATAATCGCATGTATATTAGATAAGGACTAAGGAGAAACATAGGAATTTTACATGTGGCGGTCGAGCCTCTATGTCGGTGGAACTTGGTGTTTTTGGTTGGACCTTCATCCTTTAAAGATAAAAATGGATTAGTATTGAATCAGGAAGGAGAAACCAAGCCATCTATCTGTGCCAAATATCTATCTATCTATATATATATTTGAAATAATGGCAGACTGTCTGTTTATAACTGAAGAGCATAGTTACATTACGTCTGAATGTGATGGGTGATAGTGGGGAAAGAAAGAGATACAATGAAAGATAAAAGAAAAGAGAAACCGAGAGATGGAAAAAAGCACAAGTTGTGCAACACCACTTATATTGTTTAGGTTTTTTGTGAATCAGGAACACTGCCCACACTGATGAATGACACACATCCTTTGTGATGGTCTTCATTTTTATAAACGAATTGCAGGGTTTAATTCAAGAGTATATGGAAAATGCAAATATTTTGAGTAAGTAATCAGATTAAAAAAAGCTGCTAATCGGAGGCTTGTGTACAATAGCAAATGATCAAGTCATTGCATCCATTTTGGTACCTCATTTAGGATCGGTACATTAGATGTTGGCAGATGTAAAGACTGTCTAAGAAGACTGAAATAGTTTGTGTTCATGTATATGGCATTCCCGTAGGCCATTTTACCCCAAAAAAAAGGTGGGGGGGGGGGGGGTGGTGTTGGATTTAAATTGAAGGCAAACAAACGTGAATCAGTTAGAAAATGAGCCTACCATAGATTTTGACCCTCTTCAATTTTCAGATTTAGTGCTGCATCCTCTCCCACAGAATTTGACATTCACTCAAATTACTGCACTAAGAAGTATAATTGTCTGTGGTTCCATGCAAAAGGAAGTAATTTTTTTACAATGTTTATAGGATTCTGCAACTGGTGTGGCAATAGTGCAACCTGCAATAAAGCAAATCTGCTACAACTGTGATTTTACTGTTCTTATTCATTGTGTATTGTATTAACATTAATCAAATAAATAAAAACTGTCAAATTAGCAAATACACACACAGAGAGTAGCACTTCGGTCAAAGATTCTCAAGATGAAAAAAATTAAAACAATCAAGACCAATCAATTTGAAGAATATATATCTGAAAGGAAAACACAAACAAAACCAACACCCGAAGAAAATATCTATGTTGCAGTTCCAACATTTTTTTGGTTTCTTCTGTGTTCTTGCTTTTTAGTTCCAACATTCTTTTGGTTTCTTCTGTATTATTATTTTCTTGTATGTTGTTTTACTCCTCTCATCACCTTTTCGGACATTTACTATTTTAGCAATGGAATAGAAATGATCAAAGTTCTTCAGCCAAAAAAAAAAAATTGGTTTCTTCTATGATACGAATATATGACAAAAAAGAAATGAAAGTGTAAACTCGAAATAATTGAATGCATTTTTTTTTTTGCTTTTTTGGTAATGGAATATATACACTAACCAAGGGTATTAAGATAAGATTGCAGAAATAACTGGTGTGTCAACAACCTTTGTTCAATGATGGGAGTGTCTGCTTCAATTACCATAATCACTTTAAAAATAAATTCTAGGAGTGTTGATATCACTCCATTTTGCAACTTTGTTTGTAGCTTCATCCACTACCGTAGCACTATGTTATCGTAATGTATGAAGTTCTATTATATTGTATGGAAAAAAATTTCAAAGAAAAAATACATTATTGTATTTCAAATATTTACTTCATTTCATATAACAATATATATATTATTATGAAATAATATAATTTCGAGTAAAACAAAACCAGTGTGAACTACAGCTTCATCTGCACACAGGGTTGATCATATCATTTCCAAATTTTAAAGTTCTATTAGATGAGAATAATTTTTTTTTAAAAAAAAAAACACTGAAATAACGGTATAAAGTAAGTGGACCGAAGCATCCAAATCATGCTTTTGTTTTAACCTAAAATAAAATTAGATCATGTCACGTATCTTTCCAAATAAAAAATAGTTACAAGTTTCAAAAAACATATGCCACAGTACGGGGGCATTCCGAGAATTGAACTCGGGACCTCTCGCACCCTAAGCGAGAATCATACCACTAGACCAAATGCCCAATTTGTTTGTTTTTTCAAAAATAATATTAAGATATCTTGAAACAGAGCATATCATTTCATTATTTCGTGTAGGAACAACAATCTCACCCATTTCTGATCTCACAAAGGACAGAGCTCTAATCGAATATAACCGCAAATCCCAATTAAACATCCATTAACATAGAGACTACTAATGACATTAAGTGCTGAACTCACATTGCGTCTCAACCAAACATACTTAAAACAAAAAATCACTAAAGATTTCGGTTTCGATCCAATAAGCCCTGATTTTAAGCCAAATCAAATGCAGCCTAAGACTTCATGCGGAAATGATTTAGTGCTTGAAATAGTAGCAATGGTAAGACCATAATCATGAGTTAACATACAGATGTTGTAAGTGCATGACAATAAAGGGTAACAACATCCGATACAACATTAGTTCTACTGCATGACAATTGAGATGGACAATGTTGATCCTATCAGTATGTGTCAATTTTCAATTAGAAACTAATATATATCTCATTATATGCTCAGCGTGTGAGTTTTTGTGGATATTTTTGAAACATACGTCAACTCTTGATTTGGAGACTGACAAAATTGATTAAATCAAGCATTGATTTGATCTCATTCCATGACACCTATGATTCAACTTTAGTACCTAAATAAAAGCAAACTATAAAAGAACACAGATTTATGTTGTTCAATGAATTATCATAGAATCAATTCAGTCTACAAATATAAGGTCTCCTCGTCATTGTCCATATTTCTCAAAACCTCATACAAAGTGGTCTCCCCAGCCAACTAGTGAAGTATATATAGTGTGATAGTGTTCGTTTGATGAGAAATAAAAAAGAATATCGAAAATTTGCGTGGCTAAAGCTGAAGCAGCTACTTTCGAAGTAACAGAAAGAAAAGCAACGACTGGAGTGGGAGAGTCAGAGTCGAAAAGAGGATTTCTCACTTTTTTCTCTCATTCAAAACCATGCAGGAGACTTTCATCTTACACAGCTCCTAAGTGATAAAAGAAAGAAGTGATATACTTTCACTAGTACAATGAATGAAAAATTATTTTTATTTTTAAGAAAAAAATGTATTTTTATTTAAGTAAATATTTTTTTCATAATCCTCCATACTTCATTAAACGAATATATACTTTAAAAAAGATCGAAATGTTTGCAGACTACAACCAGAACTGCACATATGAAGCGGTTGTCATTTCAATGGCATGGGCCTATTCACTCCTTCTGGAATATATCATTTCCTCCTAGAACATTCCTTTCGAATAAAAATTCATTATTCCAAGAAAGCAAATGTTCAAAACCAGGTGATTGAACAAGATTCCCACTCAATTATTAGTCCAGTCATGAAGAACAGAATAAGAAACCTGTGAGACAAAGCAAGGATGACGATGAGCGCAACCAAAGAGGAATTCCAGCATGTTCAGCGAGCCCTCCATGACGCTCCTCATGCCTTCTACATGAACACATTCAAGTACATTGAGCCCCCGTTTGGAATGAGTATAACCCCCGGATAACCTCGGATAAGTATTTTGAGGTGTTTGTTTACCCCGAATAACCCTAGATAAATTATACCAGAATAAACTGTTGGAAAGACGATACCGACTTCTGTTGAATACTTCGAGTCGCGTTACGATGTCGCTCTCCTTAAAACAGTATTTGCCCCTTATACAGTGTGCACAGGGTACTGCAAATCTGTCTGCAGGATAACTCGAAGAAATTTTCACCAGCGTTTGCGCGGACGATGATGAACAGAATACTGATGAAACTCAAATGAACCAAGACCCTTATATTAGGTTCTGCAGAAACCCAATACAAGAACATACTTAGGAAAAAGAGAATATTTTTTATTGATCATTTGAATGGTAGGAAATCATGTCTATTTATAGACATAGGAGCACATTTTCAGTGCATCTCTTGAGGTTTAACCACCTCCAATCTGGGCCGTTGGATCTTCAGTTACAAGATCGACGGTCCAGATCGACCACCATCCGATCTTGACCGTTGGATTTTCAGTTACAAGATCGACGGTCCAGATCGATCACCATCCGATGCACCCTTTTTGATGGCACCCCTTCGATCAGTGTAACCGTTTCTTGATCGATCCAACGGTGCACGTTGCATCGGACGGGTCCACCGTCTGATTAGCTAAAAAGAAAAGGCTCCAGCTCCTAGCGACGATGCCAAGTGCGCCATCAAAGCGCCACATTGCGCCCATCGCACACGCGTGCGCGTGTGCGGACGGTGCTAAAGCACCGTGTGCATAACACCTTATCATTCCTAAAGTAAACATTACTTTATACACACCTCACTTTATATAGTGAGAAATTTTTTCCTCTTTAACCGATGTGGGACTAAAACCTAACTCAAAGTTACAAACAAAACCCAACTTACAAGACACATGAAAATACATTTTGAAAAACCTCTAACATAAACCTTGATAAAGTGGTATAGGGATTCTAATAAACCCCTAGAATAAAAGTTATCCTAGGTTATTCCATCTAAAGAATATGTGGGCCCACTGTCAAATCAACTGTCATCACCTCTTATAAATCACCTGTCAAATCAACTATCATTACTTTTTTACCTTTTATAAGTCTTTATCCATACTTTATTCACATTTTACCCAAACAACAAAACATTTATTCTTACGTTTACCAATGAAAATATTCAAAATACAACTAAACATAAAATCATTTTATCCTTATTTATACTCACTTATGTTTGAATAAATTTATACCCTAGAATAAAATATATTCCCATTCCAAACGGGGGCTGAAAATATATACACATGAGAAAACCAACTACTCCAATCACCACATTAATGTGTAAGGGATGCTGCAAGACGCCTCGACTTGCACAGGGTTAAATAAATCCCAAGAGATTGCAATCCCAACCCCAAAAAATTTTTAAGGGTGGGATTACAGTGGAGAAGAAAATGGAAGAGGAGGAGAGAGAGAGAGAGTGGGGCGGGGTGGGCTGCGGTAAAGGTGGGCAGCGATAGGAGGGGGAGAGAGGGTGGCAACGGTTGTGTGGGGGTCTGTCTCCCTCCCCTCACCCCACCGCCACCCTCTCCAGGCCACCACTTACCACCATCACCCTCCCCCTCTGTCCCTCCTCTCTGCACCACCGCCACCCTCCCCCACACCACTCTCTTTCTTTCTCTTTCTCTGTTTCTCCTCTCTTCCTCTGTTTCATCAACATATGAGATGGGTCTATGTGATTGTCAGATGAAACAAAAACATATGCATGAGTTTCAAATGCCAAATTCTTGTCCCCAAAGCTGATAACTTTGCTTTATAAAAAAAAATACAATGTTCCATTTCCAACCTGCACTACATCCATGTATTCTTCCGCAGAATCTTGATGGTACTTCTTAATAGTCAACTTCACTGAATAAACTAAAAATCAGTAGTAGAAAGGGCCAGAGAACCCCAGCTGGGCAATCAAATTGGCCCACAGATTAAACAAGATACAAGCTATTAGGAAATTGGGTTTTCCCATGCTTTGGAACACAACAATGGCTTCAACATTTGAATAACATGTATAGCTGCCAGAGAGAGTGCTTCAAAATAATGCATCCATAGCCCACCGAAATCTTTCAGTAGTATGGCCTGTAACGCATAGGCCGCCTAAATCTTGGAGCCTTCCTGTGGGCAGGAAAAATATAAAATTGCATCACCAACTCAATAGTTCATTTGCAATTATAAAGAATGAAGGGGGAAAAAAAAGAAATTCAAAACAAGTTCATTTTATTCATTGTGGAATTATTTGGAAAATGTTGGTATAATAATTGTAAGTCATAAAGGTGATATAACTAGCTATGCATTGCAAATACATAGTTGTGCCAGTTAAATAAGGCAACATTTATTCTATTACAGTTCTCTATATTTCAATGCCCATAAACCGACTCACATTTAATATCTTCCCAAAGATTTAGGTTTTTCTTGTCATGGGAATTTTTTTTTCATTTATAATTACTTAAATGTTTTAAAGGAAGACTGCGGTAGAATACAACATTTGTCATATGACAATCTGGTATTCCAATTAGAAACTAGATCATGATGAGCAGCTAACACCATGGAAAAAAAAGAGTGATCTATCATGCATCACATGCATGTGCTTACCCGACTCCAAATGGAGGATAAAATGGTGGCGGCATCATGGGTCTTCGACCTCTATAACCAAGATATGGGTTAAACCGTCTCCCTCGCTGTTGCTTCAATCCAGGAACATTTGTTCGCTTAGCAGACACCTACAAAATAATAAATAAATAATTAAACCCAACATTGAAATGACTAAAGAAAGCAGTAAAGCACTGTATCTTATTGACTAATTGTACCTTCAGTTGGCGACCGTGCAACTCAGTTTCATTTAACAGGAGAGCATTCTGAACTGCTTCTATTTCAACAAATTCAACATATGCAAATCCTTTTGGGTTACCAAACTTGTCTGTCAAAATTGTAACTCTGTTCACAGTGCCACAAGACTGGAAATGCTGCTGGACTTCCTCAGGAGTGCATGCGTAGTCCACCTACATTTAAACGCAATATGATAATGAATTGCATGATGCTCCAGTCAGTTAACCCATATCAACACTATAACAGAAAATGACCGAAGTAGGTCAATCGTCCAGAGAGATCAATGTATTGCTTGAGAGTATATCATTTGTTTACCAGGTCTTACATTTATTCCTATAAAATGGAAGGATCTCAATCCACAAGTTCTTATCACCACTCCTTGCAAAGGTCATTTTCATGTTATTGCTCTAGTAAATTTCAAGGTCGGCTTATGCAAAAAAAATATATATATCAATTTTTGGTACCGTCCCTGGCCCATATTTGAAAGAAATTCGTTGGATAATCTGGTTAGAGGTAAATGCACAACCCAATTGTAAACATTTGGACTATGATAATTAGAGACAAGCTTTTAATAAGTATTTCAGAAACAGAGGGTTGGGGGATTGAATAGATGAGGAGCAATATATTTAATCAAGTCTCAACCAGTTTGGTCATCAGAGATCACTGTTTAACCAATTACCATGATACATTTAACTGACATATACAGCAAATCATTTCTTCTTTAAAATTACCTTTCCCTTTTTTCTATTTCTACTTTTCTTTTTCCTTTTTTTTTTTGGGGGGGGGGGCTCCAATTAGACAAGAAAAGAATAGTGATTAGGCAAATGAGATTGTACTAAAAAAAAGCAGGTGTAGTTAGCATTCAGACACATCTCTAACCAATAGTTTCTGTGTCATGCTCCCATCCTCTGAATGTGGAGAGAACAAACTCTCATACCCTTTTCTCTAGTTACACAGATAATACATGTTACTTCAAAGGCCTTCTCGAACAATATATTAGATAAACCACCGTCATTAAGAGTATAATCTTTCACAACGGTCATCACAGAATATCAGAATCAACCTCATAACTTTTTATTGAATTTGAGGCAACAAAGGACTTTCTTTTTATCCAGAAAGAGCTGGAAGAGGTAGAAGAAGAAAGGTGATGTACCAATTGCAGTAACTGGTAAACAAAGAAAAATTACATTAAAGAACTTGAGTTAACATTCAACAGATGTAAATAAGTTCACTTTTGTCTTGAGGTAGATTATGATACAATATAAAATGGGCCAAAGAGCTGAGGAGGTAGTTCAAGCATGTAGGTAATTGAATTCAAAGTATACTGCTTACCATAAAGTTCTTACTTCGTGTCATTTTAAAGTCCAAATTCTGATTGATGCCAAAAGTTATCATTGCAATGTAGGAAAAAATACACAATCAACAATAATGGAGAAAATAATGAATGTGATTTGGAAACCTTGTATTTCCACAAAAAAAAAAGGGAAAAGAAGAAGAAGATAGATTGGATTATTATTAAAGAATGATGCATTAAAAAACCAATGGCAATTATGAAAACAAAGAAAGAAACAAAGTAACAGTAAGTGCTGAACTCACATTGCCAACATAAATTGAACGAGCATCCACCTCTTCTTTTTCAGCTTGGATTGCAGCAGCACTTGAGGGATCTTAAAAGCATGATGTAAAAGCAAAAGCAGAAGAGAAAAATAAATAACATATACCAGATTGGAAAATCATAAAATAATTGAAGGAAGGCGACACTTCAACTAGTCCCTATTATACTAAAAAAAATAATACTACCCCAACTTCAGATCGTGATCCAACTTTGTTTGAAAAAAATAGATAGAACATGAATGGATATTAAATGGGCAAAATCTCATTGAAGAAATATTATAAAATTCTTAAAAGAAAAAAGAAAAGCTAAGCACAAAAGTAACTGGTGCCACAGCATTGCATGAAAAGTTGCATTGATGGTTTGCTAAATTTCTGCAATAAGAATAGCAGATCAAAGTTAATAAACAATCACTCACGAGGTAACTGCGCCACCTCGAGTGAAGAATACTGAACTGCATTTCACCAACTAGGCCAGTGATAGCTGTCCCATTATACTCTGAAATTTAGTTGTGTCCTTGTCCATTTCTCATGAACAACGGGCAAGAAGACATTTATTCCCTGCTTAATTTAAAAATTGCAAGCGAAATCTATATGGAAATTTCATCATATAACTATATAAGATAAATAGGAAAATTCATGTCACTAGCACAAAATTTGCCAATCGTCTGAGCAATTACTTTAACATGAATGATTAAGATACATTTCCATTTACAGACAGGTTAGGCTGAGAAATTTAATTGTTGACTCTTTAGGCTGAGAAAATCCACTAAGTAGGGGTGCAACTCGGGCGGGTTGGGTCGGGTTCGGGTCGGGTTCGACTTTAACCCGCATTACAGAGAGTCCAACCTGAACCCGAGCCCGAACCCGGCCTCAACCCGAAGGGTTCAGCCCGAGCCCGAACCTGACCTCAACCCGCGGGTTCGGGTCGAATTCGGGTTCGGTCGGGTTTGGGCCGGGTTCGGGTTGAATTTGGGCTCAAGTCGGGTTCAGCCGGGTTTGGGTCGGGTCGGGTTTAACACCTAAAATATCATACAAAATATTTAATAAACAACAAAACAAACTCTAATTAATTATTAATTAAACCTTATATACAAATAATTAAAAGTGAATATCTATAATAATTAACCCAAACACAACAAACATAGTGATACTCTAATTTGTGTAATTGTTTATTGTGTTTTAGGAATTTAGGGTTTTAGATATAGGTATGTTGTTATAGCAGCATAACATTTGTTAACTTGAGGGGTCGGGTTCGGGTTGAGCCCGCGGGTTGAACCCCCCAACCCGAACCCGACCCAAATTGGGTTCGGGTTGGTTCGGGTTCGGGTCGGGTTGAACCCGACAGAGAAAAACCCCAACCCAAACCCGCCCATGAACCGGGTTGGGTCGGGTTCAACCCGCCCAAGTTGCACCCCTACCACTAAGACCAGATCGGTTTCCCAGCCTAAAGAGTCAACAATTCAGATCCTCACTTTATCATACCAAATTTTCAACAAGCCATGAAGGCAATCAATTCCAATAATCAATTATTCCAGAGTCTACCAATGTAAATTAGATCATATGTTCAAAAACCTAGTTTAAATACCAAAGGCCCAAAATGCATAGAATTAAAAGTAACACATCCATATTCCTGTATAAAGACCTTTTTTGGCCAGCTAGACCACTTATGTAAAGTTCAAGTTTTATACCTTTAATTGTTGACCTACAAGATGCCTCAAGAAAACCCACCCAACCGATATGCATAGATGATTTGTGGTACCCAAGAGAAACAGTCCATAAGACTAAATTATGCTCCAAATTAAATATGGAAATCTGTATACGGTATTCCAATAAAAGGAGCTTTCTAAATATCAGCCATACCACAACATTTCTCTATGGTTAATGGAATTAAGTTGGGCAATATATCAAGATTTCTGAGGAGATCAGTATCACGTTAAAGAAAGACCATAGATAAGATGATCCAAAAATTCGAGGTACAAGGGCAAAATTTGGAGATGACAAAATATCACTAATATATATCTATCTGGCTTGCAAATAACCTTCTCTCCTACATTTTTTTGAATTCATTTTCAATCAACTCTTTGTTTGCTTCTGAACTTTAATGATATGGCCCCTACCAAACTTTTATCAAAGTATGGCGCCAGCCATTCTATCTTCTACAGACTACTCTTACTGCACTCTGTCTCTCCCTTGCCATAGACAGCTCACAGGCTGCTTCAGCCATCCAGTAAGCTGATTTAAGATCTTGGGTAGGGGGGTTAAACCTTTTATATAATTTAGATTAGATGATGAAAAGAAGGCTCAACCATAGAGAAAATTATATAAAAAGTCCTACTGGAAAGCAAATTGGTAATAGAGGGATCAAGTTTGTGAAACATACAGACCAATCCAAGCCCAGTTAAGAGGTCGTTCCAGCAATATCATTCCACTGTTTTGTCAAATTATTGACCAATAACACCTCAACTGTCTAAGGGGCTTCATGGAAGCCACAAAACACCCATAGATCAAAATGTTAAGAAACTCTATAGTCTAAACTCTACAAACATCACGCAAAGACAACGCCACTATAAAGTAGCTCATTCAAATGTCCAAATATGCTCCTTCAGTACTACAATTAGCAAGAACTGATACACCTTCATTCAATTGCTCTCAGCCACCTCCAACAATAGCTCCCTCATTGCTAGCTTCAGCCAACCTGATAACAGGCAGCCGGTTTGAAGGGCCACTGCACATATGGAGGTAAATTATCTAACCTGCATATGAGGCAACGGTTGTTTTAAGTCTAATTCTTGACAAGTAATTTAAATAAAGATATATAAATTTCCCTATTCTATATAATACATATTAACCTCTACATAGTTAATTATCAAGAGGATAATGCAGAAACTTCCTTATATAGTATCTAAACTAGTCTTTCTGACCAAATAAAATGACAATTGATTTCAATTTCCTTTGAAGAGAAAGGTTTCATAGCTGCAGAACGCAAAATCAAAGACTTTCAAATTCCCTAATTGGACAATTATCACTTTATTCGATAGAGATCTAAATTCCTTTTTAAATGTAAGAACGCAAGTATTGAAGTTTCAGTATGTGTCACAAGAAATACCCAACTGAAATGGGTCAACAAAAAGGAGACAAAATGAAAATAACGAAAGTAAAAAGATTGGAAAACAATTTGGAGATGGGAGACATAATGATAAATGGCATGCAGTTACGCAGAAAACTTGTT
Organism: Acorus calamus; assembly: GCA_030737845.1. Classification (NCBI taxonomy): domain Eukaryota; kingdom Viridiplantae; phylum Streptophyta; class Magnoliopsida; order Acorales; family Acoraceae; genus Acorus; species Acorus calamus. The sequence goes on along the minus strand of CM060877.1, from coordinate 21,197,422 downwards.
TTCATATAACAGAGAAAAATCCAACATGGAATATAGAAAAACTTGAATGGAATAAAGAAGAGCATGTAATCATCTAAAACCAACCTAGTTGTCATCTCTGTGTCACCACAGGATATGAGAAAAGTTTCCAAAATCAACTCCCCAAAGGAAGAGCTCACAATTGAGCACAAAGTGCAATTGAACAGGTTTTTAAGATCATATGGAGGAGAAATCATCTCAAAGGTGACAATGTGACATGCGATTTCAAAAAATCTGACGCCATCTGAAAAGACAGATCAAAGACATCTGATGACCAGAGAACTGAAACAGAAAAGCTGTGATCTTTCTTAAAAAGCATACTTTTGGTGACGTGCTCGCTTTCACCTGAAATGTAATACAGAAACTGTGTTGGGGACTTTTGCTTGAAAACAAATAAGATAACTTTCAAGGGGTAGGGTTCTAGTGTCCAAAGTGATGAAAAGATAGTTTTATATGAAGCTCTGGGGTGACCAATAAATGCTTCGTATGGGTGATTTAGAACTGGCAAATAGCTTCATACACTGGTCTATTCAGTGCTCTATGTGAAGGAAAATTTGCATCTTTATGTTACACTAAATGAAAATAATGTAACACAACTCTTATCAATGAAAGAAAAAAAACCGTAAACCCACAGCACAAGTAAAGGAAGCAAAGACATCCACCTGAATAATGGTTGGTGGCAGGAAGGATATACATGATAAACTCAAAGAACAAAGAAGTTACATCAATAAATTCCAAACTTGTAAACATTCTCTTCTCATTCTATAACAAACCATCAGCTTTAAATGATCTTCTTTGCATAAACCCAAACATGTAATTCAACACACATCTCCTTTGCTCCATCCAATAGACATCACAGTATATATTCTCCACCCATTATGCAGAAAGCATAAGTTCTTTATAAAGATGGTTCCCCAATCGATGGTGACTATACAACTAATTAACTCAACAATCTCTTTATTAGCAGTAAAAAAGCAATCTTTGACACACAAAGCGCAAGAAAAGCCAACCAAAACTTGCAATAAAAATCCACCTTGAACGAGGCCCATCTCCTTCTCGACCTTGGCCTGCATCTCGTGGAGGACTCCCGACTCCTCCTCAATCTCCTTTAACCTCTTCTTCATCTGCTCTAGATTCTGATCAAACACAAGACAAAATTTTAGGGTTTCGATCATCGGCCACAGAAGCCGTGTAAGAGTGAGATTGGGGAGGAGAGAGAGACTTCATGGGACGCAGGGTTGTTGGGGGCGGTCTCGTCGTCGTCGTCTTCAGCCCTAGACATGTCGAGGTCGGTCTCCATCTCGCCCTCCTCTTCCGGGATATCTCCGCCGTACACTTCGTGCTCCTGATGGTGATCCATCGCTTCCGGATCTGCCTTTCGCTTCTCCCCGCGAAACTGCGAGTGGTTTTTTGGATGGGAATTTCTAGGGTTTTGGGTGCGATTGAATCACGGGGAACACAAAATAACATCGGAGGAGAAAGAGACACCTGTTATTATTGTCGTTGAATTTGATTGTAAGGGTATGATAGTAAATTCACGTGAAATAATAAAAACTATTATTAGGGGGTTATATGCAAGAACCCCGGAAATAGGATGGCTCTATCCCTCTGAATGGATTTTATTATTAAAGTTTCATTTAGATTTTCTTCGTAAGTTCATCAGTTAAATAAATAAATTCATCTAATTTTTTTAATTAACATTCTTTTAATAAGCATACCTCCAATTTTGTGTATATATAAGGTTTAATTTATTATTATTATTTTTTAAGGTTTAAGATTTTGAGGATTTGTGGGAATATGTGCAATAAAAATGGATTTTTATATTTTTTTTATATTTATATTAATTTTTTTATTATAATATATTAATTAGAGTTTTGTAAGGGGAAATGAGCAAGGATGAGGGAGAGGTTTTGATATGAGAGAGGCTTATTTATTGTTTACATATGAGGTTAATATATGAAGGATCTGTACATTAAATGATTAAAATGTGAGGGGCTTATTTATCAGAGAGGTTTACTTACAATTGAGAGGGGCTCAAATAAAGCCACCCGGGAAATATCTTACGTCGCTTTCGGGCATTTTATGGACGGGACTTCACTTCCACGGTCCACACTCACTATCCAGATCCAAAGATAAAATTTCTGGAGGCCCATTACTTCGTATCCATATTTCATGTTTAGTCCCATGACAGCTGAGATGAAGTGATTTGTTGGTTTTTTTTAATTAGGTGGACATAACTGTGTCTCAAATATTAAAATTTAAATCGCTGTGAAAAAATGCTCTGACATCACATTAAATTATCAAAAAGATGTTTCTGACAACATCACATGACCATCACGCAGTCTGAAAACACGGTTCTAAATGTGACTAGTACATATGTCTTCGATATTGGGGTATCTGCCTTGTACCACCAATTTATCTGCATGCGTTGATTCTTTTTTAGTTCCAGTGCAAATTTTATCTCTTTCATTTTCCACAAAACAATCTCTTTCCTTAACTTAACCATTTCATCTTCCACAAAACAAAGACACACAACTGTTTGTCCGTATGTGATGAGATTACAACAGTACATTAGTCCAACAATCCAATGTACCACATCAAATTTTCTATTCAAAATTGGCACTCTTTAAGATGGTCCTGTTTTCAAATAGCAGGAGCCTAAACCATGAATGAATTCAAATCGCCAAACCAATAATAACCTGCAGCAGCCAAATGAAGAATCAAATTTGTAAGTGATGAGATTACAACAGTACATTAGCCTTACAAATCCAATGTACCACATCAAATTTTCTAAAATTGGCACTCTTTGAGATGGCCATTTTCGAATGGCAGGAGCCTACACCATGAATGAATTCAAATCGCCAAGCCAATAACCTGCAGCAGCTGAATGAAGAATCCCAGGAACACCGCACAGTGGTCGAGTGAGACCAGTTCAGGATCAATTGGGTCTTTATAAGAATAAATAGCAGGCATGCGTGCCTGCGCGCGCAATCAGAACATGGTTGGACATTTTGCATCGAGGAACTCCCTCAGCGTCTTGGCCGCCTTTTGACCTCCCATCAATTCTGCTAACTTTTCCACAGGAAGAAGTGCAAGTTCTGCGAGGTTCGTGCACCCGTCCATTATAGCCCTGTAGTTTGAATCTGTCACACCTGGGAGACGTCTCAAGAACTCCACTGCAGATGTGTTGTAATTCTCCGCCCTGCACCGCAGGAAGGTGGAAAACATTGTTATAAACTATAATTCATTTATATCAGATATCAAAAGATATCAATAATGTCATCCTCTGTAAAAGATATCATGATGTTGGCTACCTCACATCATTTTCAACAATGCCATCCTCAGTAGGAACGCCAACTCTCATTGCCCGGCTCTCATCAGGCTCATCCTGATTTGCCTTCAGTGATGCAAAAATTTCTGCCGTTGCATGCAAGCTGCGGGACCAGACAAGCCGCAGGCGAGGGAAGTGCAGAACAAGCAAAGATAACTTTGATATTATACTTGTGGGTACAACATCGTCGCCAATATCACTCGCGGACTGCAAATAAAAAAGGTGATATAAAAAATTGATTCATCATATCATGCAAACCAGATTTAACTTTTGATTGGATCACATTGCAATGCAGTAAGATCCAATTCAGATGCAGTAGTTGAAAATGGATGACACAGCGGCAACATGAATATATTTAAACAAAGCCCGAGCCATGTGAAATTCAAATCAAGAAATGTGGATCCTTCGGATTTGAAAATTGTGCATAATAAAGGTCAAGGATGAATCAATTTCAACTGCTTGTCATTGAAGTTACAAAAGATCTGTATTCAGAATACCTGAAAGGAAAAGCTCTTGTCCTGTGAGAACTCAATCAAAAGCACAGGTATTCTGTAATAACGAACCATCGTTTCCACCTGGTTGTAAAGCCTTCCTGATGCAAAGCTTTGAAACAAGTCTGAAAGGCTTTTTCTCTCAACACATATCAAAGGAGAAAGGATGTAATCACCGACTTCCAGTGTCACTGGAATGATATGCATGCCTTTCTGGTGGAGAACATTTGGAAGGCTGCTCATGAACTCTCTCATGTCAACAATGATCTGCAAAATAAGATGTTCACTCTAAAGTACCAACTCCTATAGATTCCATTCACATAAGAAAATATTCAGTTCTGTTGAATAAATTACCTTCATTTCACTCTCTGCTGCCTTCCTACCACCTGCCTTCCTTGTAACTGAATTATGTGACACCAACGATTGTGATTCATTAGAGGAACTAGACACAAAACACTTTCCATCCTGAAATTACATCACAAAAATCCTTGTTAAGAAAGGGAGATGACAATCAATAGAAATTTAAAAAAAAAAACCCATCACTCCAATAAATAAAATACTTGATAGAAACAAAATATGAGTGCTCAATCCCCTTAATTATATAATAGCAACTTTGATGAGTGTAGACTGATTCTCAGTTGATTATATGCTACTGCATTACTTCAGATGAAAAATAACCTGAACTTTACTTTCGCTTCCTCAATTCTCATTCATGACTTTGATCTCATCAGAAAATTATGTTCATCTTTTATCATATATAATATTTCATCCAAATGTCAATAAAGTACACCTCTATTTTTTCATGACTTTGATCTCATCAGAAAATTATGTTCATCTTTTATCATATATAATATTTCATCCAAATGTCAATAAAGTACACCTCTATTTTTTCAGAGTGATGAAATTGTGATCAGAGAAATTTTATAAGATAAGAACTTGAACTTAAGCCAATGCCATATGCTGAACAAAAGGGTAAAATTATGCTATAATGCTCGACATTTAGCCTTTGATCCGCAACTGCAGATACCAATTGTACCCTAATGATTAATAATGAAATTTGGTAGTAAGATTCCTTGCAGTTTTCTCACGGAAAAGACAACTTGGTCACCAATTGCTATTGGAGTGATCTGATGACATGGCAAATAATCTGACTAGAAGAATAACTGAGACTAGTTCTCATGTATAGGAAGAGAAATTTTCAAGTAATGTACTACCCTGTGAACTACTGGATCAGTTCTCGGCTACAAAAACGGTTGAGAACAACAGGGCAAAAATAAAGGTCAGATTCCTATACTTGTTATTATACTACTAGTTGCTTACAATATCTTTTTCTTTAATGGGAGAATCTAAGCACGATTGCATTTGCCTATTAAAAAATGTTCTAGTTTGGTAGTTCACAGGAATCTTTCCAGACATCACTCATCTTGCTTTTAATAGTGACATTAAAAGCTGGTTGAGATTGAAAAAAAGGTGAACATCTGGTCAGTTGAGCTGAAGATTACTCCCAAGACTTAAAACTCACCAAACAACCTGAATGATGTATATATAACCGTAGTTATATACTCAAGTTTATGCATTCCCCCTTTAATCATATCATTTGCATATAGTACGCTGACCTTTGCCTATTTAATGATTCCAGAAATGTACAAAACCCTTGTTCTTTAAAAAAACTATGTAAATCGATGTATGTTTATTTACAGATGTATACATGCATCAAAGATAGACATCTGTCTAGGAACAAGGTTTTCAGCATCATGGACTCCTCATAGCCTTGTGCAGAAAAAACCACATAGGAATTTAAAGACAATGTTGGGTGAAAAACTCAATCAGGCTACAATAATTGTCTAAAATCCTTATGATCACAAACAGAACTTCATTTAATAACAAAACAGAACGGACCAATTAGCATGCATCAAATATCATCTAGATGTCATATCAGATCTAGCCCAGTGGCATGATGTACAGATGACAGAATTACACTCTAGTACATGTATAATCATACATTACACAAGGAAAAGTAGTATATTAAAAAAAACCTCATATTATAAAGTAAATTCAGATCCAAAATAAAAATCTAAAAAAATGATGCAAAAGGACAAACCTGATCAACAGGGATCATCATCAATGACTTCTGCCTGATCAAAGATTCAAACGCTGAATTTTCCCTGCGTATACTTGCCTCAAATTTTTGCACCTCCATTGAATCTTCATAGAACAAAAAATAAACTTTCACGCCTCTCCCAGGATTCTGAGCTTTATAAACTTCTATCTCTCTTACAAACGCAACATCTGGATGGTAAACAACAATTACAGAGGGTTTCATAATATCGAGTATTTGTTGATTACTGTCAATGGCATAAAACTGAACTGGTGGGAGCGGCTTCTGAGGTTGACATTCTGTTGCACCAGCCTCCTGATCATGCTTCCGGAGAATACTTTTATCCTTTGACACACCTGTTAGTAACTTTTCCTCAGGACCACTTATGGCCTTTTGCGTTGTTTGACCTCTTTGGTCTTCCTTTTCAGAACTGAACACATTATTTTCCACACCCTTCATATCACCTTTACCTCTTGAAGTCTGATGCTTTGTCGTGGCTTTCCTCATGCCCCCCTTTCCTCTTCCTTTTTTTCGCTGTATCCCTGTAGCATGAGAGTGGGAATTTTCCTCAACAGCAATTTCCTCTTTGGTTAAGTTTCTGATTTCAGAGGCAGCTGCCATCAATGCGTGATGTTCCACCCTGCATATGCTGCTGATTTTTGCATTTTCTCGGGAGCCCACAGGAACCACTCCATTCAGCAATCCAAAGCCTTTCGGTCCCTGAAATTTCTTCTTCTCGCGTTTCCAAAATCCATGCAATTCTGACTTCCCCAGCAAGTATTTCTCCCACTCTTCCCGCATGACCTACTCAGCACCAAACACATAATATTAGGATAGAATCATTACATGAAAATGTGATCCACAATAGCTCATTCATTGTTATTGATTACCATGAAACCATGTAACCAGAGCATTACAACAAATGACACTAAACACAGAAATTCAATGCTGCATTTATACACAAGACATAAAGCGAAAAGAAATCCTTGTTCCTGATCTGTCATAATGAGAGCGATCATAAGAGATACAACCACAGAATTGATCCGGGATAGAACCAGAAGATCATAAATTGTTATGTTCTGACATATGTGTGCCTAAAATACGAACAACATCCCCCCCCCCCCCCCAATCCCCACCCCAAGAAAAAAAATTTAATGCACAACATGAATCATTCATTCTTCAATTTATTTATATTTTTTGGTTGGGGGGGGGGGGGGGGTTATTTTTGGCTCGTGTAAAACGGTGGTGAGATTGGAGATACACATGATTTGGTATTTATAAGAGGTAAAGTCAATCACAATTGACAACAATGAATATAAACCTCTCTCTGCTTAAGAACATTCCCGGACAAATTATAAGGAAACACCATTGCATTAAGTGACAGGTCTAGTGGCCAGGGGCGGAGGTATGTGGAGACAAGGGGGGGCTCAAGCCCCTCCTTAAAATTTTTTTTTTTGTTTTTTGGATAACGTTGCATCCTGTCTTTTTTTTCAGCCCTAAATTCAATCTACAAGTATTTTAAATTTTTTAAAAATAGTATAACTCATCTAATGAGATACATGTTTTTATAAAAAATGAAGCATGTACTCTAATGAATTCCATGAATGCATTTATTAAAAATGTGAAAAAAATTATCGAAGCATATATTTCACTAAAGTGAGTATATGCTTCGATAATTTTCTATCAACACATATAGGACTGAAAATAGGGTTGGAATAAAAACCGTGTGTGACAACACTTTTTTTTATGGTAAACAAACAATAACAGTTGAGTATCTGAATTTAATATGGATATATTTATTGAATTATAAAAAAAATTCATGGAAAAATAAATTTAAATATTTTTTAAAAAGCTTTTTATTTTGTTTTGTCTCTAAAATTTTCTAGTATATCAAAACGCCCTTAGTAGTTATTATATTTTTTCTAAGTTCTTTCATCTCTTTTTTTATCGCTTGCCCCATGAAATACTTTTTACACACAATTATACATTTTGTATATGTTGGTGATCACTCGTAAATTGTTATTCATTCCCTTTATTGTATATATAAACTCTTATTATACATCACATGTATACTATTAAGAGTGAGTTTGATAATTTTGGTTGAGAATGCATGAGAATTTCTTTTTTAATAATCCAGTTCAGATAGATTTTGTGGAATTAAAAAATTTAATTGACATATTTAGGAATGAACACATGATTGGATGATTTCAAATACAATTTTCCTAAGTGTTATGATAGATTTTTATAAATGTCTCTGTTTAAATATACGATATATAATGGATTTTTTAAAGCCCCCCTTATAGAAATTCCTGGCTCCGCCACTGCCAGTGGCACATCTCCAAATTAATAAAAAACATAGCCACTTAAAATTGCATAAGAGTAGCACCTATTGGCACAGTACTTAGCAGGAAACCTAAGCTTTCTGAGTCATATATTTCCCCTGAAAAGCAGAATATTTTAGTAGTATCCAAACAATTATCTTACTACTATTTTCATTGAAAAATTTAAACAAAGAAAGACATTCCAGAAACTAAAAACATCAGAAGAATAAATGATAAACGGATTAAAATGATGATTTATTTTTTTAATTTTTTTTGCAATTAAGAAAAAAATGGTAAAGAGTCGTAAAGTTTCCAAAAAACCTTCTGTGGCCCCTTAGTGATGAAATCTTCCAACTGCATGCATGAACATGCATCTTTGCATGCCACCAGAACAATTTCACCAACATCTCCCACATCTTTGCTATTTGATTCCCCTTCGCCCGGAAGATTTATTTTTTGCCTTTCCTCTTCAATCTCTTGCAGCACCTCCTGCAATTTTAATTCCACAATGCGCTATTTAACCATTTAAAGTACATATTTGGCAATCTATGCAGACATAAACACGAATATAAAATTGCCAGATCACAAGAACTACTTGATACTATGACAATGCAGGTATGTGAGAAGAAAAGCGGCAGAACTCACAAACTCACACGTAACACCTTCCACTTCGGAGCTTCCTCCAAAACCTCCTCCAATACCACCCCACCACTCCCGCTCGTCCCAACATCTCCCGTACCATCAGAAACAGTAATTCCCTCACCTACAAAATATGAAATAAAAAGTCAAGCAGAGATTATTCAAACTTTCAATTCACCCAAGCAATTCCAAGAAAACACACACCGCTTTCTCCATCCACGCTGTTGTCCTGCTTCACTTTCCTCCTCTTAATTGCCTTACCCTTCGAATCCCCAACATACTTCCTCCCATCAGACAGCACCAACTGATAGACCCGCTTCTTGGCGAGCTCAAATATCTTATGACTCGAATCCGCGAAAATCCACACAGACTGAACCCCTTCCGACACTCTCAATGAATCCAGGTACTTCAAGTAAGTCACCGCATCAAACCTACTCATAAAAAACAGATTTTTAGTCAACAATACATCTTCAAACCTCCAAAACATCACATCTTTTCATCACCTCACAAGGTAATCGACAAGCTTCCGGAGGGTCCTCAGGTCGCTGACGAGCTGCTTGGTCTTCCTCCCAAGGGTATGCCAAATAGGATCCAGCTGCCGCCGCACAATATCATCGAACGACTTGAACAACCCGTTCTCCACCGTCAGATCCTCCACGTCAACCTTGTTCGTCCTCCGTAGCTCCTTCAGGCACGCGTCCATCGCCTCGATCGCCGCCCTCTGTATCCCCCTCATCTGCCCCGACATCGGCACCCTCAGATCAACAACCTCCGGCGGGTCCCTCTCAAGGTCCCCGGAGACGAAAACCTGGAACCTCGGCCAGAGGTGGAGCCTCCGCACGGACAGACACTTCATGATCCGCTCGGCCTTGGCGAACCCGGCGACCATCAAGTGCGGCCGGTCGGAGAACGCCCGGACATAGCAGTTAGGGTTGGTGGAGCGGAGGAGGCGGACGGCGAAGGCCTCCGGGGAGGTTTCGGAGAGGGAGTGGGCGTTGAGGATGAGGAGGCCGGCGACGGAGGAGTGGGGGACGCGGGAGGAGAGGAGATCGACGGTGAGGATGCGGGAGGTGACGAAGAAGGCGCCGGATGAGGCGTAGAGGGAGGCGCGGTGGGGCGGAGGGAGGTCGGAGGTGATGTCGGAGGAGGAGTTAGGGTTAGGGTTAGGGTTATGGATGGAGTGTTTTTGGGAGTCGGAGGCGGAGAGGATGAGGAGGGTGCCTTGGGGGGGGAGGAGTGGAGGAGGAGGAGTGAGGATATCAGGGAAGGGAGGGAGAGGCCGGAGGAGAGGACGACGAGTCCACCGTTCGGGTCCTCCAGAAGGTCCGATATGATCTGCTCCTGAAACGGCAACAACATCGTCGATCGATGTCGATCGTTCGATCGATCTCTCGCTTGAGCGGGTGAGGTGGTTGTTCTTATGCGTTGTGCGTAAAACGGATGACTTGTTCTATAAAAATATGGGCTTTTTAGTTTCCACCCCATGTAAAATAGTGGATTATTGAAAACTCCCTGTAAAAAACGAATTTATCATTAACCCCTTACAAAGTTAGTGCATCTTATTAAAAAACACAATGTTTAGTTTAAACCTCCTCAATAAATAAGTTATTTAAAAACCTCTCTAAATACACATTATTATTTTAGGACCCTTCAAATGCATATTGTCTTCATAAGAATGATAATAGAACCCTTTTTTTATGGGTAGAAAATAGAACGTGTTCATATTAATTTTGTATCAATCATTCCATAACGAAATGTTTGTATAAGTTACAACCTTGGTATTTAATAGATGGATCATTTGCGTTGAGGAGTTATAATGAAATAGAACTCTCATAGTTAACGAGGTAGTTTTGTCTATGCATCATTTTCTAATGGTTTCTATAACATATGTCTAAACTTTTTGCAAACACAGCTATAATCTGAAGGGTCTTGAAATAATATTTTTTTTGAGGGGGGGTTTAATAATTTATATGTTTAGAAGGGGCAGAAAATAAATAATCTGAAATAGTTAGGTTTTTTAATAAGAACATAATAATTTTACAAGAGATTAATAATCAACTCAATTTTTTAAGGGGTTTTTTTATAATATGTTTATTTTTAAGGGGGGGGGGGTGGAAACTAAATAACTCTACAAATATCAATGATACGTCAGAATTTGTGGTACTTAGAATTGTATGGGATGTATCACAACTTTAAGGCAATGACCAATTCTCCTGTTGTTCGCACCAACCTACTCAAAAATTTGCATATGAACACCTGGATAAGTCAAGGGTTAAAATCGAACATGCGCAAATGAGTAGCAAACCCATAGTGCTATCCAACTTATCAAAACCCTGGTGGGTAAGATATCTATTATCATATTTTATAAATAAAACGACACACGTTAATTATTATTCTTTTACATTTTATAAATAATTATTTATATCTTATTCATCTTTTATCCACAACTAATTTATGATTAACTAAATAACAAAAAATAATTTCATCAATACAAGTCCAAATAATGAGTTTAAACTAAAAACAAAATAAAACTTGTGTGCTTTTCTTCATATATAAAATACAAAAAATATATGATATTCAAAAATAAATAAATTTAACTTGTGGGCGTTTCTATTCCAATCAAAGTATCAAAACAGAAGATGTCTGAATTTGATTGCATGAGAGAGAAGAAAAAGTGGGAGAGACAGAGGAAAGATACATAGAAAAGAAGGGAAAAAAACGATATTTGAACATCAGAACGATTTAAGAGTGAACCCCATCAGATGTCACCGAGACGATTAACTAACCCAAAAAAGTGTAATAAAATTAGAAAGCAATGCATCAAAACATGTTGATTGTTGAACAACAACAAAAACATGAGCTCACTTGCCACGAGGGAACACTCATGTTTGGTTATGAAACAGTGTTAAGGTTTAGGTCCCCCTGTGTTGTTGTGATCCTCCGCAACCGCAGCCGGATGGGCTTCTCCAGGACCGACACATTGACGTCGTTCCACACCTCCGGCTCGGTGGGCAGCCTCGTGATCTTCTCTGCAATCTCCATGTCCTCGGGGAGGACGGAACCGAAGATGGTGTAGGCTCTTCTCCACTCATCATGCTTTGCAAGGCTGATGAAGAACTCGGGCCCGGACCCAATCCATGCAACTGAACCTCGTTGTATGGGCGGGCAGGCTTCGGTGGGTATCTTCTTGAATGTCACACCTTCGGCTTCGAGGGTTCCTTGGATCAGGGCGAAGGGTGGGCCTAGAGGAGCCTACATTTATTGGGGAGGGAGTGAGAGGACTTGTGACATGGCAACATGTAAGGCTCTAGGCTTACACAACAAGATATAGTCCGATTTATCCAGCATCATGGTTTAGTCTTAGATCGCCCAGCATGGAGGATCAAGACATGATTTAAAAGTGTAAATCCGATGTGTAAGCCTCGGTGTTATAGAATTTATAGTTGATGTGAATGTTAAAGAAAGTTCAAAAAAAAATTTAACTTACATCTACTATGTGGTTCCCTTCAGAATCCCAGGAGTTTCCGCGGCCCTCAGCGCGGTAGAATTTGCATCCTGCACAATGGCGTGATCCCAATAACTCGACAATGTAGGCCACGGAGAGCGGAGCACAGTCAGGTAAAAGCTGCAGAAAATATTATAATTCATCTTAAATATCAGAAATGTATCTGAAATATATAATTCAAGCATAATTGGTTGGCACTACATATTGATGTTTTAACGGTAATCTAATACAGAAATGATTCAATTAACACCAACAAAGTACCTCACCAATGTCACTTATAAGGGTTAAGTGAGGCTTGTAAAATCCAATATTTTGGACCATGCAACAAACATTATGCCATTTACAATGTAAGGGAAAGAGCTCTAGTTAAGTAGAATGAGGGTCGCGACCTTGAAAGCAGGAGGAGAATAATTAAGGCTATGATGATGATAATGAGTTTGTATGTTACTAGATAATAAGGCACATGACCAATATATTAAGTCCCAATAAATAATCATACAACCATTGCTACATAAGAAGTATTGAATCTATTGATCAACTTCGGTATCTATTGGCAATAGTTCTGCAAAAAAACAATGCACATGGATGGGGAATCAGCACTTACTTTTATATGAAGTGTTCCGTGTTCTGTTTCCATGCTTACAATTCCCTGTGCATAGGAGTAAAAAAATGTAAAAACCATCACAGAATCAAAGAATTGCACAAGAAAGAACGCAAACTGTGTGTCCATGTTCCATTTCTAGGTGCTGATCATGTAAATAATGGCACCATCAGCAAATGCGTTCCGAAAAGAAATCCTTTGCATGAAAAAGCAGAAAAAAAACTTCAGGAATCCAGTTGTAAAAGTAAATAAATGAGTGACCAAGCAAACAATTGAGGTAATCTATAACTCTCTTGCAGGGCAAAAATATACTACATTGTTGGATAGGTTATAATTTATAATAGTTCACTCTTTTATTTGGAGAAAGTAGAAAGCAAGAATGTTTAGGATGAAAGGTTTCCATTTCACACCCTGTTCTAAGTGTGGTTTTAATGATGTATTGCACTTGGCCTTCACAATCAATGAACTTCATCATTCAGATAGTGAAGGTCAATCATGTTGAATATTAGATCAAACTGGCCCACTAGGCATTTCAGTGCTTATATACAATATATAAGCATTCGTGTATGTATGGTATAAACTTGATTCATCACAGCTCATTACATTGAGGTGGCATTATCCAACATGTAAATAGCATTTAATTATGGATGGCATAGTTAACAAACCCATGACACATTTTATGTTCTGACATTTTCTTGGTTATCTATTAAAAAACTCATTTTTGTTGTGTGTTGTAATTTTTATAGCAGAAATGCACTGAGTCTTTGTTGCCTTGGCAATCTGTCTTGCGAAAAAAGAGCAGTGACCAAAGAGGATGCAAATATCACGTCACTCTCACTAGAATATCATCAAAGGTCCATGGTGGTTACTTCATCGCAGTATTCTTATCACATAGATTAAAGCAAAAATTGCATTAACATATCAAATCAGGGAAAATTAGCACACACAATTTTATCCTTCTTTCGTTTGTGACTTCATGTCCTTAATATACAACAATAGTAACTAGTTGATAATCACATATAGGTTTACTGTAAAAGGGAACTTTGAAATCTATCTGGGATAGATATCGGAACGCTATCAGTCTATATGAATAATTGCCTGGAATTACTGTTAGGCGGTCATGCTAATCAAATGCATAAATTTACCTTCAGTTAATGTAAGGTAGACCAGTTATTCAAGATCCACAAACTAAAAGTAAATTTACTTTTCAAATAACAGTTATTTGATGCAAGCATCACTCATAGAAACTTAAATATAATTTATTCCAAAATTTTTAGAATAGATTAGAACATGTTCCACAAGGCATTTTACCTCTCCTTTGCCAAATATAAGCCCGGAAGTCCATATCACTTTGTCTCCTGACTCTTGCAGGGCTGGAAATAAAGCATCTTTCTGTTTCTTCAACCAACACTGGAAGAAAGAATTAGGAAGAAAACAATTAAAAAACAAAACCAGTCAATTTGAGCACCAAAGTATCGAAATTTCTGCCAAAAAATTCGAAGATGAATAAATTAAGGATAAGCAAGTTAATTGCACAACAACCCATGAGCACATAGAAACAATGAAACATACAACAGACCCATGACATGAAGAACACCAGATCAGACAAAGTAATCATCCAACATACAGCGATTCATGACAAGAAAATCAGGATAACGACAACAACAATAAACAAGTAAAACACAAAACAGAAATTTTGTTTAGGCCTATCAGGCATCAGCCAACTAAAACCATAATAAGAGCATAACCCCACATATCATATAGATATGATTAAACTACTACAAGCATAAGAAACACCATGTCTTTTTCATTACATCATCAAAGCATCAAATTGATAATCCTATAATGATAACCGCAATTCCAATATACATAATAAAATGAAGAAGAAGAAACACTGGAAACATTATACAAATAGAATGAGGTTTTGAATGTACCAAAATAAACAGATTCGTATGTCATTGAGCTGAATGTAAACAAAATAACATATCATACTACAACACAAACAAAAAATAATTCTAAATACAGTGAGATCAAACATCCATTTCAACAAGCACTCATGATCCAATTCAAGCTTACCTAAATCATGAATAAACCATGTCATCAATGAGAAGCCAATGCATTCACAAATAAGCGCACTAAAAAAAAACATCTAAGAAAGAACATAAACCAACAAAATATCATCAAATAAAAAAAAAATCAAGAAACTCACTTTGACCACCCAATCAATCACCATTATCCATAACCAACCAAACCCATCAAAGCATCAACACAAACACCCATTTCAACAAACAATTCAAAGGCACAAATACAAACCTCCCCAAACTTCTCCCCGCACCTCTCTCTATCCCCACAAAACACCCAAGAATCACAGAGACAAGGCCCATCACCACCAGTGCACATGGCCTTGCAAGCCCTACAACACTCCCTCGATGTGTTGAACTTGAAATCCGTCCCCCACTTCACCGCCGACCCCCAGAACTCCAAATGCTCGGTCCCCCGACAGCACTCGTCGTCCTCCTCCCCCGCCGCCCCTTGAGCATCGCCACCTCCCACAGAATCGGCCGTCGATGGGTCGACGGAGGTCGAGATCGAGGAGACCCGCCTCGACCCGAATGTAACGGAGAGGCAGAGGTAGACGACGGAGCAGGAGACGAAGGCGAGGAGGAGGAGGACGGGAAGGGACCACCTTGCGCCGCCTCCGGAGTCGGTTTGGCGACGACCCATATCGGGAAATTCGTAAAGATCGGATCTTTTTGGATGACGGGGTTGACTTGGAGGAGGATTTGATTAATGGGGGCTGCGAAGATGGTCTTCCTCTTCTCGTAGTAGCTGTAGAACAATTGAACCTACCACGTTCGGTTGGACTTTTTGATGGGGGTTTTGGGATGCGCATCTTCGACCGTTCAGATTGGGAGGATCCAATGATCAAGCGGCCATGGATGCTGATCTCAAATGGAGAATCCCACAAAAAGACAAAATGGTTGTTTGTATTTTTTTTTTGGTGTAAAAATGGTTGTTTGTATTGTATATAGTGGTTTGTGTTGTATATTATTGTTTAAAGAGGGTGTGTGTTTGTGTTTACTTCTCCTGTCTTTTCTCGAGCTAATAATAAAACTCATGATCTATAAGCCCCAAAAAGTATTGTTATATTAGAATAACTCAAACTAAACTGATATTAGTGTCCCGATCTTTTTGATAATTGTATAATTCTATCAAATTTATATAACTGATATAAAAATGATACACGTATAAATCACTTTTTATCTTTTTATAATTATTTTATTTATAATTTATTTATCACAACTTATTTATGATAAATCAAATAAAAATATTTTATTATTACGTTTTTTAATTTGAATAACTAAAAACACATTTAAACATAAATATCTTATTCATTATGTACATTTAAATCATTATATTTTTAGAATAGTGTATGTCATTATCTAAACTGAAGATTAATTGTATACATATAAAGCCTCCTTGTTTTTTGAGAAAATATAATTCATTTATAACTTGACAATGAGAAGTTACAATGGTCTGAAATTAGAGAGATACATATAAAAGAGGGAAAGAGGAGAGATATTATATGATATCTCTGGAAATCGATACAATACGAGCTCCTGCCAAATAGCATCCCCAATCCCGAATGAGAGCAACTGCGGTCTCCCACACATTCTCCACATCGAAACAATGCTCCCTAAAGATAAAGTCATGTCTAGTTATCCAAGTCACCCATAAAGTAGCTAGAACCATAATCTGTGCAACCAACGCATGAGGTTTCGAATTTCCCAAACTTGGGTAGTCGATCATCCATTTTCATAGGTCGTCTAGATTTTGAAAAGAGCATTAGGAGAGAGAGACTTCTGACAAAATTCTCTATACTTGGGACATCTCGAGCCAGAACATAACATATGCTCAACCATTTTCGATTCATTTTCGCACATTACACATGTTGTGTCCGCCTCCAGCCGCCATTTGGACCTATACAATTTGGTGAGAATGCGTTGTTGTATCATAAGCCATAAAAAAAATTTCACCTTGAGTGGGGCCTTCCATGTGGGGCCTTCCATTTTCATAGTTTTGTGCCCTTTGATGCCATAAATGGGACCTCTGAAAAATCCCTCTTCCACTACCTATAGCCAGACTTCAATGTCTAAACACCCGCTTTACTGTCACACCAAACAATTTGTACCTCGATCTGGCCTGCAGATCGAGCATTAAGTATTCCAGCAAGCGCACAGACTTGTTCCTAGGGTGATCCACAAGCCATAAAATGTAATAACAATAGTGTGCAGATAAATATTTTTTCTAAAATATAATATCCTTAATTAATTTTACATTTACATATATATAAAAGTGTAGTAGAAAATAAAAATTATATTTTAAAGAAATTTTTAAGTTTTTAATAAGAATGATAATTTTGATATGTTAAGAATACAATGTATTATGTACTGTAATAACAAAATTTTCATGAAATATACATGTACACACTACTATTAATTAATGCAAAGGTATTTAAGGGTCACCATTAATCCGTAAGTCTGACCCGCCCGACCTTTACCAGTAGCCCCCGTTTGAGTAATGGGTTAAGCCCGGATAAGAGTGGTATAAGGGTAGTATAAGAATGGGTAGAGAAAATGACTGGTTGTTTGCAGAGTATAACTTGATATTACTAAGCCAGTTTAAATGAGTATAAGAGAGTATAAAATTTCTAAGTAACCCCTATGATAAGCTAAACTCACTTTATCTATTTTCATTGGCCCACATGTCAAATCAACTTTTTACACATTATCACATCAAATCACCTATCAACACCTCTTATACATAAGAGGGCTCACATGTCAAATCAATTTTTCACACTTTATTTATATTTTATTATTTATCAATCAAACAACTCAACCTTTATAAGATGTTTTTCAATGAAAATAATTAAAAACATAACCAAACAGAAACTCCTATTATTGTAGAATTGTTATCTATACTAGTATAGTTATTTATCCAGAATAATTTAATTCCTCAATCCAAATAGGGTAGGGCTTAAACCCCCATAAATGAGCCGAGCCTGAGCAGGGTGAAGCTCGGCTCGTTCTGCTCATTTACCAGCCCATTATGGGGGTAGGGCTTAAACCCAACCCGGGCCTGTTGATGGGCTGGGCTCAGGCCTCATTTTGAAGTCTAGGCCGGGCCAAGCCCGGCCCATGTGGGAGGGGAGCCAGCCCCCCTTCTCCACGAGGGGCATCCCCACCCCCCACAAATATTTATGGGGGCAGAGCCCCCCAATTATTATTTTAATTTTTATTTTTGGGCCAGGGCCTCTAGTAATAATTATAAAAGTGGTAAAATGCATTTAGACCCCGTGAAATTTTTGAAACCTATAGAAGCACCCCCTAAAGTTTTAAAACATGCACTTACACCCCCTGTCATTATTTCTTTTCGTTAAGATATGATAAAAGTATGTGGAACCCACTTTGTAAGGGATAAGTTAATTGTGGAGGAGTAAGGATGTTTCATTTTTTTGGAGAGGAGGTTTTGTAGAAATCTATTGTATTGGCTTTATTATCTTTTTTGGTTTTTTATTTATTTTCATTTTCCTTTTGATTTGTATGATTTGGGTGCATATTCAGTTTCTAATGGAATTACAAGAAAAAAAAAGTTTGTACTTGACACACAAACTACATATGTAGCCCTATCCCACATATTGGGCCACACGCTCATATGCGATTCGATATGTAGATTGATATGCATGTGCAGCCGCCACATATGCAACCGCATGAACTGTATATCCGAACAGTGGGTGGGAGTGTGTGATGAGATTGTAGGGAGAAGTGGAGGGATGGTGATGTGCTGCGACACCAGAGGAGAGAGAGGTGGACGAGGTGGAAAATTATTGTTTTACCTTTAACTATCTAAATATCCATAGAAAAAATAAATCAATTAATTTTAGATATGTTTTATGAATATTAACTTATACAATAATTAATTATTCAAATATATTAAGATGCATTTTTATAAAAATTAAGTCACATAATGATTAATTAAAAAGTGAAAACGTACCCAATTAAAAAATAAAAATGGTAACATGGTAAAGATTTAATAAAAATGGTAAAATTGTACTTTTATCTTAAATTGTAGGTGGTGTAATTGCATATTTTTGAACTATAGGGAGTGTTTCTTGTAAGGTTTAGATAACTTCAGCGGGATCTAAACACATTTTACCCTTAAAAATAAGAATTAAGGAGCTTTAGACCCGCCCATTTTTCGGTCCCAGCCCAGTAGGCCCATGGGTAGGGTCTGAGTCTGATTTTTTTACTCCAGGCTGGCCCAGCTCAGGACCGCTAGACAGATCCCGCGGGCCTGTGCCCTGTTTTCACTTGCCGGTTGCCAATGCCTAGGTAGCTTAGAGGGGGTTTATGTTTAATTCCGTATGCTTAGGGGTTTATAAGTAATTAAAGGGTCATTCAGAGCAACATATGAAAAAAAAAATTATGAGTATCTGACATGTGATTATTTGCTTAAATACATAAACGTAAGTACTTGCAAAGTCAGGATTTTTGTCACACAAGATATCTTACATGTGTTTAATTTCGATGTGGAGTCCTGATTTTTCACATAAATATTGCAAAGCAAAAATATATACTTGATAAAAAAAAAATGATTGAAAGACATAATCATTATTACAATCTATTTAATAGCCCCTAACATATTTTGATTTTTTCATAGACAATTTTGCACTTAATTCAATGAAATACATATTTTAATAGAAAAATTATAATGCACTCAAAATAAATTTAATGTATGTGTTTTTATATTTTTCTAACTTAATTTAAAAAAGTGAGAATTGAATATATCAGCAAGCAAAATAATTGTTTAACTCAACACATACTCTTTAGCCCACACATCATTCTATGTCTGTCACACAAGATTATGAACTCTAAAAACACACACACACATCCCATCACACTCTCATCATTTCGCTCAGTATAAAAATAGTGGCCATAACCTAAGATTAATAAGGGTCTCAACTGTCTGACTGGATCGTCTCCTGGTTTTGATGGAGGTGAAAACTGGTTAGAACATATGTTGGATACATGACAAGTAGTAAAAAATTTATTATCTTATATAAGTTTGCACCAGTCGAGAGACATTATTTTGTTCTCTGCTAAGATCAACAGAATTCACATCAAAAAAATTTGTATGTAATAAGTAAGATCACGCCATAATGAAAATTATATTATGGAAGAAAATTAATATTTTACTTGCAGATACACAACTGTATGCAAGCAAGGTGCGATTGTTTATAACTAGAGAAAGTTATAAAATATTTATAACTATGTAATCAATGTTTTGTTTATGAAATTATTCTCCTTTATAACTTTCTCTAGTCGATTGTTTTGTTATGTAATTATGGAACATATAAATTAAAAGAAGAAAAAAACAAGATAAGGTTTAGCAACTGGATTATAAGGTGCGGACCTTAGCAATTGATAAGTAAATAAATAAATAATAAAGAACAAGAAAAAAATACTGGATAATGAATGATGTAAACTTTAGTATAACAACCGACAGCCAAACAGCAAATTGTGCCATATAAATTGTTTTATTATGTCTTTTAGCTATTATATATATATATATATAGGTGACGGCATAACATATTAACATGCATGCTCTAACTTTTGTAGGCCATTAGACTCATTTGTTTTAGCTAGCTTAAAGTAGAGAGGATAAAAATCTGTTTGTGTACAGACCTTTCTTCACAAAGGTGGATATATAATAATTATATTATATGTATAAGTAGTTGAAATTCTGCATATAGGTCCCTCTCATATCTTTCCTTTTCTTATACAAAACCGTGTATATAATTGGGGCATGTTATGCTTACGCACATTTTTGTTATATTCTCACTTACAGTCACACTTATTTCAATGAGATATAAACCTCGATAAGTAAAAATAAATGTATAATTTAATAAATTTTATATATTTTTTTAAAAATGAGTTCATACAATTTAATGAAGTATGGTAAGTCAACCAACTTTATATTTCATTTGAACTTGAAAAATTAAGTACGTGAAAGATGTGATTTTGTCTTGATTAGAACACAGTGATGATGTGAAATATGACTCCCCAGTGGTTTATGATTTCAAGCCTTACAACTATCTTGGCCAGTGTAGCAAATGAATATATACCACACATTGTTTATCCATAAATAGACTGTATTTAAGGGGATGAACTGATCAACAAATGATTTAAGAGCACTAGATACTTGATCTAGTTAGGCCTCTATCACACCAAAGCTTATTAATTAATCTCCAATAATATGACTATATGAGACTTATGACAGTCACATTTGATCATTGGACCCATTGCCTATCAATTCATATCATGTGGTTCTCAATTAAAGACTCTATATGATATATATATATTAAAATCTCACGTATTTATCATGTGACAATATTTATATAAATAAAAAATAACATGTATTGATAGGATCCAACACAGACTAATTTTTATCTTAATTTATATCCCTATCAATGTAGTGGCCTCTCGGGGCACGTAATCTCAACATCAATGAATAAAACTGTCCCTTACAAGAGTACAGTTTCAGTGCAAATTGTGAAGGATGACCACGTCAGGATTGGTGATCTGATCCACATTTTTTTAAAAGATGATTAATCTATTCATCCATTAGTGTTTTTCGTTAAGTCCAATATATGTCTCTCTCGAGCTTGATAAATCAGTGACCAAATCCAAGCAAAGTCAAAGCAAACCACTAATAACAATAACAACAATAAAATGCAAGCTAGTCAACCATTTAATGAGTGCTTCCTCCCCCTCCAACATGCCCACCCCATGACATCCAAAAATCCTGCCCCTTCATTTGATATACTGTTCAAACCAAACTAAACCAAACATAACCAAATCTTTGTTACATATAAAATACAATAATGTCTTCCTAATTTTTGACACCTGAACATCTCCACTAGATCAAGATAAGAAAGCGACAGCTTTATCTTTTGGAGGAAAATATTAAAAATATATGAATTATTTTTTTTAGGTGGTCACGCAACTGTATCAGTGTATTTTTGTATAGGTAGGGTATAGGGTGTTGAAATTTGAATTTTCATCAATAAATAAATAAATAGTCAACTATAAAAGTTCTAATTTGTAATCCAATAATCCAAATTTCAGTACACTAATCATCATTGTTGTCCGTGGAAGCGGGTTTTTTTTTGCACTGGTACACGTATCTAAGGATTTATTTGGTTGCACGATTGCAAAATTAATTTCGTACGAATCTGAGTTTTAAAACTGATTTTGTAAAAAACTCACTCCCTTGGCTTTTAGAAATTATAGATTTTGGGCATTATTTACCTGAAATTTATATGTAGGAAACTGTTATAGTAAAATTGTTTGATTGTACGATTGCAGAAGAAAACTTCTTGCAAATGCAAAAACTGTCTACTCGCACAACCAGATGCTGCCTTAGGCTTTCATGAAATGTGATAGAACAAGTTATAAAAATAGATTTGTTACGTGAATACCTTTATATTAAACTCATCTTATTCCAACATGTTTTGATAAAGTTATATCCACATATTTTATGTAAACAAATAGATTTAATTGAGCTTATCCCTATTCCACATGGAGATATTTGATTATGCCATCTTTTTATCTCCAATACTCTGTCGTTTGGGTAGTAATATAAATTATTGTGAGATATAAATTATTTTCTATTTCGATAATGAAAATTTTGTTGTTTAGTTAGCATCGAATAATTTTAGATAAAATATAAACAACAATTTATAAAAAAATTAAACATTGATTTGACATGTGACATAGAGATCCCATTTTAATCTGTGTAATAAATCAGGGGAAACAACACAATTTTAAAATGATCTTGAGATAAAAACACTCACATAATGATACTAGCATATTCCTTGTAAATAAATAAATTTTTTATTCTATTATTTCTTTATTCCGTTATTTTAAAAATACATTATTTAAGATAAACGCATCTATTATAAGATATTAAACGCTATCCAACGTGAATCTCGAAAAAAAAAGGGAAATCCATATAACCTTTTGTAATCTTCTGGATATCCGTATAAACCCCTATAAACACGTCATAAATGCAAATAACCCGCGGTTAAAGATTCTTTAACAAAATTAAAATATTCCGAGTATATTTTGTTATCTAAGCCATGATTAAAAAAATATGTATTGTTTTAACCCTCTAAAAGCAATCAATATTTCAAAAAGAAAAAACCCCATAAAAGAGGGTAAAATTGAAAATATGAGTTTTTTTTAAGTATTAACTATTTTTTAGGGGTTAAATGAATACATATTTGTTAATATTTATTTAGATAATAGAATACGCTCGAAATATTTCAACTATGTTAAAGAATTTTTAATCGCAGAAGGTTATTTAGATTACATGGGGTTATATGGATATATTGAGATTACAGGGGGTTATATGGATATCCAGAAGATTAGAGGGGTTTATATGGAGTTTTCCCTAAAAGAATTCCATCATTTCCACCTACGCGTATATTCCATATTCTGAGAGTTCCTTCTCTGGAATCCGCGTTGAGTCAAAAACAAGAAAAAAAAAGGTCCACCTGATTCAGCTGGTCCCCTCGAAATCTCAACCGTCCGATTGAACCGCCAAAACTCCTCCAGAAAACCAACAAAAAAAAAAAAAAAAATTCCACCTTCGCCGTCTCTCTCTCTCCTCAAAAGCCTCCAACGGTAGGTGAAGCTCACATTTTTCAATCAGGGTTTCTCGAGATTCGATTGACTGGTCTATAAATCGTCGCGTTCTTTCGCTGTCTTTGTTTGATTTGGTTGGTTTTTGATCGTTTGTTGGGTTTGTTTTAATGGGGGATCTGTTGAATGTGAGGTTGTTTTTGTTTTTAATATAGGCAAAGATGGCTCTTTTACTACTGCTTCTTCGGATGTGGGGATTTGTGGCGTAATTGGGGTTGGTTTCTTTTGAGTGGGGGAGCTAAATGGGTTGCTTTCAATCGAAGGTCCGAAAGCAGTTCCCGGGACATGAGAACCCACTTCTTCTCGCCTCACAAACAGCTTGTAAGACTCTCTAATCTGACTTTTCTTTGAAAAGTTTTGTTTTTTATGATATATGAGTAGCCAGTGATTGAATTTTCATGATTGTTTCCTTAGAAATGTTTTTAATGAATTTGGGGGTTCATGTTGAACTCAGTTGTCATTGTTTTGATGAAAAAGTTTGGAATATTAGACGAGGATGAAGACCCATTCGATAAATTTGAGAGATGGTTGAGAATATTGGCTGTTCTCTTGATTTGGGTATGGACTATGGATGATGAGGTGCAGTGGAGGAGGAGTGAGATTGAATTTCTTGTCAATTCATTTTACAAGATTCTTAGTTGAGGAGAGAGTGAGGTTTGGAAAGGGAAGTCACTGCTAAAAGCAAGCGATTCGCTTGTTTGAGCTATGTGGAGCAGAGAATGAATACAGAGAATACCCGTTTGTTAAGTGCAGTTATCCAGTCAGTTCTGGGAGAGGGTGGAACAGGCTAGGGTTTTGCTATATGCCAATACATTATGCGCTTCAGGGAAAAGAAAAAACCAGAGGAAGAAATGGGACAGAAGTAGGAAGAACAAATTCATGTAGATGATTCCTTGAACAGCGTGTTGGGCTATATGTTTTGCTAGGAATAAAAAGCTGTTTAGCCAGAAAACTTGCTATGTGGGAAATGCATGGTTGCGAGTCTGGTTTTAATGATGAGTTCTACTAAGGCCGAGAGGTCCCTATTCCATGGGAAGGGGTGTTTTTAGTTGAGTGAGAAAGATCTTTAATTTTGTGTTTTGAACCGATTGGGGACATTTTTCTCGTCTCCTCCAGTAACCCTACTTTTTTTCTTTCTTTCTTACTCTTTTTGCTCTTTCATTTGTATACAATCTGTGTACAATCAATATAATAAAAATTTGCTGGACACCATTCTTCTCAAAAAAAGATTAAAAGAAGGCTTCTACTCTATAACCAACATGATTTGCAGACATTTATTGTGAATGGTGTCTTGTTCATTAATTTGTAATGTGATTTGTCAAATAATTTATGGTAACTCAAGATTAGCTAACAGTTCTTTTCCCTCCATGCTACCTGTGTGACTGATCATTGTGGAAGGTGGTGCCTCTTCCCTCTAATGGCTTTCTTATTTTGCAGTCAGCGTTAGTGAAGTTGAAGCACTGTTTGAGCTGTTTAAGAGCATTAGCAGTTCTGTTATTGATGATGGGCTGATAAATAAGGTGATTTGATGAGGCATGTTTCTAAGTTATTTAGCTTACTTTGTTGCATGTGGGGTTGTTCTGTGGCATGCATGTATCAGCAACCTATGGCATTTGACATACCCGTTTTTCCTTTTAAGGGAAAAAAAACTTTCAGTGTAAGTTTGTCATTCCTTCTTTTCATGTGCAGGAAGAGTTCCAGCTTGCTTTATTCAAAAACAAAAAGAAGGAGAATCTCTTTGCAAATCGGGTATTACATTGTTATTTGCTCTTTCAGTCTACATCTTGTTCATCGATAGATCCAAATGGATCTCAATTGTAATGGATGTCTATTTGGCTAATTAAGAGAAGTTGATAATTGAAAGCAAAGCAGATTTGATCTTTCTATTATGTTGGTAAGTTCATAGAAACCACCAACAAGGATGCTATCTTACATGCCTTCCCACGCCGAAACCAAATGAACCAATGAGGAAGCAGATTCTAGAAACTTTAGTGCATGGTTTTAATTTATTAAAGTGTTCAAGTTATAATCTTGAACCTTTTGAAAATTCCTTTACCTCCATCCATGTAAACATTGAATTACCTTTTCCGCAAATATACTGCTCTTATCTTTATGTTTACTGCATGTATGCCTATGGGAGCATGTGTGGGTTTTATATGAACATGTAAAAGCTTTCCACATGCCTCCAAACATCTGGCTCTCTGACAGCTTGTTTGCATTCTGCAGTGTTGATAGTCGAATAATTTGCACATCAGTATATATATGTTGTTGAAGCAAACATTGTTTTGGTCCCATAAAGGGCAACTTCTTTCTTTGAGCTGAATACCACTTAAATGGTTGATTCCTTTAAAGAAGTAAATACTATTGGAGGACCCAATGCAGAGCTCTCTCTCAAATTATTATTCAATAGATGGTATAGTAGATTAGCTTCTCTTATTGCATTGTTGACTTTGTGCTTTTATCTACAAAATTTGTTACTTTTATCTTTTACTGTGCACCCATTAACGGGTCTGATTGGTTACTTATGCGATCTTCTATTAAATTTAAACAAATAATCTTTTTTGAGAACAAGTGACATCCTTCTATGGACAAACTTATCAATAAATGTCATTTCAATGTGATGATACTTCATGCTCTGCATATTTAGAAACTTCATTTCAATTTATTATCTGCGTATTATGCTGTGTTAAATTCGGTTGAGTTTGAATTGAAAACTCTGAATTCAGTATTTACTTGTTTTCATCAGGTAAAAATTTGCCTTAGATGACTTTCATGTTTCTGAAAATCGTGTTCCACATTTTCTTATCATGTCATGCACAGATATTTGACCTATTTGATGTGAAGCAAAAGGGTGTCATTGATTTTGGTGACTTTGTTCGAGCACTCAATGTCTTCCACCCAAATGCTCCCCACGAAGAGAAAGTTGATTGTGAGTCTATAAGGAGCAACATTAATAAAAGTTTTGTCATTTATTCTATTGCAGTTTCACCTTAACTAGTTTCTTACTATTTCTTAACATTCCATGCTGATGCAGTTTCATTCAAGCTTTACGATCTAGACGGCACAGGCTTTATTGAGAGACAAGAGGTAATTGAAATATTTGTGATGTGTTGTATATGCTTATCTGAACTTTCTATTTGTACTAGCAGAATAACTGAAAATTTCTTTGACATTGCCCCTTAAATTCAATGTTCTAGCCTTCTAGGCACCATTTGGTCCCAACTCCAATGATTCATCATCTGAAACTTTTTTGATGAAAGTCAACAAGAATTGATGCAAATAGATTTGTAAATAAACCTTTAGATTGAGGAGGCATGAGAGGACTGACGATCAGGATTTTAGATTTCATTATGACTCTATGCTGTAATAATGGTAAAAGAATGAACTCACGTTCTCCTAGATATGACAAATAAAGAATGTCTATAAAAGTTTTCTGTTTACAATTTTGACATGTAGTAATCGAAAAATTAAATTGAATGCTGACTTTTTTTGGTTGGAAATACATCTAAGTGGGTTAGGAAGGAAACAATCAATGACTTATGGTTAGGACTTAGGACAATCCAATTATTATTCTAGGATGAGGGACGAACTAGTTAATACTTGAATGGATGAACTTATTGCCAGTTTGGGATAAAGGTGAATGACTTACCTAGGCAAGTTAATATGCAAGGACGTGGCATATGATATAGTACAATAAATTACCTATTCTTTTCTCGCACAAAATTAGAGATTCAGTTTTGAGATTTGTTTAGTGTATTACATCCTTGATCTGTTCCTGCATAATTACAAAATTCATCTTAAAAGAAATTTCCTATTTAATTTAGCGTCTACAAGGAATATCTATAGAACAACTTAATTAACTGATTTGGATGGTCATGAGGGTTTCCATTTTATTTTTGGCACTGAATTGCTACTTCCTATGGTCATGATGAGTTAACACATCTAACATAGAATGGCCATTTCTTCCTTTAAATGAACTATTTTGGTCGTGCATGTACTCGATATGGTTCCTCTCTGGGCATTTGGCTACATTTAATTCTAGAAACTATTATGATTATATATATTCTATATATATTCTATATTTTCTTTACTTTCCAAGGTAAATGAAAATTATACTCGCTCTATCCAAACTATCGAGGTGGAATCCGTTGTTCTGGCCATGGATAAATATTAGTGAACAAGGGTTCTGACACTGTTCTCTTCATGACAAAATGCAAATAAAAAACATCTCCTGGGTAGGCTTTGAGGCAGGACAGTGGTCTTAATAGAAGATACATTTGGCGATAAGCTTGTGCTTGTAAAATTGTGTGTGACCGCTGGTATGAAATAAGGCCCTTCCATTTTATGCAACATTCCTTGCTAGGAAGTGGAAGATTGATTATACAGGATTTGCTATATATGAATGCCACAAACATCCCAATTAGCAATGCAACTCTTACTTTTCATCTTAATCATGTCGTGATGTTAAACTGTATGGTTTTCTCTCCCCCCCCCCCCCCCCCCCCCCCCCCCCCCGTTAGGCAACTATAAAATAGTCATTTTTTTGGTTAAGTTCTAGTTAATGTGGATGATCTTCAACTTTATTTCCCCTGAAAAATTCCTGTTTTTAACAAAAGGGAAAATGTTGTAATTCATTTTTAATGGTTAAATAAGCAGCGGGACTTTTAAACCCAATACCAGATGGTTGCAAATTCTCCTGTAAAACATTTTCTGTCTAGCTATGTATTATTTTATATTAAATTGGTGCTGAAAGACACTTTTATCTAACAGATGTAATTTGTTTTGCCAGGTCAAGCAGATGGTAATTGCACTGCTGTGTGAGTCAGATATGAGACTGTCTGATGACACAGTTGAGATAATACTTGATAAGGTTTGTTACTTTGGGAACTGAAAATTTCAGTGCCTATTCCAGAAAATGATTGACTAATAGTGTGCTTTAACAGACATTTTCAGAAGCGGATGCCGATCAGGACGGGAAGATAGGTATATCTGAATGGAGAAACTTTGTTTCCCGGAATCCATCACTAATGAAGATAATGACCCTTCCATATCTCAGGTAATTTCATGCCTATACATTTAGGTTAAATTAACCTCCGAATTGGTATCAGATGTTTGGTTTTCATTGGCACCAGTCGTTACATGTTCAGTATACGAGACACTGACCACTGGTTGGTTATACAAGACATATTAAAAATTTATGAATGTTAATTCTCGCACCAAAAAATATTTCCATCTGTCACACGTTCATACCGTGAAGATTGATTTTGATTTTGTGGTTTTCCATCATTGTGTTGATGTCATATGTTATGACCCAGGTCTAATATGAATTACTTACTAGTGAATTGTTCTGTCGAATCTGAGGAATTCCTTATATTTTTTTGACGTGGTTATGTTAAATGCAGGGACATAACAACCACATTTCCGAGCTTTGTATTCAACTCTGAAGTTGATGAAATCGCTACGTAAAATCCGATTTGCTGATGAGCTTTGTATGGATGAATAGTAGAGTTGAATGCCTGTGCCAGTGTAGATGGGTCCAGTGATAATTGACATGTTTACACATGTATTATTGAATTCTGGAAATCTGGAAGTTCTATGCATGTCCGACTGCGAAATTTTTCCAACAATGTTATTCAAGATAGTATTTTTTTTCATTGTTTCCCCCCTTTTTTGGA
>CM060877.1:21121977-21157977 GCA_030737845.1 Acorus calamus | reverse complement strand
GTGACTTTTTAAAATTAAAAAAAATATGTAACATTTGATGTTTATTTAATAAGTTATATAACATATTTTATTTTACAATTACAAAAAATACCCCTAAATTGTATAAATGAAAAATTGATTTATGTTAGATAAATAAGTTAATTTTTAACATATAAAATTCATTTTATTAATATTTAATAGAAATCTACTTAACATAAATTATATTTCAAATTTATTATAATATTTTTTAAATATTATATGTTTGAATGTGAGTGACAAATAAAATTATAAAAAAATTATAAAGAATATTCACATATCATTAGTAAAAAAAATTAAAAGTACAAGTGTCCAAAATATATATAAAAAATAAAACATTTTATAAGTTATAATCTCATAAGCATAATTTTATTAGTTTACATATTATGACTTTTTAAATTATTTTTAGCTTAAATAAGTTAAAATAAATTTAAACAAACATGTAACAACGGTTTATTTTAAATTAAAAATTTTAATCTTTCATTTTTAAATTTTAACAAACATGTACTGAATATATTGCACCAATTATGTCTTAATTAAGCATCACACATTTGAAAAATATTATGTAAAAATATTTTTAAGTCACTCAACTTATTAAGTATATGTTTGAGACCGGCTATGGGTTAGTTCTTTGTTTGTAAGAATATTTTTAAAAAAGATATTTCCTTTATATATATTTTTAGCCATCTTTTGTGCATAAAATGTTAAAAATATATTATGTTCTAGGAAATAAACTCCGAAGATCATTTTCGAGGATCATATTCTTAAAAGATAACTTATTCTAGGAAACTTAAAGTTAAGGTACGGTTTTATGTATGTTATTTTTGTTCAACATTTTAAAGATTAAGACCTAGAGGATTTTAACATTAAAGACCTGTATATGGAGCCCACAGTACTCAAAGACTCTAACCAAAGCACAAATCCATCATAAATTGAAAAAAACTGTACAACATGTAATTGTTATAAACTAAATTAATCTAGTTTTATAAAATTATTTTTTGTAAAAATTTATTTTCTTTAAAATCATGCACCCAAAGTTGTCATCGTCAAAAATCATATTTAGGTCAGTGGTCTTATCATATTTATTAGCAAGATGTGATCGCATGAGTTTATCAGAAGCGTATCATTGTCTTGTTTGGCATGCTCAAATGTTTCAATAAAAAAAAATGTTCAGTTTTACAGCCATCAACATGTTTTTTTTAAGCATTTATTATCATTTTAATTTATCTTACATAACAATCTTTGCACACATTTTAAAAACCATTACATCTATTATATCACTCACTTATACACACATCTCTCACATTTATTCACAAACACAAACAGGAGTATAATTGTTATTTAAAAAGTCATAAACTCTTATTTATCTATTATCTATCATTTATTATAACTTAATCCAAAGTGAAACAAACAATAAAAAGTTCAATTTTACGTTTTCCAATAATAATAACAGAAAAGACAATCAAACAAGAATTTATCTATTCAGCATGGCTTGTTATATATCACAGTATCACTATTTAGGACAAATAACCTTATGTCACACCCCAAACGGAAGGTTAATTATATATATATATATATATACAGTATACACTCAAACGGTTTGATTTTTTATATTTATAATTTAGTATAAATTAGGAGAACATAATATATAATAAGCTAGGAGAAATGGGGAACGTAGAAGTTCCCTATATATGCTCCCAACCTATCAAGAAAACCTAAAGCAAAGTTTACAAGTGGATTGAATTTGAAACACTTAAAAATCCACAGTATATCAAAGTATAATATTTGCTGAGAGATTGACTTTCTTAAATTTGATATTTTCAATATTTTTATTAGATGTGTCTCACATGTATTCTAATTTATGCTATTCCATGACATCACTTACTATAAATATTTTTTCTATATTTGTCATACAGAAGATGACATCTTCTCTCATGTCAGACAATTTAAAATACTTAAATCGCAATAACAACCAGAAAAAAAAGAGTGAAAATTAAAATATAAAATTAACCCATCAACACTATGATAACTCTTTTAATCGATGAAATTCCATAGCATGCCTCCGAAAATAGAAGATTGGAATATCTTGTAAACTATACATGCGCATGGAGATGGGAATAAAAAATAATATTTGACCAAGGACAAGTTTGAGCATGTATACCCCAAAAAAGAAAAACATGGACGTACCTCTTTTGGTGATTTCAGACAAGAAAACCTTCTCAGATCCACAAACGAAATGCTTGTCTTTCCGATGATGTTTCCAAAACCCTAATTTTGTCTCCACTTGATTTTTTGATGGCCAATCAAGGGGAAGGATAAAAAAAAAAGGCAATTAATACATGTATAAAACCAAATAGATCTAGATCATGTTAATGCGGATTCATGTAAACACACAACAAAATTAAAACTTCAAAATACATTTTTGGTTTATTAGTTCAACATGCATTTCAACAACACCATAAAGTCCATGTATCATAATTCACAAATATATACACAAAATAATACAAACCCTTTTCTCTTTAGCTCTAGCACCTCCAGTATTCAATTCCCAAACAATATATGCCATTGGATTTGAAATACAGATGGAGATGTAGTGAACACAAGCATTTCCAAATTCAAAATAAATGATCCCTCTATTTCTCTCTCTTTTTGAAGAAACGGTGGGTATATATGGCACAGTGTGTGATGTTATTTATGGTCATCTTCATATAGTGTACGTCATGCAGAGTAGTGAAATGTTGTGATAATGTTAGAGCCTTCCGAGCAGCTCATAAACCTTATTAAATAGGGTACCCATCTTGAATAATCAATTGTTATAGGCAACCAATCAAAAACAAAAAAAACTGTTATAGGCACGTGGAGGTGCACCCACACGTTTAATTAATTCAGTGAACCTGAAGGTTCCACTTGGATGACTCACTTGATGAAACTTCCAGACCCCATAAAATGGGTCCCCACCCCATTAAAAAAATAATTAAAATTTTATAATAGTGGCGAGGATAACAAGAAAACAAAAGAAAAAATATAAAAAAATAACCAAGGACGGTGGACAAAGAGCAGATGAGGGCGGAGGTGGGTGAAAGAGAGACCAAAGTGATGTCTTTCTTTCTCTCTCTCTCTATTCTTCTTTTTTTTTCTCGTCATTCATCTCACCCTAAAAAGCTTTTTTGGTGGAGGAATGAAAGTGGGTGTGGGAGTAAACTTTTTTACACTGAACTCTGAAGAATTACAAGATACTAATCATATATATAGTGAGCCAATCTACTTCAATATTAATACAACTGAGAGTTGAATCATCACCCACAAATAGCTAGACATGAAAGTCCACGAAGGGCTTTTTTTTTTCACTTTTTTCAGCCTGCACTCGGGCGATGATCGAACGTGGGCCTCTCCTATGAGGAGATATGTCCTTTCTATCAGGCCTTGAGGGATACATGTGTACTCCCATCTTGATAAATGCAACCATCTCAATCAAATGTCATCTATAATAATAGACATTATGTAAGAGTTCGGAGCTGTTCATTCTTTTCCTTAATTAATTAAATTATTTTTAGTTTCTAGTTTAGTAATTTTTTTATTTAGAATTCCATCTTTTTTTTTTCTGTACATAAATTATATTTGTTCTCTTAGCCCCTGTTTGGATGGGGAATAAAATGGGAATACATGTGGATAAGTTGGGATAAAGCAAAAAAATGTATTTGGATGAGTGGGTATAACATGGTATATGTATGCAAGAATAAACTGGAATAAAGTGGTATATGGATTCCAACGAACCCCTGCATTTAAAGTTATTCTTGGTTATTCCACCAAAAAAATATGTGGGTCTACTGTCAAATCAACCATCATCATTTCTTATAAATCACATGTCAAATCAACTATTATTATTTTTTCACATTTTATAAATCTTTATCTACACTTTATTCACATTTTATTCAAACTAAAATTTTTTTATGATTATGTTTTTCAACGATAATAATTCAAAACACAACCAAACACAAAATCATTTTGTCCTTATTTATATTAGAATAGTCATAAACATCAGAATAACTTAATTCTATATCCAAACGGGGGCTTAGGGGGCACTTGGATGCGGGTTTGGAAAGATTATGCATTTGTAGAAATCTGATTTCCTCAAACCTGTTTCCAAACAGGAAAAAAAAGTTGTAGCTAATTATTTAAAAACTATATACACATTTTTACAAATAAGTGTAAAAAAACTAGCCAGCTTCATGCAAATTAAACTCAATTTTAAACTTAACTTTTAAGAAAAAGCTAATTAATTAATCCTCATACTCACATCCAAACACACCATTAACCTCTGTTTGGATAAAAGAATGGGTGAGAAAAAATTGATTCTTTTGATAATTCATGTCATATTGTAAAGTTACGAGGATTTAGTTAAATAAATTTCTAAATGGCTCTCCAATTTGTCTTCAAACCTTAGCCATTTGATTATTTATAAAATTTGACAATGACTTACCTATTTGAGCAAATACGTGCATTTTATACGGTCATGGATTCAAGCAAAAAGCAAACACAAGAAGAAAAAAAAACAGAGGATCCATTCTCTTCTCATGATCCATCCAGAATATCAAAGTGATCAAACTCAATATTTCAAGGCATGTTATGCTGCTCCATGTTGTCATTTATTTTGTGGATAAAATTGTCAAATTCATATATATATATATATATATATATATAGTCGTGATATTATACGGTTGTGCGGTCGTGCGGTCGCGATTCACGGGTCGTCGATCACGGGTCCATCGCATCGGACGGTCGGGTGCGATTCACGTCGACCGTTGGATGCGATGGACCCGCGATCGGACGACGCGCGTCGAATCCGCACCACCGCACCGACCGCACGCTATCACTCGACTATATATATATAGATTTCCGATAATATGCGGTCGGTGCGGTCGTGCGGATTCGACGTGCGTCGTCCGATCGCGGGTCCATCGCATCCAACGGTCGATGTAAATTGCCCCCGACCGTCTGATGCGATGGACCCGCGATCGGACGACGCACGTCGAATCCGCACCGACCGCACGACCGCACACAATCACGAGTTACGCCGATTAGGTGCGGCGAACGGCAGGTGCGGCCGCGACGTGGACCGTTCGATCGCGGGTCCATCGCATCCAACGGTCGACGTGAATCGCACCCGACCGTCCGATGCGATGGACCCGTGATCGACGGCCCGTGATCGCTGCCGCACCCGCCGTTCGCCGCACGCAATCACGTCCCTATATATATATATATATATATATATATATATATATATATATATATATATATATATATAGTCGAGTGATATCGTGCAGCGTCCCGCACGGTGCGGGAACGACATCGTTCGTCCGATCGCGGGTCCATCGCATCCAACGGTCGATTTGAATCGCACCCGACCGTCCGATGCGATGGACCCGTGATCGAAGGCCCGTGGTCGTTCGCGCACGTTCCCGCATCGCGCACCGTATCATTCCTATATATATATATATATATATATATATATATATATATATATGGGCCGATTAGGTGCGGCGTCGACCACGGGCCGTCGATCACGGGTCCATCATATCGGACGGTCGGGTGCAATTCACGTCGACCGTTGGATGCGATGGACCCGCGATCGGACGGCTGCCGCACCGTGCGGCCGCCGCACCTCATCGCGCTCATATATATATATATATAGCCGATTAGGTGCAGCGGCCGCATGGTGCGGCGTCGACCACGGGCCGTCGATCACGGGTCCATCGCATCGAACGGTCGGGTGCGATTCACGTCGATCGTTGGATGCGATGGACCCGCGATCGGACGACTACCGCACCGTACGGCCGCCGCACCTCATCGCGCTCATATATATATATATATATATATATATATATATATATATATATATATATATATATATATAGACTCGTGATTACGTGCGGATTGCGGTCGGTGCGGATTCGATTACGGGCCGTCGATCACGGGGTCCATCGCATCGGACGGTCGGGTGCGATTCACTTCGACCGTCGGATGCGATGGACCCGTGATCGACGGTCCGTAGTCGAATCCGCACCGTGCGGACGACCGCACGCTATCACTCGACTATATATATATATATATATATATATATATATATATATATATATATATATATATATATATATATATATATATATATATAGGGGGCTGATGGGGTGCGACCATGCGCACGGTGCACCCCATCGTGCGCCCGATGGTTCAGCCGTCCGATCGCTGATCTCGTCGATCGGACGGCTGTTCATTTTTTTTAAAAAAAAAATCTGAACCGGATGAAACCGGTTACATCGATGGCCCCTCGTGACCCCCAAAATTTCTCCCCCTTCTCTCTCCTCTCATTCTTCTCTTCTCTTACGAAAAAAAAATCAAAACCCTCTACCTGGTTCGATCGAGGGAAAAGAAAAAGAAAAAAAAAACCTATCAAAACCCTCTCATTTTCCTTCTATCCTCCTCACAGAACTCCTCTCTCCCCACCTCTTCTCCTCACAGAACTCCTCCCTCCCCACCTCTTCTACTCACACGCCCCCCCTTCGACACTCCTTCTCCGGCACCTCATCACCGTCCCAGCACCTTGTCGCCGTCACCAACCCCGCACCGTCATCGTCCCCGCAAAACATTCATTGTAAGTATTTTCTTTAACTTGCTCTTGTATCCAATTATTTAGGTATAGGGTTTTCCATTTGTTCTGTTATTTGATTATTTAGGGTTTTCTTTTGTTTTGGTTTTGAAGAGGAACCCCAAATCTTGTTGTGATTTTGATTTGTTATTATTCAGGGTTTTTTTTGTTTTGGCTTTGAAGAGGAACCAAATCTTATTGTGATGTGGGTTCTTTTTCAAAACTTAAAAAATGGAAACCCAGATAAAGTTCTCCCAAAAAAAAAATCAAAAGATTGCAGCTTTGTGAATCTCTGGCATTCATATGTGCCCAACAAAAGCTAATCTTCTAAAATCCTCCATGTTTGGGTTTTCAAAAAGAGGACAAGCTTTTTTTTTTTGGGAGAGACTCAAAATATCAGACCTTTACATTGCAGGTTTGGATCTTTAAAAGGCAAAACACATTGGAATCTCTGCCACTGAAAACCCATTTTTTTTTTCTTCTTACCACTTCAAATAATTTTGTAGCATTGATGGCATTCTTAGCAACTCATACTGCAAATTTACCAACTACAATTTCAAATATGTTTCCCCTTTTTGATGCACTTATGGCTTGCTTATTATTGCATGCTAATGATGAGTATATATGCTTTACATCGAAATATCCAATTCTACTAAAGATAACTAAAAGAATCATCTGATAACGACTGGAAGCCAAAGTCAGTATCACCATTCTTCTTGTTTCTATATATGGTCTGAGCAAGGAATTGGTGATATCTTTGAAGACAAATGCTTAGACATAGGTCCTTGTGTATGAGCTTGGGTAAGTTGTAATAGGTCCTTGTGTATGAGCCTGTTTTGAATATCAGATGATTGGATGAGAGAGACTTGTGTAGGTTGTAATAGGTCCTTGTGTATGAGCTTGTTTTGAAGTTTTATGTAGTGCTTAGATTAGGTTGGAGTCCTTGAGGTTGGAGGATCACACTAGTAAGTTATTTTAGAGAAATCATTTTACAGATTTGCAATAAATTTGCAACAAATTGTTTATGTGTATATGATTAATTTGTATGTGTACAAACTTATAATGTGATAATCAAATTTGTTTTATCTGTATAGAGGAAAACTCTAAAGTACCATAAACCAGTTTAACATGCAATTGTTTCAACATAAGATACAGATGTTCAGGGGGTGCTCGCGTAGCAAACCATCTAGTATGACTGCTAGAGCACGTCCCAAGGGAGCTGTAATGCGTGGATCTCATGAGACGGCAAATGGGAATTCGGATTCATCGATCAACAAGTCCAAATCAAAGTTCAGTCAGTTTTTTCTCAGATCTGTTTACAAAGTCTGTAATGCAGGGCAAGATATGGAAACCAAAAACAGAAAACTTGTTATTCTTATGGTTTCCTTACCAAGCACATCCATTTCATTTTAAAAAAATATATTCAAGTTGTATCTGTTGTATTTGTGGGATGCATGTAATGGAAATTTTTGTTGTGT
Organism: Acorus calamus; assembly: GCA_030737845.1. Classification (NCBI taxonomy): domain Eukaryota; kingdom Viridiplantae; phylum Streptophyta; class Magnoliopsida; order Acorales; family Acoraceae; genus Acorus; species Acorus calamus. Next base: position 21,149,841 of record CM060877.1, on the reverse strand, counting down.
AATATGATGGCCTAATGTTTGGTTATTCTTTGTAGACAAAACAACAACTTTAATGTGAATGTACATATTTTTTTGAGTGAACATGCTGATTTTTCATGCAAATCTGAGAATGTATAGTTATATTAAGACATAAGATCACCATGTGAATCAAGAAACTCATTCTTTGTATTAACATTCTCATTCAGGTCACCCTCATATAACTGTTGAGACCTTTTGTATTTACTATTTAGATATGCATCACCTGAGACAGGAAAGTTGTTATCCCATCAAAGAATTAATGATTAAGCTCCGCTGAGTTCATCAATGTATATGAAATTTTTTACTCTGCCATAACGTTCAAATTAACTTGGTCGGATGACTCAAAAACAAAGGTCTCAACTCTCAACTAACCCATCTGGTCTTGGCAAAAGCAATTCAATTCCTCGATGTTGATTCCACTTTTCTTCGATCTATGCAATAACAATCAAACATGAACCACTTTAAAGAGATCCAAATTTGTGTATACTGATTGTAATATATCAACCAAAAACATCAAATTTACTTTGAAAGTTGGCATGAATCTGGGAACCATCTTGATAACAGGCAATGTTTCAACTTTATGATTAAAGGGAAGACAACATAGCATGGTATATGCATCATTCCCACCACCACATACCTGCAAAAACAAGCATAGTATTATGATGATTTAGCTCCATTATGGGTAAGGAAAGACTTGGCCAAAAATGGAGTTTTATCCAAAAAAAATATTTCACAAGGACAAGCATTATTACATTTCGGGACTCAACAGTCAATAGTGGGTCAACGCCTCAACGGAATATATAGGCTAAAGTTTCATTACAATTATCCACATTAAATTCAATTTCGATAAATTCCCACTATGAAGTTTTGTTTTCAAGGCCCTGGGGGCTTATATAGTATTACATATTATACATTGATAAGACTTACACGAGGCAGAGCATCATTGAAAACTTGCTACTCCACCTCATTTACACACGAGGCAGAGCATCATTGAAAACTTGCTACTCCACCTCATTTACACAAGCCTGAAACAACTCAAAATAAGACAATACAGTCGACCGGATCTATGGGTTCTGCAGTTGCAGATGGTGAGCTTAAGACTTTGATGTTCTAGCATAGTGGGCTAGTTCTTCTCCTCCATGGACTAAGTGGCGTTGCACCTGAATAAACTGCTGCCAGAAACCTGATTTGATCAATCTGTAAAAAATCTTATATATATATAGAATGAGTATCTATTTGTTTATAAATCAGTTAAGAAACTCGATGAAAAATTAGAAAAGCTCAAGATATGCAACAAAAACTTCATAGTATAAGAGAGTATGAGATCAGAAACCATGGGAATCTTTACGGTTCATGTAAACAGTATGTCAAAAGGAGCAAATGTAGTTACAACACTGAATTTATAATCTCCAAGAGCAAGAAAAGGAACAATGATTAACCAAAATACAGTCTGTCCACAATAACAAAAGATGTAAAAGATTAATCCATGAAAAACTGTAGCATCAAACTAAATTTTCTGCTTTAGATGAGGTAGGTAAACATCACCTTGATATAAAACCACCAATCAACTAAAAATCATGATAAATCTGAAGTGGGTTTGTATCAAACGATTTCAAATTTGTACCACCTTGAGAGTCTTGAGGAGAAAATTTGACTACTGACCTACTAGATGACTTGAAAAACATGACTCCAAAATCCTGCACTTCGGCGAATGTAGCGTTAAATCTGAGCTGAGGTTAGTTATCACTGAATTCACATTCCCATCAACCAAAGGAGCAACATGTGTTCCTTGCTCTGAATCAACCCTCATATAACAAGAACTATACAACCACCAGCTTTATCAAGAAATTGGCGACACCCATAAATGGAGAGACAAGAATCAAGCTAAAAAGGACAATACAACAGTAATAGCTTATGTCAAGCAAATGAGAATAAAAATATGTGTTTTCTGTTAACATGTCATTATGTCAATCGACACACAGAAGAGTTTCAACCAATCAGTTTAATGGGTATAAACATTTGACTAGATGGGAATAAAAGTCAAAGTAAACATTTGACTAGATGGGAATAAAATTCAAAGATCGCACCCAAAAATATATAGTAAACAGAACAAATGCCCATCTGAAAAGACACCAAGAAGATCAAAACAACAGAAGATCACGAAAATGTCAACTTATGTCGATGTGTAAAGAAACTTAGACCGAGTTTCTTAAATTTATAGACTGACTCCATATGATTTATTAGTAATTAATATAGATAGAAACACATTTGAAGTCCACAATGGCAAGGTATATTTTGGAATGCATAAAATAAGACACAAAATCCTCTTCTCTAAAAACAGTTGTGTTATATAAACTTTAAATCATGAACAACAGTTGTTCTTCCTTAATGGCTTTCGATGAAGAAGCGTATAAAAACGATGACTTTCAGAATAACATCACAAATTAGTCAGCTAAAATTGAGAGAATGCTCCAAAAGCAACATTGCAAAATTACTCCAATCAATATTGAAGAATCAAATACAAGAACAATTTTTTTCTGGGAGAAATTTATCTGGGTTTCCATTTTTTAAGTTTTGAAAGATAACCCACATCACAATAAGATTTGATTCCTCTTCAAAACCAAAACAAAAAAACCCTAAATAATAACAAATCAAAATCACAACAAGATTTGGGGTTCCTCTTCAAAGCCAAAACAAAAGAAAACCCTAAATAATCAAATAACAGAACAAATGGAAAACCCTATACCTAAATAATTGGATACAAGAGCAAGTTAAAGAAAATACTTACAATGAATGTTTTGCGGGGACGATGACGGTGCGGGGTCGGTGACGAGGTGCTGGGACGGTGCCGAGGTGCCGGAGAAGGAGTGTCGAAGGGGGGGCGTGTGAGTAGAAGAGGTGGGGAGGGAGGAGTTCTGTGAGGAGAAGAGGTGGGGAGGGAGGAGTTCTGTGAGGAGGAGAGAAGGAAAATGAGAGGGTTTTGATAGGGTTTTTTTTTCTTTTTTTTAACCTCGATCGAACCAGGTAGAGGGTTTTGATTTTTTTTTCTTAAGAGAAGAGAAGAATGAGAGGAGAGAGAAGGGGGAGAAACTTTGGGGGTCACGAGGGGCCATCGATGTAACCGGTTTCATCCGGTTCAGATTTTTTTAAAAAAAAAAAATGAACAGCCGTCCGATCGACGAGATCAACGATCGGACGGCTGAACCATCGGGCGCACGATGGGGTGCACCGTGCGCATGGTCGCACCCCATCAGCCCCCTATATATATATATATATATATATATATATATATATATATATATATATATATATATATATATATATATATATATGAGAACCGATTACGACCGCACCTATATATATGCACGACCGCACCTCATCGGTCGCGTATATGGGAACCGATTACATGCGGTCATGCGGTCGGTGCGGCTGTGATCACGGGCCGTCAATCACGGGTCCATCGCATCGAACGGTCGGGTGCGAATCACGTCGACCGTTGGATGCGATGGACCCGCAATCGGATGGCCCATGATCGCGACCGCACTACTGCACCTCATCGGTCGCGTATATATATATATAGTCGAGTGATAGCATGCGGTCGTCCGCACGGTGCGGATTCGACGTGCGTCGTCTGATCGCGGGTCCATCGCACGTAATCACGAGTCTATATATATATATATATATATATATATATATATATATATATATATATCGATGATAATATGCGGGACGTGCGGTCGTGCGGGAACGACGTCGTTCGTCCGATCGCGGGTCCATCGCATCCAACGGTCGAGATGAATCGCCCCCGACCGTCCGATTCGATGGACCCGCGATGGACCCGTGATCGACGGCCCGTGGTCGTTCGCGCACGACCGCACGTCGCGCACCGTATCATTTCCCTATATATATATATATATATATATATATAAGCGCGATGAGGTGCTGCGGCCGCACGGTGCGGCAGCCGTCCGATCGCGGGTCCATCGCATCCAACGGTCGACGTGAATCGCACCCAACTGTCCGATGCGATGGACCCGTGATCGACGGCCCGTGGTCGACGCCGCACCATACGGCCGCCGCACCTAATATATATATATATATATATATATATATATATATATATATATATATATATATATATATATATATATATATATATATATATATATATATATATATATATATAGTCATGATATTATACGATCGTGCGGTCGCGATTCACGAGCCGTCGATCACGGGTCCATCGCATCGGACGGTCGGGTGCGAATCACGTCGACCGTTGGATGCGATGGACCCACGATCGGACGACTCACGTCGGATCCGCACGACCGCACCGACCGTATATTATCGGAAATCTATATATATATATATATAGGGGGCCGATTACCTGCGGCGAACGGCAGGTGCGGCGTCGATCGTGGGCCGTCGATCACGGGTCCATCGCATCGGACGGTCGGGTGCGATTCACGTCGACCGTTGGATGTAATGGACCCGCGATCGAAGGCCCACGTCGCCGCCGCACCTGCCGCACGCTGCACGAAATCAAATTTAAATAACAATAAACCTGACTATTGGCCTTCTTTAATATCACCACCAAGTATTTGCATATATATTGAATGTTGGATTTAAATGGGTTAAATATAATTGAGCGCTGATACAATCAGTTTATTTTGTAGCTCGTTATGCAACCCCATACGCTATGATAATATAATATATACTGTGTTATCATAGTGTATGAGGTTCTATCATAGTATATGACACAAATTTTTTAAATATTTTAAATTTGAAAAAAAAATACATTTGTTAAAGATATTAGATTAAATTTGTTATTATCTCAATGTGTTACACGTGTAACATCACCTTTTACTATTATATAAAGGGCTTGTATCTTTCATTCCTAATGCCATTTTTCAAAAATAGAAACGTTACTTCCACCAATGAAACTAATAAATTCACCACATTTTTTTCTTCTTCTCTCATACACAATTTTTTCCTCTCATACTTACTTACACCAATTGAAGTTGATGAAATATTATTGATAATGATGCATGGTAGTCTTATAAATAAATGCAAACGGAGCAGTGATTTTGTATTGTTAAGCGTGAACTTTGTCATTCCTGTGCGTTTTTTTATGGTTAAATGTTTTTAAACACCATTCAATTGTTTGGTATACGTACATTTTTTTTACATAATAGGACATTTTTCCTAAAAATATTATATTTATGTTAGTGACACTTTTTAAAAAGCTAAGTATGAGAGGAAAAAATTGGGTGTGAGAGGAAAAAAGAAAAAAATGTGGTGAATTTATTAGGGGCGTTGTTGGTAAAAAAAAATCTTTCATTTTTTGTTGACCTATATCATAATTAATTTGTTAGGTTGCCTAAAAAGTTAATAATTAATATAGATGAATATTAAAGTATATTTAAAAAATAAATTCATTGTGCATCAGGGGGTCATTAATCGTTCCCATCTAAGTTTCCATTTGTAACCAATAATAGCTTCAAAATTCAATTTTTCGTCTCAGATTTCAGTTTTATTTTTAAAAACCGATAAAGTAATTCTTATATAAAAACTTGTTTTGAGAAGTTCTTTAAAATCAAATCGATTATTATAATCAATTTAGAACACCCCCTTTCGAGAGGATGACCGAGGTTCAATCCTTGGTAATTTCAAGGAGGAAAAAAAACAATCCAGCTCTCGCTGGTTGTTGCTGCTGTTGTGTGGACTTCACCCCTAAGTATGTAATAGGCATGACAAGCCTGGTTAATATATGTATTTTTTTTTTTAATAAGATGAAAATGAATTTGAGAACTAATATACGAACATGATATGGATACTAGAAAGATTTATTTATTGAATATGCATAAGATACAGAACACTACCATTCATTACATAGATTTAGAAAGAAAGAAACTTACAATACTGGGGTCGAGAAGGATATCTCCCTCTTCTGCCCTATTTCTTCTATCTTACAAAACACACTTAGTTCTTACAAAGCACTCTTGGGTTTTGGTGGATTTTTTGGTAGAGGGGTTTTGTAGACTTGGGTTTTTTGCCGATGCCCTCCTTCGTTTCTCTTGCTCCCTTTATATAGGCAGAGTTTGCGGACTTCAAAGGGTTTGGAGTCCGTGGTCATTCAGTTTTGAGTGACTTCTTGTCTTCTTCTGGTGTCACTTTTCCTGCTTTACGTCTTTTCTTCTTTTCCCATCTTTGTCGGGTGCTCCCGTGACTAGCTTTTTGTAGCGTAATATTGAACCCGTGAGTTACTAGGGTCTTCTGGATCCTTCTTCCTTTTATTTTTATTTTTATTATTATTATTATTATTATTATTTTTTTTTAAACAGATCCTTCAGCTGGATCAAACTCATCTTCAGGAAAATCTGAGGGTATGTTTTCAAGCCCTTGAGAGTCATTGTCCGTTTGAGAATCACCATCTTCTGGCCTTTGAGAGTCATCCTCCATCCTTTGAGCCCCTTGAGTCCCTCCCGGACCTTGAGAGCTGGTGGCCATTGGTGCTGGCAGAGCCGCCTTTTCTGCTCTGAACATTTTAAACATGTGCTCATATGCCTTTAATTCAATGCATTCTTGACTTAAATTTGGGAATCTTTTAGTGTATTCTCCAATAAGGTTTGTTTTGATAGTCTCATAACTATCTTCCCGTGGTTTTCCATAAATTGGTAATTTATAACCAGATAAAATTTTTCGTGGGTCATATTTAGCCCACCATTTAGTATATATATCTCTCTTGAGGTGAGGAGGAAACCTTTTTTCTACCTGGAAATCCCATTGGAGGATCCATGGTATCCCCGTCTGGTTGTGATATTTCAATAAATCAATGCTATTTTGTGGGTTTAATTCTTCCTGCTCCATATGAGCTTGGATGTCTCCTGGTAAGTTTTTCCAATTAGCACCAAATACTTGCCACCAGGAGTAAAACCAATTTGGAATTTTGGCCTGGCAGACAAAATGGATAAACCAAGAATGTTTTAAGACACAGTTTTGGACTAATAGTACATTTTCCCAGGCTTTCTGGTAATCCCAATAATTATAGTAATTGGGTCTGATCACTGATTTTTGGAATCGCCTAGAGGCATTGGGACTCTTATCCCAGTCTTTTAAGGATAATATCTTTTGGATGCATAGTTTAGAATATGAGATCTCTAAGGTGCTCTTGTTCTTATAATGGTGCACAATTCTGACACTGTTTGTTTCTAATAGGATGTTTTCATAGTAATCAGGATTTTTCCCTATCATATCAGGGATATAGAAATGGTAGCCAGTACCAGAATGATCATCTTTGGGGAAGTATATCTTAATAAGTTCTGCTATTTCTTTATCTACTTCATATTTCTCAATAGAGAATAGTGGAACGGAAGTTTTGAATTCATATTCGGTTTGTGGATCTGAAGTTTGAGATCCTATTTCAGCAAGTATGGCAAACTGATTTTGATCTTCAAACAGATTTTCTTCCTTAACCTCTGGCTTTATAAGGTTCACAGAAGGTCTTGAGCTCTCAATTTTTAGGGTCCTTTGAGGAAGGATCTTTGCCTTCTTCTTTTGGTCCATTTCCCTGCAAGAATTCACGCGAGAGATAATCAGGAAGACTATTAAAGTCTCCTTTAATGTATTCTATGTCAAAATCATAGATTCCTAGTAATGCTTGCCATCTGGCAAAAATCTGTTTTGATGCAAGATTTTTAACATCTTTTTCAAGAACATATTTTGCAGAGCTGCAATCTATTCTTAAGAGGAATTTTTGGTTTAAAATGTCCCCTTGGAATTTTGTTATGCAGTTAACTATAGCTAGGATTTCCTTTTTTATAGTGGAATATTTTCTTTGAGCTTCATTCCATGTTCCCGAAGTAAACCTTACTAATTGTTCTTTGTTGTCAATCCTCTGTTTTAGTATCCCTCCATATCCAATGTCAGAGGCATCAGTTTCTATAATCTTTGGTGCATTGGGGCTTGCTATATTCAAGCATGGCAACTGTTTTACCTTTTCTTTAATCCTTTGGACGGCATGGGTATGTTCTATGGTCCAAGGTGTAGGGTTTTTCTTCAGTCTGTTGGACAACAGTTTCCTGTCCAGAGCTATATTTTTATAAAAGTCTGATACGTAGTTAAGACAACCAAGAAACCTTTGAAGTTGTTTCTTATCTTTTATGCTATCTGGAAATTTATCTGCAAAATCTATTACCCTTTTTATGGGTGTAATATCATTCCCAGAGATTTTATATCCTAAAAATTGAACTGTGGTTTGGAAGAGTTTTATCTTCTTGGCTGATACCACCAGACCATTTTGTTTTACAATTCTAAGGAAGATATTAAGATGCTTCCAATGCTTATCTATGTTCTCAGAAAATATCAGCACATCATCGATATAAACAATGGAAAAGGATCCATAAGGATTAAATATTTCATTCATTATGTTTTGAAATTCCGAGGGTGCATTCTTTAACCCAAACGGTAAAACATTCCACTCATAATGCCCAAACGGTACTGTAAAGGCGGTCTTGTATCTATCTTCTTCTTTAATCTGGATTTGCCAGAATCCTGATTTAAGGTCAAACTTGGAAAAAATCTTGGAATTATAGACTCTTTTGATCAGATCTTGCTTATTGGGGATAGGATACCTAATCCACTGGAGTACCTTATTTAATGGCTTATAATTTATGACAAGCCTTGGCACTCCCCTTTCTAATTCTGCAGCTTTTTCTACATAGAAAGCCGCACAGCTCCAAGGTGAAGAGCTCTTCCTAATAAGATTTTTGATAAGTAATTGAGATATTTCCTCCTTGCAAATTTCTAGGAGTCTATTATTCATTTGGATGGGCCTGGCTTTTGTGGGGATTTTCTCTTCATTAAAGTCTTTGATGTATGGTAGGCTCACCATGTGTTTTTTCCTATGCCAGAAGGCAGAGGGCAGATCTGAGCAGGCCTCATTTTCAATAGTCTTTTGAAAATCAGAGACCTTCTTTTGGAAAATAGGACTACCGATTTGTTCAGATGTCTTTTGAATCCTGATCTCTTCAGAGAGTTCATTAATAAACTTTTCTTTATATTCCAGGGCCTGCCTGAGCTGGTTGAGAAAAGATAGCTTTGGTGTAGTACAAAATTTGTATAAGATATTTTTGCCATTTTGAGTTGCATGAATACCCTCAGTATCGACCGAAAAGGGTTTTATCATATTTATAAAGGGGGTTCCAAGGATAACACCCTGACGAAGATCTTTCACCAAAAGGAACGATGTTTTTAAACATGATCCTTTATTACAAACATGTACTTCGGGTATTTTATAATTAATCTTAAGACTTTCCCCATTGGCAGTATTAATACCATGGGTTGTCTTTTCAAAGTATCTTGAAGGGATCAATCCTTCACGAATGCAGTTCATATCAGCCCCGGTGTCAATAAGGGCCTTATATTTTAGAGAAAATGTTTTAATTTTCAGGAGGACTTCAACATTCCATTTTTGTTTTGTATATTTTTCGAGAGAGCTAATAAATTCTTCTTCCTCTTCAGGTTGATCCCTGACAGATTCTTCATTATCAGAATTCTCGGCGGGTTTTCCCAATCTAGGGATGGCTTCAAGGTATGTAACCCTGTCTCTAAGGTCCTTGATTTCTTTTTTCATATCAATTTGTTCTTTTCTTAATTCCCCTATAGTCACTTTTTTGGGTTTTTCGGATTCTAATCTTTGAATTATCTCCTTATAGGAATATTTTTCTTTGTTATCATCTTGGGCTTGACTGACAGGAGTTTTTATCAGGCTAATATATCTTTCTAACTGTCGTTTCTTTTCGACAGGATTCTCGATGGAGTCAATAGTATCTAAAATAAATTGTTCTTGGACCGAAAGGACCATCAAGCCATCTGTATCTGACGATGAATCATAGGATTCAGGGTCACAACAGTTACAGCTACAACTTTCAGAATCAGAATTCTGTTCTTCTAAGTTATGAATGGATTCCTTTTTATTTTTTGGTTTGCTACTAAAGCATTTATTGGCATAATGGCCTTTCTGCTTGCATTTAAAGCAGGTAGGAGGATTAGAGGTGTTGGGTTTCCTTTTGGAGAACCGCTTTCTAGTTTTTTGAGCAGGGGCTCTATTTGTTTTATAATATTGTCTCTCAAGTGGTTTTTTATTATAAGAATGCTTGGTATTCCTTTTTCGAGACTTGGAAGGATTCTTAATGTCTTCCTTCTGATACCCGAATTGGTAACAGAAGTCTCCAAGTTCCCTTTTGGAAGTCAAATGTTGATTCTTGAGCTGATTCTTTATCTTTAGATCATTGCAAAGGGCCAGACCTATCAAGTTTATTTTTTGTATGAGTTCTCCGAATGTTATAACGGAGTAAGGGATATGTCCCCCAAATTCTTGACGGAGGTTATTTCTGACTCTTTCGGCGAAGAGCTTGGGTAGCCCAGAGACAAATTTCTCTTTCCAAAAGTCATTGTTTGAGTTATCTATTCTATAAATTTGTGATAAAAACGTGTCCTTATACCACCTAAAATCAGATAAGGTTGGACACCTAAGGTTTATAAGTTGTTCTCTAATTCTGTCAGCAGTGTCACTATGGCTGCCAATAAAATGTTTAAATATAGTGAGAACTAGTGTGGTGACAATATCGGGCTCAGGTCTCCCATTGGGATCAGTTTTTACGGCTGTATAAATAGCACGTCTTTGGTCAGGGGTAATGAAGTTGTCCCACCAACCCCTTAATTGCCCCATGAATGATGTGGTTATCATATCAGTAATATGTTTATCACTATTACCTTGTATCCTACAGGCATTAGCATAAATAAGCATAGAATGACATAATTGGCTGACCTGATATTCAGACATGCCATCAAGATTCCATTCTACGAGAGATTTTCCATCATAGGAAGTAGTAAGAGTAATATCATTATTCTCTTCTATTTGGACATCAACAGGAGTTGGTCTTCTATAGAAATTCTTTGTTCTCGAGGTCTGAGTTACAGTCCCGAGCTTATTGATCTCAATATCAGAATGATCAGGAAGGCTTTCAGATATGCTGCCATCCTCAATGTCTTCTTGGGAATTTTCTTCACAAGAGGACTCATCATTGAGGTTATTGATGGATAATTTTTCCAGTCTCTCAGATAATTTAATCAACAATTCTTCAGAGTGTCTTTCTTTGAACTTTATCCCTTTTCAAGATTTTGTTGAGGAATGAATATTGGTTTTTCAGTTTTTTTTACTATATTTTTGGACGAGGTGGTCGAGGCCTGGAGGCTTTGCAGACCATTGGCTTGAATATTGTCAAGGCTACAATTTTCGGCGAGGCTTTTTCTATTCTCTCAGTTTGGCTACTTATAGATCTCAAGGCAACATTGGTGAAATTATTTTGCTCCATAACCTGGATAAAGTATTCTGCCTTGAAAGGACTACCAGGGTCAATCTTTGTAGTAGTCTTAAGAGGGCTGGCTATGATGTCGGAATTAGTGACTTTAATTCTTTCAAACGGTGGATGAATAGATTCCACTTCTTCATTCTTAATGTTTCTCCATTTGGTGGCATATTTATCGATCTTCTCTAGGACCATAGCATGGTCTTCTTCAGGAAGATCAATGATCATGTTCTGTAACATTGGAATATAAGTATGTTCAAACCAATCAAAGAAATATACAGTTTTTTGTTCAAATCTCATATGGTCATACCACTGTTCTCTAATCGGACCTTGCTCTTCTTTGGGTATAGTGTTGAAAAACCATTTTCTTTTATCATCATTTTTTGAAGAATAAAAATCATGTTTTATGATCTCTTTATCTATTTCATAGTCATCATTTTCACTTATAGTGAGCATGTCTGATTCAGCGGGTTCATATTCAGATGGCATTTCAGAATGAGCTTCGGATTGAACATCATAAACTGCCGATGCAACCCCTATAGGTTGGAAGTAAGCAGCTTGAGTAGCCGAATACTGGCTATCCCTTTCGGAAACAGAGCGTCTCCTAGGAGTCAAGCGTTCCCTTGTTTGAACTACTGGTGTGGCCCTAAGAGATCTTGTCCTTTGAAGGCCAGTATTGGAAAATCGAACTTCAATATTACCCTCTTCCTGTTCAATAATGTCTTTAAGGTATAGGTTTTCCAAGGGCTTATTAGGCTGAGCATTTTCAAGGGTCCAGGAATTAGGTAATTTGATCTCATCCCATTTTAAAGGTCTAGGGATAAAAGAGTTATTTTTAGGGTTCGTTTGAAGCAAAGTAGTAATACCTTTAATATCAGAGACCCTACTTTTAGGGGATAAGGTGTTCATAACCTTGAAATATACCCTATAACTCAGGTTTAAATTTAAAGTGCCATTAGTAAGGTCGAAACCATTAGTTTGGATCCTCAGGACAAGAGTATCCAAAATGTTAGGATCAGCTAAGGACACAGAGAAATTAGGAAAGGCATTAAAAAATACTGGTCCATTACTTAGGCTGGATTCAACTATCCCTAGAACAGAATCAGCAAATTTTAGATGCCTATTGTCTTGAAGACATGCTAAAACTGCAACATTCAAGTTTTCTCGAACTAGGGCATTTATAGAAACCTGTACTAATCCTATATGAAGATAGTGATATTGTGGTTTTGTCCTAATCCTGTCTATCTCTTTCTGGGATATAAGGTGGAAGTTCTCATGCCCATTAGTTAAAGGAAGGGTTTTTTCAATAGTCTTGATATAATAGTCTGTTTTAAGACTAAAAGTGTTACAAACATAAATCTCATTGAACGGGACTTTAGAGATGTTCCAATTACCAACAGCTTGTTCAACATTCTCATAATTTATATTTTGCATGTTTTTAATGGACATAGTCTTTATGGCAGGGGGATTTCTAGAGGTGGAGGCTCCATCAGTTGAAGTGGAGGCTTCATGTACCCATGACATAAGGGATCGGAAAAGATTGGCCATAAGGAAGTGCAGGGAAACCAGTCAACGACGTATTACGTCCCTAACTCTATTGTTCTTAAGATGAGAGTGTGGACAACGCGACTAAATAGTTTCAAAAAACACTGTTCACCTGCCGGTACTGTTTAGCACTGTTCATGCAAGAAAATCCCCTTAAAAGACAATGCAACGTGGCTCTGATACCAAAAACTTACAGGATCAATCTTCCTCCTCACCCTCGTTCTCCGCAATGTTGAAATATCTAAGCTCATAGACATTGCGGTCTTTGTTTGATGCGATCACCCGCAGCCAGTCCCTCACATTATGCTTCTTCAAATACTTCTTTGTCAAGTATTTCAGACACCTCTTCGAGAAATTGGAGTCGGAGACGACGGTGATCTTGTTCTTGTCGCGGGAGACGGTGACGGAGTCGCCGAGGTTGCCGGCCTTGCCGCCGGAGACCTTGATCCGCTCCTGGAGGAACTTCTCGAGTGTGTGAGCCTGGTTAATATATGTATTTTGGGACTGCCCCCTGTGTGTGTAGGCCTTTGTTGTACCAAAAAAAAAAAAAAAAAATTCATGTATGAATTTTGGTAGATCTACAGCTTGAATGCTGGGAACTCGTGGTCCTAACATGTATATAAGGAAACAATGGTGTCATACATAGGCTGGGGTGTCTCCTCCTAGAAACCATGTCCATGTGATGCACCTGATCACAAATTTCCAACAATTTTAAGTGTTACGTTTCCTGGGTGGGTCCCATTGAAGTCTGGTGAAAGCTGATATTAATATAAGATTACATGTTGGATATCTTTGAATATTGAAGATGGGATATATATATATATATATTGTACTGTTCCAATGAGATGCTTTCTGTTTTTTTCTTCTTTTTTTTTCTCGTCTTTTCTCTCTCTCTCTGTGGATTAGGTGGGTGGGAATACTCTACCTGCAAAATAAGACTTATAATAAAAGATCATATTTTTTTATTTTTGAAAAACTATTTTGAAATAATATTTATAATTAAAAAATTGAGTCAAACTAATCCGTTAATAAAAAATTTTAATGTATAAAAACACTTATGTAGCTTTTAATTTTATGTAACAGCACAATTCACCTAAAAGAGCATTTTCAAACACTCCCTCAATGGAACAACATATATTTTTATCTGTGGGGTTTTTTAATTATATTTTGTACTGAGAATATCTCGAGGTGAGACTTGTTTTATCACACGAAAAATTGTTTGGGTTATATTCTTTTGTGTTGATAAAACTTTTCTTCCCTGTCCATATTCATTTCAACTTTTCTTACCTAAAAAAAAAAGAAAAGAACAGAAAAAAAAAAGAACAACAACATTTGTCAATTGCACCTTGCAAGGGTACGAGTGTCACGTTTCACAGATGGTCATAAAGCACTACATCACTACATCTTATAATCAAACACACACATTTTTTCAAGGTGGGGATAAGATATTGGCACAAATAAGATATTGAGGTCCACTGGATCACGAAATATCCTTAGCCTATCCCCTTTGAATATATATTAAATAATTACCAGGAAGACTAATTAGAATTATTGCACTATCTTTTTTTATTAATGGCACACATTGTAGATCGAATATTTCATTAACTATGCATTTAAATGATGTGATTTAAGCATTATAATATAATAGATCATCCAAATAGTTTAATCAAGGGCACCAAAAGTATCTTTCACAATTTTTTGCATGACATGATGTCAGGTTGTTCCATTTTGATGTTAGTGTAACTAAACTGGCTGATCAAATTTTGATGAAATGAAGCCTAGCTTCATGGTTTTAAATTAATTCCTTAAAGATGTCGTGTTAAACATGAAATTAATTACGTAGCATTCTCTAGTTGGCATGTTAGGTATCACTTATGTTTCATGAGAGCTCAGTCTCTGACTCCGCAGGTGATGACAACAGGGAAAAAAAACCTTAACAACACATGTCAGGCTTGTGTTTCAAGTCCTATTTTTTCTTGGTATACTGTATTCAAATCACGTTTGAAATTTTAAAAGTAATGATATGAATGATTGTTCCTAAGATTCTTCAAAAAATATTCAATAACTTTCACATGAAACTAACTTGATATGACATGAAATAATTCTCCCAAAAAAATTTTTTGACGTGAAGAATAATATATAAGTATTGTCTTATATGCAGCTTTTTATTTCAATTTCATGTGATTTGATGTATGTACAGTGTAATGAAATGTTTTTTTAAAAATAAAAATAAAAAATAAAATGTTTGAACATTTCAAACAAAATTTCTTGATTTTTCAATCTATATAACCAAATTAGGTGTTACAAGTCTCACACGGAAACATTTTTTGGTTGGACTGGACATTGACAAGGACTGCAAATGGTCCCCGAATGGCAGATTTATTAACCTTAACCGGCCTTTATCTTCATCCGTCGCCCTCATATTGTACGGTCCGTCCCTTCTTGACCCTCCTGTCACCCATTTCACTGTTACGATGTCCCGCCAAAGCATTTAACCATGCCGAATTGATGACTGCAATCAACGGTGTAGATTGACTGGCTAGTGTGACCCGTTACAGTCCTCCGGAACTGAACAAAGCCACCATTTGATTAATATCAGCCGTTCGTTTCCTGTAGCAAAGCATCTTTGCCGTTGGTTTCACCTTGTTTTTTTCAACAAAAAACAACTGTACGTTTACCTCCCTGTGTGAATGAAAGTTGTCAATTTGGACTGATTGAACCAGATTATAGTTTAATTCGAACCCAATTTATTAGATTTGGTTTAAATTTTAATTAAAGTTAAATTGGACTGGTTGAGTGGGTTTATTGTGTTGAGAATTTCAAACCGTATTAGCCTTAATTATTTGAATTTTCATAGTAACCATAACAGAGAATGAATGAAACAAAAATGAGAGGAAAACGATAGAAGGAATGAGGACCTAAATTATAAAATTTTGGTAGATTTTATGATAAAATAAATCATACGATTCATATTTTATTCTTCTTTCTTTATTGAAATTGAACTAAATTTTTAAATTTTACCACTGGTCCATCATGAATTAACCGGATAATCCAATTCTTTAATTCCAACTCAAATCAAATTGGGTGAGTTTGCTCAAGTTTGGGTTCGTGATGAATCAAATCTCTATAATGGTTAGATCAAGTTCAACCTGCCTAAAATGTACCTATATTGGGCAGGGTACTGAAGGAGAAGTAAAATGAGAGTATTATAAGGAGAGTCCTGGACATCGAGTGGCAATATGCGAAATTACGAGTCCAAAATTGGGTAATCGGCAAACACAGTATTGCCTGTATTTTTAAGGTGCTCTGTTTCTTTATTAGTTTTTCCAGTCGAGAATTTGAGAGAACGAGAGAGAGAGAGAGAGAGAGAGAGAGAGGGAGAATCAGAACATGCAAAGCTTTAATGGGTTGAAGCTTTTCGGGGTGAATATAACCAGCGGAGGAGGTAACGAAGAGGAAGAGGACATGGTGGAGGTGATGAGGAAGAGCTTCAGCATGGGAAACCTTGCCTCTACCACCGCCACCGCAGGAGGAGGAGGTGGAGGAGCAACCATGGCCGCCGATCATTGTCATGGGTACCTCTCCGATGGACCCGTTCACGATTCAAGGAGAGGAGGGAGTAATCAGAGAAAGAGAGGTCAACTGAATCTCCCTTGAATCTGAATTTTTCATTTTTCGTGGTCTTTGACTTGTTCTTGGTTTGATTTTTGTTAGACGATCTGTTATGTCATTGAATTATTGATTTGGGTTCCTTTGGTTTTTCACTTTTGTTGAATCCTTTTTTGTTTGGTTGGTTTTTTCTTTCACGTAAATGTTGTGAATTTTATGAAATCTTTTTTATTTATGGTTTATTATGCGAATATTAATTGAGATTTGGGATTGTGGTTTTGTTATGAAATCCTGTTGGGCAGATTTTGTTATATGATATAGTTTGGTTGACTAGAATGAAAAGGCCTTTGATTTCTCATTTGGGTGAATTACATAACATCTTATTGAAAGCCACCATATTTCAATTTTATCTAAACATTGAATTCTCAATTGCTGAAACACAATCTCTTATATAGATTGGGTCTCTAAGAGCTTCTCAACATTTATCCGGCATTTCGAGTTCCTGTGATTTTCTTAACATATACCAATTACTCGTATCTTCAAAATTCCCTGAATTGTTTTTTTTTTTTTTTTGCTTGGTAAAAGTTTGTATTGCTATTTGAGGTCAAAATTTACATGAATGTACATCACACTGAATGCTACAAAAAGTAAACCATGAGAGCAAAAGTGCTGGGCAATTAAACTTCCAGTCACTCTGCTGTACTAAAATTCCCTGAAAATTTGCTTCTTTGGACCATGTGTAATTAAATTTACTGATCTCTAAAAAGAAAATTCATTCTCTCTTCAGGGATTCCATGGACAGAGGAAGAACACCGGACATTCTTAATGGGGCTAAAGAAGCTCGGTAAGGGAGATTGGAGAGGAATCTCCAAAAACTTCGTCCCCACCCGCACGCCTACACAGGTAGCCAGCCATGCTCAGAAATATTTCTTGAGGCAGACATCATCCGCAAAGAAGAAACGCAGATCCAGCCTATTCGACGTGGTCATCAATGACGATGTAACACTTTTAAGCTTCAAATTTCATTTTCTATTGTATGGTTCCATGAGTTGTGACTGAAAAGGATTGTTGCATTGTCAGGACACTCCAACATCTGAATCAATCTCGGCCAAAATCAATGAAGTTAATCTTCACAGCCACATTAATCATCTGGTAATTCGACTCATCAATCAACCATGCAATGTTCATAAAGCAATGATCTTTTCTGATTCACTTGTATATGTTTTTAAACAGGTGAAGGCATCCGAATCATCTTCTAATCTACCACTTGAAATTCCTGGCATTAAAGTTCCCGATCTTCCCAAGATTAAATTCATGGTGAGAAGAAAATTTTCACATCTGTATGTACTGATGGAGAACCTGTGTGTATAGATGGATGATAAAGGTTCTAGATGTGTTGATGTGATTTCCATCAATAGATTTTTTAATCCATGAACAGTCATTAATTATTTAATGGACACGTGCCATCAATTAGTATGTGTTGATATGAAAATTTTCCATGAGGAGACCATGCGATCTTATTTTTTGGCTAATATACTCTCCTAACATGCTACTGTACAATTTTATTTGAACAGGCAAACCAAGTAGCAGACACCATTTCTCCAAAACTACACATTGGCTCAACCAATTGTGTCCCAGGTTTCCTCAATTTGCCACTGAAAGCACCATCTCAGCCTGATCGACAATGTTCCTCGCAACGTGTTGAGATTCCAACGGCGATGGCAAACAGCAATGACCTGGAGCTCCGTATCGCGCCTCCCAGGCCATTCGGGCTAAACAGGATGTCCACTGAAGCCACTATCAGAGTGATTTGAGAAGAACCTTAGATTAGTAGACAAAGAAGTTGTGGTTGTGAGTCTTGTGACTTCTCTTATCTATTTTTATCTGTTATGTATATGTTGATGTATGTGTAGGGAGTAATCAATGAGAAGGCCAATAAAAATGGATTCCCTTGCAACCACGTATTTGTCTATCCATGGACCATTGGAATAGCTGTGTGTCTGGCCTTTTGTTATGGCTGGGACCCTCCTCAAATGAAAAGGAAAGCCAACTTTAGAGGGATAATGATATGTGAGGCTAGAATCCGTTTGTTCTCCTGTAAAGCCTGAATGATTCAATGTATCTGGAGCTAATGTTTTTGGATATTTGTCACATCCACTGATGATGCCTTGTTATCTTCTGTTTCTATATTATGGAGGGGGGTGACTCGTGGTCTCACCAACCATTGTTGTTGGTTGTTTTGGGATCACTAATTATAGGCGTGCCCAATAATTTTAGAAACTTTACTGGTTCGTTTTATTTTCGTGACTGTTTATACTAATATGGGACACATTTTGTTAATGTTTTTATGCATATGGTGCCCAAAAATTATAAGCAAATTAGTGGAGGCTGCATTGGGTTGAATCACAGGAGGCTAGTCACGCCAGTGTCGGTGGAACATTAATAAGAGTTGGATTCATATGCATGGCACGTATAATCTCTTTGTCATGCCTCTTCTTTCTAGGGTAAGATTGGTCATGCCTGTCAAAGGTTTATTTTGGGAGATGTGGGCACAAATGTCAACCCCATAAAAAGAGAGATTTTAATTAGTTAGATGGGGTTTTTGTACGTTTTTAGTAGTGGAAGATAACTTGCATTACGACAACGTTGTTAGTAACACGGGCGGAGCTAAGAACTAGAATAAACGGAAGCGAGAGGGACTAGAAAATGAGTAAGATAAATAAAATAATTATAGATATATTATAAGTTAAGATGAAATTAAGACAGTTAGATAATGATAGATTCCTTAAAGAAATAACAATCAATTCTTATCTAAATTTGTTATAAATATAAATAAAAGAATAAGATTAAATATACCAACCAAAGGAGAAATATGGGAAAGAGATGAAGGAAGAACTCTGTATTTTCTATCTTCTTAATTGATCTCTTCAATGAATACAATCCAGGCCTATATTTATAGGCATTAGAAGATAATAACAAACAAGATTTAGAAGGATTTGATTTATCAATCTTTTACAAAGTCAAAAGGGTTGAGTCCAACTAATTGGGATAAGTGATTACAAAGTCAAATGTTTGAATCTAATCCTTTAGGATAAGTGATGACAAAGTCAATGATAGTCATCCATATTACAACACTCCCCCTTGGATGACCATCAACCATTATACTAAGGTAATTGCCTCATTAAAACCTTGCTTGGAAAAACCCATTGGGAAAAAACCAAAGCGAAGGAAAAAGAGTACAATTACTTGATCTTAGTCATGTTGGACGCGTTTAATACTGCCTCATTAAAACCTTGCTAGGAAAACCCAGTGGGACAAAACCTAGGCGAAGGAAAAAGAGTACAATATGTAATCGATGTCCATGGTGGAATATTGTCACATTTATTAGTTACTCCCCCTGATTTAGGAAAGTCTCAGACTGTCTGATGATTAAGTCGACGCATGCCAACTTCACGCACCATCTTCTGGAAGGTTGATTTTGGCAGAGCTTTAGTGAAGAGATCTGCAAGATTGTCACTGGAGCGGATCTGTTTGACTTCAATTTCGTGATTCTTTTGGAGTTCATGGGTGTAGAAGAACTTCGGTGAGATGTGTTTAGTCCTATCTCCCTTGATGTAACCTCCTTGGATTTGAGCAATGCATGCACTATTGTCTTCATATATGGTTGTAGGAATATTTGTTGTAGATGACAATCCACAGGTGCTATGGATATGTTGAATCAATGATCTTAACCAAACACATTCTCTACTAGCTTCATGTAACGCCAATATTTCTGCATGATTAGATGAGGTAGCCACCAATGTTTGCTTTGTAGATCTCCATGAGATAGCAGCATTGTTATTAAGATACACATAACCTGTCTGTGATCGACCTTTGTGAGGATCAGAAAGATAACCTGCATCTGCATAGCCAACTAGATGCGAATCATTAGATTTATCATTTGAATAAAATAAACCCAAATCGGTGGTTCCACGAAGGTATCTCATAATATGCTTGATACCATTCCAATGCCTACGAGTTGGTGCAGAACTGTATCTCGCTAAGAGATTGACTGAGAAGGCTATGTCTGGTCTCGTATATTGAGCCAAGTATAGCAGTGCACCAATAGCACTCAAATATGGTACTTCTGGACCAAGAGTTGCCTCGTTTTCATCTTTAGGACGATATGGGTCTTTCTTAACGTCCAAGGATCGAACGACCATGGGTGTACTTAGAGGGTGCGCTTTATCCATGTTAAAGCGTTGCAATACCTTTTCTATATATTTTGATTGGTGGATCAATATTCCATTAGAATTTTGTTCGATCTGCAGACCGAGACAATATTTAGTTTTCCCAAGGTCTTTCATTTCAAATTCCTTCTTCAGACATTCTGCAGTTTCGTTGAGCTCTTCAGGAGTCCCAATTAAATTTATGTCATCAACATAAACTGCTAAAATAGCAAATCCCTTATTGGATTTCTTTATAAAGACACATGGGCAAATGAGATTGTTTTCATATCCAGCTTTTATCAAATATTCACTAAGACGGTTGTACCACATTCTTCCAGATTGCTTTAAGCCGTACAGTGAACGTCTTAGTTTTATTGAATACATACTCTTTGATTTTGCTTCAGGCAATTTATATCCTTCAGGGATTTTCATATAAATATCAGCATCTAAATTCCCATATAGATAAGCTGTTACAACGTCCATTAGTCTCATATCGAGTTTTTCAGAAACTGCGAGACTTATTAAGTAACGGAACGTTATTGCATCCATAACTGGTGAGTAAGTTTCTTCATAATCAATCCCAGGTTTCTGCAGGAAACCTTGTGCCACAAGACGTGCCTTATATCTAGTGATTTCATTTTTCTCATTTCGTTTTCTTACAAACACCCATTTGTAACCTACTGGGTTTACACCTTTTGGGGTCTGTACTATAGGTCCGAATACACCACGTTTTTCAAGAGAACTCAATTCTGCTTGAATAGCATCTTTCCACTTTGGCCAATCACTTCTTTGTCGACATTCATTTATGCTACGTGGTTCATTATCATCATCGCCCTTTGAAATTTCAGTAGCTACTGCGAATGAAAAAATGTCATCGATGATCATTTCTTTACGATTCCACATTTCTCTTGAATGCGCATAAAATATAGAGATCTCATTATTATTAGGTACATTTTCCTCTTCAAGAGTTTGTACAGTCACTTCTGGGACTCGTGTCACCTCAGGGACATTATACTCTTCTGGAGTTTTAGAGAAAGTGGATCTATTGTTCATAATCTCTTCTGGAGTATTATGCATAACTTCTTCTGGAGCATTCTTAGGGCATGATATTTCATTTGGTCTCCTCTTCCGGGGAGCTGAATCTTTAGAACCTATAGGTCTTCCACGCTTCTGGCGTGCAGAAGATTCATTTGCCGCCAAATTTGTAGTTTGTCCTCTTGTGACATCTATTCGGGCTGGCACATTTGCAGCTGGTACATGTGATTTGGTCACTTTGGCTGCATCATTGAATGCATCAGGAATTTGATTTGCGATATCCTGAAGATGCAATATCCTTCGTACTTCATTTTCGCATTGAGCGGTACGGGGGTCTAGATGAGACAAAGTGGATGCATTCCACGATAATTCTCGGCGTTCTTCAGGAACGGAACGTACTTCAGGTACGTTCTTCCCTCCCCCTAACGGCGGGAAAAGTGTCTCATCAAAATGACAATCAGCAAATCTAGCAGTAAACACATCACCTGTCAATGGTTCCATATAACGAATAATAGAAGGAGAATCATAACCAACATATATTCCCAAACGACGTTGGGGACCCATTTTTGTACGTTGTGGTGGTGGGATAGGAATTTGCACTGCGCAACCAAATTTACGCAAATGTGAAATGTTGGGTTGACAGCCTGACACAAGTTGTGAAGGTGAAAAAGGGTGATAAGCAGTCGGCCTAAGTTTAATTAGCTTAGCAGCATGCAAGATGGCATGTCCCCAAGCAGACACGGGCAATTTGGATTGCATGAGTAAAGGTCTTGCAATAAGTTGTAAACGTTTGATCAAAGATTCGGCTAGACCATTTTGTGTATGAACATGGGGAACTGGGTGTTGAATATCAATACCTTGTGATAAACAGTAATCATCAAAAATTTGAGAAGTAAATTCTCCTGCATTATCTAATCGAATGGACTTAATGTAATGGTCAGGAAAATGCACTCTAAGTTTGATAATTTGAGCAAGTAATCTAGCAAATGCTAAATTACGAGTAGAGAGTAAGCAAACATGTGACCAACGAGTAGATGCATCAATTAAAACCATAAAATATTTAAAAGGTCCGCTATGAGGGTGAATTGGGCCACAAATATCACCATGGATTCTTTGTAAAAAGGATGGAGACTCAGATGCAATTTTAAGAAAAGAAGGTCTAGTAACAAGTTTACCTTGTGAGCAAGGGGTACAAATATAATCACTAGGTAGGGTAAGATGTTGGTTTGACATAGAGTGTCCATTAGAATTATTCAAAATCCTTCGTAACATGTTGGCTCCAGGATGACCCAAGCGATCGTGCCATAATATTAAGGTATTTGGATCATTGAGCTTCAGGCTCATGACAGAGTGTGTTTCTACAACGCTAAGTGTTGTATGGTATAACCCCATGGATAGTGCAGAGAATTTTTCAAGTGTAAGTTTCAGGCTTCCAACACTAGAAGTAATGCAAAGAAATTCTTTGTTACCTTCATTGCTTGTTTCAATATGGTATCCGTTCATCCTTATGTCTTTAAAACTAAGCAAATTTCTTTTAGAATTGCTTGAATATAGTGCATTTTGGATGAATAGGTGGGTACCATTTGGCAATATCACATGGGCTCTTCCGGAGCCTTCAATAATATTGACTGGTCCAGCAATGGTGGACACCTTAGCTGCATTGTATACCAAATCAGAGAAAAACTTTTGGTTTTTCAGAATGGTATGAGATGTTGCACTATCTACCAGACAAATGTCATTATTTGTAATGACTTCCCGATCCATACCTTTAAGATGGATAATAAAATTCAGTCATTTAAAATAGAATAAATATTAAAAATAAATTAACCATTAAACAAAAAAAATATTCTGATCCAAACACATAAAATAAGAACATCTAAACAATAATATCAATATCTCAAGACTAAAAAAAAACATAATTAAAAAGTAGGTCTTCAGGACCGTCTCAAGGCGTAGGGGGATCTCCAATCATGGCATCAAAAGCCTCATTATCAATAGGCTTTCCATCCTCGTCTTCAAAGAATTCATTAACACGCAAGTGGGTAATATCATCCATCCAGCCATCGTTTGGACATTCCACAATGTTTGTTTCCACTCCCTTTTTAGAGGCATGATATTGCTCCACCAATTTCTTCGATGAACGACAGACTCTAGACCAATGTCCAGTACGACCACATCTATGACAAACATCTTGTTGATTTTGAGGTCTATTTGGTGGAGCATGATTATCATTCTTTTTGTTGATAGAGGCATTCCACTGCTGGTGGTTTTTGAAATTTGTATGCTTCTGTGGACCCTGATTAGAACGTCCTCCTCGTCCCCGGTTGCCACGGCGTCCACGCATGTTGCCTCGGCCTCTTCCTCTTCCACGGCCTTGAGCAAAGGCAGCATTCACTTCAGGGAGTGCTGTAGATCCAGTGGGTCTAGAGGTGTGATTCTTCATGAGAAGATCATTATTTTGCTCAGCGACTAGGAGACAAGATATAAGTTCAGAATATTTCTTGAACCCACGCTCGCGATATTGCTGCTGCAGGAGCAAGTTTGAGGCATGGAAAGTGGAGAATGTTTTCTCTAGCATATCTGAATCTGTAATCTTTTCTCCACATAATTTGAGTTTGGAGGTAATTCTGAACATGGCAGAATTATAAGCCGCAACTGATTTGAAGTCTTGAAACCTTAAATTTAGCCATTCATGGCGTGCATTTGGAAGTATGACCGTCTTCTGGTGGTCATAACGCTCCTTCAGGGAGTTCCACAGGTTCAAGGGATCTTTCTCAGTTAAGTACTCATTTTTCAAGTCATCATGTATATGATGTCTCAAAAATATGAGAGCCTTAGCTTTGTCCTGCAGGGACATTTTATTTTCTGCTTTAATGGCATCTCCAAGATTTTGTGATTGAAGATTGAGTTCAGCATCCAATATCCAAGAGAGATAATTGTCCCCTGATAGCTCGAGAGCCTTGAATTCTAATTTAGTGATGTTCGTCATTCTTATGAACTGAAAATAAAAATAATAATAAAAAAAATGAATAATAAAGCAACCCCTTTATCATCAACTCATTCATGTGAAAAAAAAAATAACAACTCAATTATTTATATGCTCACGGGTTACATGTGAAAAAAAATGCATACTGTTTCACAGAAAAAAAATTGCATGCATAATTAGATGTATATGGGTTGCATGAAAAAAAAAATGCACACTGTTGCATGGAAAAACCATAACATATGCATGAAAATAATTCACGTGGATTGCATGGACAAAAAAATGTACACTGTTGCATGGAAAAATCATAACATATGCATGAAAATAATTCACGTGGATTGCATGGACAAAAAATGTACACTGTTGCATGGAAAAATCATAACATATGCATGAAAATAATTCACGTGGATTGCATGGACAAAAAATGTACACTGTTGCATGGAAAAATCATAACATATGCATGAAAATAATTCACGTGGATTGCATGGACAAAAAATGTACACTGTTGCATGAAAAAATTATAACATATGCATGAAAATAATTCACGTGGATTGCATGGACAAAAAATGTACACTGTTGCATGGAAAAATTATAACATATGCATGAAAATAATTCACGTGGATTGCATGGACATAGCGGGTTCTACACATAATTTGCGTACGGGTTCCGCGCATAATTTTGTAAGAACTTCTGGTTCTACATAAAAAAATTAGGACTATAATGTATTTGTGAGAATTTCTGGTTCTACACATGAGATTAGAAATTCAGGTCTAATACATAATATTAGAACTTCTGGTTCTATAAATAAGGCTAGAATTTCATGTTCCATATATAAAATATGGACATCTAGTTCAATATAAAAAAATAATTAGAACTTCAGGTTCCATAAAATAAAATAAGAACTTCTGGTTTTGTATATAAAATTAATTAGAACTTCGGGTTCCATTAATTATTTGTGAGAACTTCCGGCTCTACACGTAAAATTAGAATTTGTGAGAACTTCTGGTTCTACACATAAAATTAGTATTTGTGAGAACTTCTAGTTCTACACATGAAATTAATATTTGTGAGAACTTCTGGTTCTACACATGAAATTAGAACTTCGGGTTCTAATTATTTATTTGTGAGAACTTCTGGTTCTACATATAAATATATTATATTTGAATAATAAAAAAATTTAAATTTCAATAATAGATGACAAATATGAAACTATTGCATAAAAAATAAATAATCAAATTGATAGATGCCACATACTGTTGCATGGGAAAAATTGCATACATAATTTGCATACGGGTTTTAATCATATCATAACATTCATAACATATGTATGGAAATTTTTGACGTGGATTGCATGCATAGAAAATAAAAAATAATGTATGTAGTAGATGAAAATAAAAGATAGATGTATACGGGTTGCTTTGCATGCATGTTACATTGTTTTTCATAAAAATAATGCATGAAAAAATTTACAAGGTATGTTCAATGCACAGTACATAATAAAATAAAAATATACCATGCATACGTGGAGGAGAAAAAAAAATTGAATCATATGGAGAGTATCGTGCTGATAACGTGTTATAAATATAAATAATTTAATAAGATAAAAAATACAGAGCTCTCCCTTCCTGTGTCTCCCATATTTCTCCTTTGGTTGGTATATTTAATCTCATTCTTTTATTTACATTTATAACAAAATTTATTTTTTTACTTATTTTAGTATTTTTAGTGATCTAGAATAATTTATAGAAGATTTAAAAAAAATATTAAAATATCATTAATCTCATAATAAAAAATAGAAAAAATAAAGTTTCAAAAATTAAAAATATGAATACAAAAGAAAATAATTGATCACACAAATGTATATGGATACTCAATATAATTTCAAAAAGATATCTTCAAATCTAACTTCTAAAAAATATGAGACTCAATATAATAATGATTAAAAATCAAAATAAACAAAAAAAATCATTAAACCATTCAAATCAATAGTTTTTCAAACACCTCAAAATGTACCGATATTCCCATGAAAACAAAATTTATCACAATTTTTTTTTAAAAAGACCCACGACTCCAAATATCAATTGGCAATAATACATCGAGTCCATTTTATAGCTCTATTTTCATTTTCCATATCTAATACAATATATAAAATTATTTAATGCAATATATATTTCACTATCCATGTATACACTATTATGAAGAATATGAATAAAATTTAAGTATTTATTTCATATGGGTGTGTAATTTATTTTTATAAAAAATTAATATCCTTTATTAAATGAATATACACTTAAAAAAACAAATGTATGAATGCTAATCAGGATGCAAACAATATTGCACGTTACATTTTCCGACTTCAAACATTTTCCAACTTTCGTTCAAAAAAAACATTTTCCAACTTCACACCCATTCATTTCAAATAGGACTTTTTTGCATATACTCCTCACAATATATCATTTTGTCAAAAAAGAAAACCTTGGTGAAATATTATCTTATGCAATATCCTTATTTTTATGTTATTCTGACAAATATATATATATATATATATATATAATGCAAAAATACCCTTTAAAAGGGCCTTGATGCAAAATAAATCCGTTTCAGGGTATGTTGGGAATATAATTTAAATAAAGGTATTTGGAAACCTAAAGTCTTTTGAGGGGTTTATATGCAAAAAAAACCCTTTCAACCACTGACTCCCCTATTAGTCAACTATACATTAATACATATGTTTATATATGTTGATGGCTTTGGGGGCCCCTATCTCGGCCCTAGGTTAGTGATATTATTGTTGTAAATATGGATGTAAGTGTATTGGTCTATTTTTCCGACGTGTGTATGGGCAATTTTTGGCGTACAAGGACCCTTGTGATTTTCAAGAGGGGTCCCCCTTCTATTTCGACATAGTGTGAGAGCTGGTCAGGGTGAGTATCACTCAGTGGGGCATCGGGTTGGCGAGGGCTTCCCATGTTCATGTGGGGAGAACATTTTGCTAATGGAATGAATGTCAAACTGTTTGAATCCGGTTAGATTTTATTTATCCACCGGGCTCGATTGATTCTGAACGTAGGCCCATAAACATTTTTTTTTTAGG